>CM017555.1:0-21930 GCA_007844125.1 Sinonovacula constricta
TGTCTGACCCCCCACACACACACACTTCTCCCCCCACTTACTGTCCACATTCGTTTTTAGGTTAACTTCTCCTACACCACTCAAGGGATTTTAATGAAACTTAAGACAAATGTTAGACACTATTTGCAGAAATGCATGAAGAAATATTATCATTCTCTGATCCGTCTGTCAGACTGTCTGGTCCTTTCACTTCAAGGATAGCCTTGTTTGGTTTTAAATGAAAGCTTTATTTGTGCTGAATGTTAGAAACTGCTATATAGGCTTAAAGTTAATGTCTAAATATCGCAACATTGCTTGTTTACATCAGCCATACACATGAGGCAATAAAATGATTATTTCAATGGTAACCCACTGATTTTTTTTTTTGTTTTTTTAATCTACAGCTCATATATAAACTCTACTAAACTTTTCAGAGTGATGGCAACTAACATTTGTCTATCCAGTAACCTTAACGACCCGAGACTGTTAAATAACAACCTCCGTCAAGGAGACGTGATAAGTACAAGGATAGTTCAGTGACATAATAGTATTTAAAAACGAAGAAGGCTTTCTTAATTGTTGTTACTGTATTTGTAGTAGTAGTAGTAGTAGTAGTAGTAGTAGTAGTAGTATTAGTAGTAGTCGTAGTAGTAGTAGTCGTAGTAGTTGTAGTAGTTAGTAGTTGTAGTTTTTGTCGTCGTCGTTGTCGTCGTCGTAGTTGTCGTTGTCGTCGTCGTCGCCGTTGTCGTCGTCTCGCCGTTTGTCGTCGTCGTCCGTCGTCGTCGTCCGTCGTCGTCGTCGTCGTCGTTCGTCGTCGTCGTCGTTGTCGTCGTCGTCTTGTTTCGTCGTCGTCGTCGTTGTCGTCGTCGTCGTCGTCGTCGTCGTCGTCTCGCCGCCGTCGTCGTTGTTGTTTGTTGTCGTCGTCTCGTCGTCGTCCCCCCGTCGTCGTCGCCGCCTCCTCGTCGTCTCCGTTGTTGTCGTTCTAGTCGTCTCGTTCTTGTTGTTGTCGTTGTTGTCTTAGTCCTCGTTCTTGTTGTCTTTATCTCGTCGTCGTCCTCCTATGTTCACCTATCTCCATTTCTGGAGATGTACATATAACAGTTATGTATACAGATGGGAATGCAAACAAAAGTTAAAACAGATATCCATACGAATACACAGACATAATATATATTAAATATATAATTCTATAATAGTGCAAGGTTTCAGGAAGTTAGACAGTTAATGAGCAGAAGTCTATAATGGTGCAAGGTTTCAGGAAGTTAGACAGTTAATGAGCAGAAGTCTATAATGGTGCAAGGTTTCAGGAAGTTAGACAGTTAATGAGCAGAAGTCTATAATGGTGCAAGGTTTCAGGAAGTTAGACAGTTAATGAGCAGAAGTCTATAATGGTGCAATGTTTCAGGAAGTTAGACAGTTAATGAGCAGAAGTCTATAATGGTGCAATGTTTCAGGAAGTTAGACATTTAATGAGAAGAAGTCTATAATGGCGCAATGTTTCAGGAAGTTAGACAGTAAATGAGCAGAAGTCTATAATGGTGCAATGTTTCAGGAAGTTAGACATTTAATGAGTAGAAGTCTATAATGGTGCAATGTTTCAGGAAGTTAGACAGTTAATGAGCAGAAGTCTATAATGGTGCAAGGTTTCAGGAAGTTAGACAGTTAATGAGCAGAAGTCTATAATGGTGCAATGTTTCAGGAAGTTAGACAGTTAATGAGCAGAAGTCTATAATGGTGCAATGTTTCAGGAAGTTAGACATTTAATGAGTAGAAGTCTATAATGGTGCAATGTTTCAGGAAGTTAGACAGTTAATGAGCAGAAGTCTATAATGGTGCAAGGTTTCAGGAAGTTAGACATTTAATGAGCAGAAGTCTATAATGGTGCAATGTTTCAGGAAGTTAGACAGTTAATGAGCAGAAGTCTATAATGGTGCAATGTTTCAGGAAGTTAGACATTTAATGAGCAGAAGTCTATAATGGTGCAATGTTTCAGGAAGTTAGACACTTAATGAGCAGAAGTCTATAATGGTGCAATGTTTCAGGAAGTTAGACAGTTAATGAGCAGAAGTCTATAATGGTGCAATGTTTCAGGAAGTTAGACAGTTAATGAGCAGAAGTCTATAATGGTGCAATGTTTCAGGAAGTTAGACAGTTAATGAGCAGAAGTCTATAATGGTGCAATGTTTCAGGAAGTTAGACAGTTAATGAGCAGAAGTCTATAATGGTGCAATGTTTCAGGAAGTTAGACAGTTAATGAGCAGAAGTCTATAATGGTGCAATGTTTCAGGAAGTTAGACAGTTAATGAGCAGAAGTCTATAATGGTGCAATGTTTCAGGAAGTTAGACCGTTAATGAGCAGAAGTCTATAATGGTGCAATGTTTCAGGAAGTTAGACCGTTAATGAGCAGAAGTCTATAATGGTGCAATGTTTCAGGAAGTTAGACAGTTAATGAGCAGAAGTCTATAATGGTGCAATGTTTCAGGAAGTTAGACATTTAATGAGCAGAAGTCTATAACGGTGCATTGTTTCAGGAAGTTAGACACTTAATGAGCAGAAGTCTATAATGGTGCAATGTTTCAGGAAGTTAGACAGTTAATGAGCAGAAGTCTATAATGGTGCAATGTTTCAGGAAGTTATACAGTTAATGAGCAGAAGTCTATAATGGTGCAATGTTTCAGGAAGTTAGACAGTTAATGAGCAGAAGTCTATAATGGTGCAATGTTTCAGGAAGTTAGACATTTAATGAGCAGAAGTCTATAATGGTGCAATGTTTCAGGAAGTTAGACAGTTAATGAGCAGAAGTCTATAATGGTGCAATGTTTCAGGAAGTTAGACAGTTAATGAGCAGAAGTCTATAATGGTGCAATGTTTCAGGAAGTTAGACATTTAATGAGCAGAAGTCTATAATGGTGCAATGTTTCAGGAAGTTAGACAGTTAATGAGCAGAAGTCTATAATGGTGCAATGTTTCAGGAAGTTAGACATTTAATGATTCTACTAGTTAAACTAATCAAGGCACACTCTGCCTTCGGGAAGTTGAAAATTTTGAAAATGGTGTGGATAGTTTACGTATGTCCTCGTATTTACTTGTAATACCTTGTATCACTAAATTATCATATGCTTTGACAGAAAACCTTACCCTTAATCCAGCAGACCCTGATTGGACAGCTTTATCAGGAAATCTGTTGTTGTTGTAGTAGTAGTAATACAATATGCCACTAGCTCAGTACCACACGCCAGGTTGTATATCGGTTAGAGATTAGAAAAACGACGTTTCAATACTGTTGCACAGATACCTTGTAAAAATAAATGGGATCACTTTGTAATACATACTATTGTTAAATAATACCACGTCAGTTTATTATTAATTAGTTTGTATTTCTAAGTCACTGTATAAAACAATCGGTGTTTTAATCGCGAACTTATCTACCTTGAATAAAAAGACAAAAATAAATCCACATTTTATTTTTAAATTGTCAAAGCGAAGTTCACAGACCAAAACAAAATATCTGAAATAAAAACAACAACATTACGTACGATGAACATTGATCCCTCAAACATGTATGGCCGTGAGCCTGTTTCACTGGTATAAGTGAAAGTACATAAGAGGATGCAAATTAACGATAAAATACATTTGTTCACGGTCGGACAGATCTGGAAACCTGCGATACACGTTGTATAACAATCCTACAAACATGTTCGACACTGTGCCGGGCAGTGTTTTTGTGCAAGGTAACAGTTTACTGATGGGATGACGTACACGGTTGGAACAAGCGTATAGATATACAAGTCATGCCTGATATTATAGCGACAACATGGCGGTAATGGCGCCAGTCGCCTAGTCAGAGAACAATGTCTAGATAAACAACCATGAAACATCGTGAGTAACATAGCCAGCAGCGATAACAACATCTGTAACAGCGAACATACCAAAAATAAAATCAATAAAAAATAACAAAACAAACACACACAGAAGTACGCATATGAAGAAGGACGTCCTCGTTACTATAGTATAGGTAGGTTATCGACTTGTAATATCTGCAGTCCCCCACTTCTAAGGTTCGACTGTCTGCTCGACAGCTTTAACGTGTAAAATATTCCCGCCTTCCCGCGGTGCTCTGCTGTTTTTAAACGGTCTTCGTCTGTGCACAAAAAGACAGTGGTAGTCCTTTAAAATAATAGTTGTACATCACTGTAATGATCATAACTACGTCCTTGCGATCGATCTGGAAACAGACCATTAGGGTCTTGTCTTTTAGTCAAGATTGTACATACATATTATTATTTGATGACATTGAACCATGAACGGTTTGCCGAGACAAGCAGGTTTTGATAATGTCTGTTCATTGGGTCGCCGAGAGCGACCCTATATTTATTTTGGTTTTGGAAATGCCTATGGAGTGACATCAGAGATTTTAAGAAGCGATCGTATTTTTAAACGGACAGTATTATTCTATTTCAGCTGTCAAAGAACACATTGTTACATTTATACTAAAGTGTTCTGTTTCTTTTGTTGGTTCTTCTAAAATATACTACATAAATAAAAATAAACAAGTAAACTTTTACTTGTATCGATTGTCAAATTCTAATTTTCAAAGTCCAGGACAGTATTATTTCGACCACAGTGTCTTCAGTGCCATAGTCACGATAACACATTTCTTCGTATAAAAGATGTATTGTTTTCTTTTTTAATAACAAGTAATCGAAGTTTTGGTCTTTTTTTACACTCAACAAAAGGTTTTGGGGCGGATCGCGCAATAGCAGCTCGGTGAATATTATAATAATTAGTAGTGTGCTTGGTTTAGATTTGGACAGACTGTTCTAATTGTCAAACACATTTGCTCGAACACTTTAATAGACATATGTGTAATATTTGCTTGTAACGCAAGGCTTGTTAAGATTTAAAATTCATGTTTTTACTCTTGTTTTAAACAATATTTCTTTTGGAGACATATTGCAAAGAAATAAATTGGTCATATACTCGTAAATCCATTTGTTGTTGTTGCGTGTTATAAAGATTTCTCGCTCTAAGGCGGATGTTGGCGATTTCGTACCATCTCAAAGTCGTATCACGATTATTTGTTTGGAAACTTCGTACGATTGTGTAGGAGGTGTTCTTCACAGATGTTATTGTTTTGCCCTTGGAATTAAAACGTGTCAGTCGCACTGATAAGTTTACCCAGTTAACAACATAGGCTTGTTATTACATTTGAAACATCACTCTGCTTCAAATCAGAATCTTGTTAGGTAATTATTTGCACCAAAAGTTGTGAATACATATGTTGACAAAATACATTAGATATTGACAGATTATGCTAAAATGGTTTATTTCTTGAATGAATGGCATTTGTATTTTGATAAATTGAATCAACTCTATCATGTGTGTTTTGTTCCGATTCACAACTATGCTTTATATATCTCATTGAAATATAGTTAACTTTGTGTGTATCTGGATGTTAATTACGTTTAACATCTGGATACCATTCATGGTCTCACAATGGTAACACACTGACTATGCCTGAAAAAATATTATAACTCTATTATAACTATAATAATTTTTAGTCGTAAGCCATATGAATATACTCTGCCTAAAACAGTAAAAGTGACAAATATTATCAAATATAATGTTTCCTTATAAAATGATTTTTTCACACATTACGCTCAGTTCTGTGGCAAGTAAGTCGACGACAAAGCTGTTACATAATGTAATTGCAGAAAGTTTAATAGTGTTACCGCCTTGTTACCAAGCCTGGCCAGAACAACAACACTCCGGGCGTACTAGAATGTCACATTGACCCAGGGACATCACTGTACTTATTGGTACAATAATCATACGTAACCAGAGCACCTCGGGTAACACCGTGTTCGGTACAAACTGGATGTGGCTGGAGCAATTATAGTCTAATTCCTTGCTTGCTGATATAACAAACAGCACTCCAGGCAAACGCAAATAATGGCTGCATTCAATAACCTATATAAGCTAGAGAGAAAGATTGTATTTGTTGATACCTTGGCAATCGGTAGCTAAAAATAGATAATAATAATACTAAATATGGCAGATTTATTTGGTACAATGGTATATTAAAAAAAAACCTCAGCCAAATAAAATTCTCCGCTTGTTGTGCTTTTCTCAAACAGAATATTTCTACTTTACAATATTGTATAAAGCAAATGTAGATCCTATGTAGCCTAAACTATAAGCACTGTGAATTATGCTTATAAAATATATGTATTGGTTGAGCATGAAACAGAGAGAATGAACATTTAAGCTGCAGGAAAATGAGGTGGAAGATGTAAGATGTGAGATGCTGGGGTGGAGAGAGAGAAGTGAGAGAGATAGAGAGAAAGAGAGAGAGAGAGAGAGAGAGAGAGAGAGAGAGAGAGAAGAGAGAGAGGAGAGACTGAGAGACAGACAGGGAGAGAGGAAGAGAGGGAGAACAGACAGATAGACATGCAGAGAGGGCTCGAGAGGAAGGAAAAGAGAGACAGATGGAAGAGAGAAAGGGAGATGGACGGACGGACATAGGGTAAAAGAGATCGAGATTACATAACACGCTTTAACAAAATGGATTGTTATTGTTTTGAGGCAAAACTTACAACATGCTTTTCAGTTTCCTATTATTATGACATAATTATTGATGCATAAATTAAATCGAAGGCCGTTTCTTTTCTGCAACAACTTTTAAAGTTAAATTTATATGGACTGTGTAAGTCACATGCAATTAAAAAAAATAAATCAACAATAGCAACAACAAAACAAAACAACGGCAACAAAAGTCAAGAAGACACATTTCGTTTTCGCGAAGAATATTTTTTAATTAAACATAAATGTAGATGAATAGCTCAGTGAAAAAACTTGTATCTAAAAAGAAGGGGATTTATAACTTAAAAAAATACCTAGACATGTAATTTGAAGCAATCGAGCCTTGTTAAACCGGAATGTTCACAAAGAAATCGTACAAATTCCTCATATCTTGTGTAACAAATACGCACGAATATGTCACACATATGTGAAAATACAGTTCAAAACCCATACCCCCATTGAACAAAAAAACGAAATTCTCAAATGTCCAAAAAGGTGGAAAAACATTTTCTAAAATTGTGTTCATACGAATTTTTCAAACATTCTTAACATCTGTTTATGACACTTACGACACTTATGACGGATCAATGGGATGGAGTTTTATGCTTCTCTAAGAGAGGGGAAGATTTTGTAGCCTGTGCCGTCTGTCCGCGTCTCTCTCGGACAATCGGTCAGTCCGTCTGTCCGTCCGTCCGTCCGTCCGTCTGCAGTCATTTATCTATATCGGTAATCAGGAAAATATCAAAGATACTGAGGTGTAACTTTGCACAACGATAAAGCGTTTCGTGCAGTGACAAGAACCATAACTATGAATAGTTCCATTTTTAATTATCTCCCTTTTGTGAAAGGGTGTTCGGAACATAGCTTCAAAAGTCTCTGAGAAGCCTAGTTGTTATTTCAACGTTTGATGAAGCTTAGTGAAAGAAAATGCAAGGGAAGAACTATGACCTTCGGTTGTTTTAAAAAAATATTCCATTTAAAAGGGCAAAAGTCAAAATTGTAGTATTAACCAGAGAGTTAAAATGTGTTCACTGAGAAAAATTAAGGTACAAATAACCATTAATCTAAGTGGTCCCACTTTATTCACATCCCTTTATTAAATTAAGATAACATTAATATAACTTGAAAAGTATTGAAGTCTGCCTGATGGGTGATTCCTCAACAGTTGGTCGTGATGCTTACCTCTTTGTTTGCACGACGGTGGCAGGGGTTAAAGAGTTTATGAAGGTTTATAGGGAAATGTTGTAAAAGAATCTAGAAGCTCGATTTTTTTTTTATCCCTGTCATCGTGTTCTTGCTGATTTGACTCCAGGGGTTCTGGTCTCGGTAACGTCATTGAGTACCCACACTTTTACTGGACAAGCTATTAGCTTCTTATGTTTTGTATGTTTGTGTGCTTTTGCGTGCAATTGGTGAACGTGAATGATTATTTTATTATCTATATTTTAATTATTTCTCTTGTTGCAAAGAAAGCTTGGAATCCTCTCACACCACTAGAGTCTATGAAGCAGAGTACATTGATAAAAATATTACTCTGGTTGGTCGTCCTGTTGGTTTTGTAAAATACTCTAGTACACTTTTAACAAGAAAAATGCTGTCCTACAGACGGTTTATCCGTAATATGGTTTATTTCAATTTATTTTTAACCGCCTCTTTTTTTTTTTTTTTTTTTTTTTTTTTTGTGTGTTCTTAAGTAACAGTATATAAGTACATGTCTGAAAACCAAACATTTCAAAATCACGTATAAATCCCGGTTTTCCATACAGATCGTATTTCGGTAATTGGGTGATAATGGTAAATGTGTGGAGAGCGGCTTGAAATAAACTTGTTTTATGTTGGTTAACGTTAGAAATAGCAGAAGAATTATTTGATTAAATAGTAAATTGTAACTTATCATAAAAATAAATCTGATATCTAATATTGATACTTTAATGAATTTTTAATTCAAATTAGCAAGAAAAAATGATAAAATATTTATTCGAATTTTTCTTTCGTTGCTTAGAATTAAATTTATAATACAGTTTTGCTTTTTTTAACATATGATTGTATGTAAATTAAATTGTTAATCAACATTATTCAGACAATGCTAACGCCGTGATCATTATTAAATAATCGAGACAACTGATAAAGTAACATAAAAACAAATTATTGTTGGTATCATTTACTATATTTTAACATATGCAGGAACTGTCTTCTGAAAAGTTTGTTGATTTCCATAAACAAGTTTGAAAATACAATCAATAATACGCAAAACTGCTATGTCGTTATACATACCCCGCTGACCGATTATACGGAATATGCGGCTTCCGTTGTTAAGACATGAATTTCGATCAGTTTCTCAACGCACAATAATAATGTAGTCCTGACGAACGTGCCGAATTAGGCTTTCTCAGAAAAAATATTTATACAAATCCATTTTCTACTATTTCCTAAAGAAAAAAACAACTTTATATTATATATCTTTTAGAACTATTCATTGCCAACAAGTAACAAAACTAAAAACTAATGATAATAATAATGAAAAATTACCATATTTTCCCCTTTTGCGCTTCCTGTCAAATTGACGTTTAAATTAAAGACTTAAAACTATACAGATTATGTATAATAATATATAGAGATTACTCCGTCCCGTCTAGAAAACATAACTTGAAAACTAGATTACCTAGATACCAACAGGTGTCTCCAAAAAGTGTGAAAATTCCGGTTCAACAGAGCCTACATATCGGCAAATGATTTGTATTTAAATATGAACATTTTTTCCAAACGTTTTCCCTGAATTGAAAACAATTAACGACCTACTGATATTATTATCATTCCAAATACCCCCTAACTTGAACATTAGTTAACGTAAAAATGGTAACTGACACGGAGTACTGAAATAATTAGGAAGGCTTGCAATTGAAAATGACTTATTCATAAATAATCGGCTCGTAAGATGATCTATTTCGTTCTCTCTGTATCCCCTATTCAATCTTCATTTATCCTATTTCTTCCCCTTTTTCTCCATGTCTCTTTGCCCTCGTCTCTCTATCTTTCTTGCTTTAGTCATCAGAAACCTGATTAAAATACTGATCGTTCAATCTCTGATCTCGCTTACATCCATACAGATCTGGTACAACTGCGGATCTTGCGAGAATAATAATGTTTAGAAGCCAAGATCGGAAGTATGTCATGTTAACTCAAATATTTATCTGGAATAGAGTGTCGTTCGAAATTACCATACATTTTCATTATTTACATTTTTATCAGTTGAGTGCATTGATCCTAACGATAAGGTAGGAATATATAAAATTTGAAAATAAGTTGCTTTTATATATTTTATCGTAATCGTAAAAAAACACGTTTACATTGACATCGATAACAATGGACACAAGCATGATTTCCACTATGGTCACATGCTTATCCAGACGGCAGTGGTTACTGGAGTACAGCTAAACGTAACCGTTGTGAGAAGTGGGTGTTTCCAAGTGTGTAACATTACTAGCACAAATCCATCATGCACACACACTTCGCTTAGTTTAAAAAGGTCTATATATTTCGAATTGGCTCACGTTGACAAACTAATTACGAGCCGCAGTTTTGTCTGTGCAGGTAAACATGACTTTACAACCCTGCAGAGATTGACCTGCGCATCGTAAATTCCTTGCTTTACAGAGAAAAATCGTTTCGAAATCGGAATACATGTATTTGTTGTTAAAATGCATAGGCATTTTATGGTTGCTGAAGCGTGTTTCAAAAACTCTTTCTTACTGACAGCATTGTTAACTCCGCACCTATACTTTGTTAACATTATTCAGAGTGGAGGTGAAGTATAACACGTGCTAGTTTTTTCTTTACACCATTTAGGAATGACTACTTTATAATAGCTTTTAAAGGTTGTAAATCGATGGTAAGTGATATTTATTTCAGATACTTTTTTCTTTCAGTGTGTATTATATTTCAAATTATATTTCAAAAACTATTTGGTTGGTTTCTGCTGCTTATGATTGTCGTCTAAATTGTATGTGTACAAAGATTTATTGATAAGAGAAGTTCTCAATGATGTTCACTTACAAAGGATAGGATTTCGTGCATTTCTGATAGAAAGTAATCGATACACTTTCCGTCTTTTCTCGCTTGTTGACATCTCAAGGAGAATGTGTATGTTGCCGAACGAAGACTGATTTAAAAGAGTTCCCCTTTCAACGAAAATAGACTGATCTCAGAATATCGTCCACGTTGTAATTCCATACTGTCGCGACTAATTTGGCAGCAGCCAACCAAGGACAGCTTAAATTTCTCTGCTTAAAACTAGTTGGCTGCTTAAGCCAACAATTATAACTGCCTATGACTGTACTGGTTTATTTAAGGGTCAGCACATACATTCGTATTTTATCATGACCCCGTCATGTTGCCCAAGCATGACTTAAAGTGTTATGATCAATGGGTCAAATAGTGGGCCAATTATAACTTCTTTTTGAATGTCAACGTGTGATTCAGAAAATCAGACGTTTCTGTCGAAATCAAAGAAACTTTGCTACATTATTAGTCATGTAGGTACAAAGCATACCCTTTTAAATTAGTCACATCAAATTTCTACTGAGTGTACCAACATATTCATCAAATACTAGTTCGACAAATTACCGAAAAGTGTACATATATTCCGACGACCATTTTCCGGATGGTGCGTGTGTTTAACTTCTATTCCTTAACAGCTAGCAGTGTATTATATGTTGTTAGTCGAAGCAAATAATTTCAAAACATCATTTAGACAAGGTTTGATTCAACAAAAAACAAAAGTGCACCGATTTTATGTACATATAGTAAAGTATATTTGGTGGTGTAAACTATATGACTTAACGTTAATTTTGGCGTTTTCTCGTCATCGCTTCACAATTTCATAATGATGGCAATACAGTCGATTAGCCGAAGTATCAAGAGCCAAAAGCTACAATGGATTTCTTTTTTTTTGCAAATTGATTGTCTGACTCCATCAGTGATTTCTTAAACATATATTACAAGTTTTCGAAAGCCGCAATTTTGAAAACTAATTAGCTTAAGCCAATCAGCTTTACCGATCCAAGATATACTACATAGCTTACTCATTGAATTTTCTTGTGATATTAATTAGAATTAACAATAACAAAATACTCTTTGTTCTGAACGATCAGCTAAGCTACTCTTGAAAACAAGAATGCTTACATCTCGGCAAACATTGTCATAAAAGTGCTATATCTTGGTCCACATTGTCGTTTTCAAGTGTAAAGTAATAAGTCCACTACTGACTCAACAACAATCTGATGTGAATTCGAGAGCACATAGTAGGATTATTACTCAACCGTGTCGCACGGTTCGTACCGTAATTCTTGAGAAATGAACCGTGAACCGAATTACACCCCTAAATAAATTTTACTATCTCCACGGGATGAATGTGCTTCACAGAGGTAATAATAGCTGCTGATTGGCATACGACATGGAAAAGGAGAGTTATATGGTCTCCCTCTCTCTCTCTCTCTCTCTCTCTCTCTCTCTCTCCCCCCCCGCTCTCTCTCTCTCTCTCTCTCCTCTCTCTCTCTCCTCTCTCTCTCTCTCTCTCTCTCTCTCTCTCTCTCTCTCTCTCTCTCTCTCTCTCCTCTCTCTCTCCTCTCTCTCTCTCTCTCTCCAATCTCTCTCCCTTTAAAGTAAAAAAATGTCGGTCATTTGGAACGACATCCTTCTCATTTACATCAGTCCGGACCAAATTTTGTCAGTCAGGACAGTCGGACCGACAGTTTTCCTGATATCTGTTAAATGATTAGCCTTATCTTACGTGTTAAGTGAAATCTATAAATAGTATCGATGAATGTTTGTCGGCCAAACTTTGACAGGTGAATATTCTTTAAGTACCGGGTAAATATTTAATACAATATCACAATACATTGCACACCTGGTCAGGATTAGGGACAGTCCAAAACAAAACAGACGACATAATTTGTTCAGACGTTGGAACAGGTCGCTAGGTACAGAAGTCTACTTGAGACATATTTTATAATTAGTCTTGGCTTAATCTTTACGGATCACTGCAAGATGTGCATTGGAAATTTAAGGCGTTTGCCTTTAAGATACTACTATAGATTATAATAGCTAAGCAAAAAGCGTAAAATAGGTCAGTTAGAATGTTCATACATTAACTATGCGAGCGACCACTACCTGATAAATTCATCAGATGCGCTGTCTATAACAATGATTATGACAAAATTACTACTGTTATCGCAGTTATTAAACGCAAAGGTTGTATAAATAGAACAAATTCTAGTCTGTACCTTTAAACGAACGACTGTAGGGTATCCTTAGACGTTTTCATCATTTTATTCTGAGATAGTCGGAGAGTTAAACAACTGATGGGAAGCACTTAATTTTTTTTCTATGTAGTCATTGTGCATGATGATCGACTGGCCTGGTTATTAAGTACACTATAGTGGCTTTATTGGTACAAGTGCCAAACCCAGCGCAACTTTGTACAGCGGTGCACTCGTTACCACCGTCACGTTACGTAACACCGTCTAACCACCCCGGTCTGCAAGGTACTAATCTAGTACGTCAGGCCTCATTCTACCCCCTATTGTTAGGTGTAAATTGTGATTCCGTAACGGCTCAAATAACATTTACTCTATCTTTAACCCTTTAGGTTTCTCACCTAACATAATCTCCATTGTCTGGTCTTAAATGAGTGTGGGGACCGCTGACAATCAAGCGACCCACCAAGTCTGTTGCTAAAGAGGCTAGTAATCCGTCTTACAGGTTTTGCAGCCATCGTGACATGGGAATTATTGGCGACGCGTTGGAGCGCGACGCCCGTATGTAGAATGCTCACTGAAATTTGCACATGGGAAAAGTTTGTTTTGCGGACTTTTATAGGTTACACGACACTAAATGAATTTGTTCATTACTCTAGAGTAAATGTCACAACTTTGGAAGCAATTTAACAGCGAACCGTTTCTTTGGGAACCACGAAACTTTATAAGCCGAGAAAAGCAATTAGAAGAGTCTCTGCGAAGAAAAGTTATGTGGTGCAAAGAAATTATCCTCCGATGAAAATTACACCATAATTTTGCATAGTGTACCCGCACAATTTCAATTAAAATTTAATGATCAGTTCCGACCTAAATGGATCAGTCCATTATTGAGCATAGGAGTGCAGTTATTTTGAATTTTCACAATTTCCACAATGTTTAAGCTTTGTTTTGGCACCAAATTGCGCGAGATTTTCTTATAGCAAATCAGTCAAAATCGGGAAATCCCGGAAACGGAATTACGGAGTTCCAATTGCGTACATTACATTTTGTTATATTTTCGAGAAAAACAACAACAACAACAACAACAACAACAAAACATCATCGCCAGTTCTTTATAACTTTATAAAACTAGCACAACATGGGAGTAGATTTCAATTATGGCATGAGATTATCATAATTACAACAAATACAGTCACAAAACAATACAATTTACCTTAAAATATCAACAACAACAACAACAAACTGTCATGGGAACTACTTCCGGTGCACATTTACGCTTACCGCCCCATCTAACCATTCTCATCCTTATGCCAAGTTTAAACATGTCTTATTAAGGATTTGGATGATCATTAAAGAAACATTTGAAACACACCAAAAATCATTTATAACATAGTTGAAGTGTTTTTGGTCAAGAAGTTATGGATTCGGGATCGGATGCCTCTTGGTTCAAACCCTAGACCTGACATAAAATTTATTTCTTGTCAAGACTTTTATAACGCAAAAGTTTTGCAAAAACAGAATATGTTCAGTCTAATTATTACGTCCTATCAGATTTTCTAGAAAGTAATATCCATCTTGGATAAAAGAATAATTATTTTGTAGTAGTTCTTTCCTCTATTGAATGACAAACTATCTTTCACTTGTATTCTTAATGTCAGCTCAGTGTGTACATCATAAACCACAGTAGCACATACTTAGGTAATAACATTGCTTTGTTGCAACATTAGTTCCATCAGGATTAAAGACATACTAGATCGTTCTGTCTTTACTGTTTCTCTCAGTTTGTCTTCATCCATTTCACTTTAAATGTGAGACGCAGGTTAAGTTAAGGAAAAATTACTATTTGTAAAGAAACAATACTACCTGAACAATAATTATTTGTGCAATATGAGGCTGCTGCACACGAGCAGTAAACAGTAAAACTCGTTAATCAGCACTTAAAATGTTTATGCCTTCAAATCAATAAATAAGAACGATTGGTATTCCGCTAAAAAATAGTCATCGACGACAGAGCGGATGACGTGGATAAGCTAAACATAAGTGGTCACGTGGTTTTCTTACTTTAAAAATAGCTAACTTTGAAGCATGGCTTAGATATGAAATACACTTTTGTTATGTCGACTGTGGCGTTCTGGTTCACTTTTCACACAGGTGTAGGGCATCAATAAACAGAATTTCTCGAGATCTGCTCAAGTAACAATGATTTATGTGGTTGTTTAATAAAAGATTTGATTGGTCCAAACTGTAGGATACTACCTTTAAGATGGCACAATGTAAATATATAAGGTAATATACGTCACGGTACAAAGAAAAAAAGGCATAGACAACATATATGTTTTAATTTAAATAACATCGAAGCGACGTGTTTCGCCAAAGCTTGTGTCTGGCTGTTTACGTCACATAGTAAAAGTTAACATTTTTATAAACTAAAATATTTCTTGATATATGTTATATATATCAATTTGCTGCATTGCTGTAGAAAATTTGCAATTAACATTTTAAGAGAAAGCACCGTAATCAAAGTGTCGTAGGTACTGTAGTGTTCGGTGCTTGAAGATTAAGTTAAAATGGTTAGGCAGTAGTTATTAGTCATTTCTTCTACGATACTATTTTCAGACTAACTGCAGTTCTGGGGGACAAACCTTTGGTTGTTTTATTATGGCAGGATCTAGTGTTTGGACTGTTCAAAACAATCAATACAAGAGGGAATAATCAAGGAAATATTTTATTGAAAAATTTACAAAAGAACAAAGCATGATCTAAATGGCAAATAAGCCTTATTAACAGTAAATAATGTAAATGATATTATTTCTCTATATGCGGCTATGGTTAATTTAGCTTATACAAAAAGGTTACGTTAAAAGCAGTGTAGGAAAGTTTTAAAAGCTTACTCTGAAATACTTGAATATTAAATATTTCAGAAGGATGACAATCATTTTTTGCAAATTTACAAGGAAAATTGATACAAAAATTCTTTGAAATATTACAAAAACCCAGACATGTTTCAGAAAAAGGAATGATTTTAGTAATAAGACAGTAGCCTTGAAAATGGATTTATTAATACAAAAACTAATATTCAAAGACAAATCTGTATGGGACTAGAAGGGTGTGCATTTCAATCAGGGGCCTACATGTAATGCGCTTAAAAGTAACAATATTACGTTACTGGTTCGTAACCGTATATGGAATGACTTTAATGTCATACGGCTTCGTTTTCTGTCGCTAAATACTGTGTGCCTATATGATCTTGTAGTGGAAATGTTTAAGGGATTAAAGCGAGTAAAATATAAGGTAACTCTTCTTACTAACAATATATATACATATATATAAAACCTTACTTTCGCTTTCGTCGCCATTGTCGATCATAGCCGATAATTTTATCGAGCAATTCCGTTAAACACGCCGAAAATAAACGGTGTTAATAATTTTCTTTTCGAATAAGACAAAGCTGGGCTTCCTCTCTTTCGAGTCGGGCTGTTTTTGTCCTTCAGTCCTCCATTGTTATTTACGAATTAAGGGTCACGGACGACAGTAAATGCGGGTCACATACGAAGGCATACGTAACTGATAGGAACATCGCGGGATACGACCCAAGTAATTTAAAATCTCCCCAGTGCTAAAAGATTTTATAAAATGTATGATTTTTTATTGACTACTTTAAAAAATGTTAACAAATATGGACAAACAACCATTATATATGTCATACAAAATATCCGAAACGTTATTTGAATCAAATTTAATGATGAAATTCCAAACCATATATAACTTAAACTGAGAATATCATTTACAAATATTTCATGTGTATGGTTTGAGTTGCATGTTTGAATAAACAATAACTGTTTAGGAGTTAAGGTTACCTTAAGGTGTATCCGACAGTTTTGACCAATATTTTATTCTAACAAATAAGTAAATTGTTGTTACCACCATCATGTCCGTACTAGTCAAAAGGTCCCATGACATACTGTTTATTTTTATGCCCTATTTATCATATGTTATTTTTTGTAATACACTAGTGTAATACAGCTTTTCTTGCAATTTGATTGGCTAGCAGCTTCGCGTGACTAGTTGGTATTCATCCGCCGAGTTTGTAAACAAACTGGAAGACAATGACAGCTATTTTTTTTGTCCGTTCAAATGTCACGATTGATTATTGGTATAAATAAAATTACCATCATCATGAAGCGTATAGCTTTGCATCCGAAAGGCGTCTGGCTAACCACAGCACCCGGAAACATTTAGTTTAAAAACCTGTCCGAAAATAACATCCCGGCAAATCTGATTATGCAGATAACTGGACACCGCAACATTCAACCAATTAATTACTGCCCCCATATTAGCGATAATCAACACAAAATGATATCGAACATCCTCACAAAGTCTAACTGTTCTCACCAGCATGGGAATCAAGACACGAATGTCCGTAACGCGATGGTAACTTCAATGAATTCCGCCACAAAGAACCCAAATATAACCGTCCACTGTGGCTTTAACAGCATCTTCGAAGGAAACGGTTTTTGTGATGGATCTTTCAATATTAACATTCAGCCGCCTATGGCACAATAAAATGTAAATTCTACTGACGAGTCTGCAAGAAACGAAAAAGAATTATCTCCATATTCGACACCGACAGCGATGAGAAATAAATTTGAATAGTGATCTTCACACTAACCGCTTTGTAAACTTTCTGGGTCACACACTTTCACGTGTTTTACTGTTTATTGTTATAAGTTATTAAGCTGAAATAGTAGATAAAACATATGGCAATGATATGTTATTTGTATTGTATATTAATGTTAAATACTCATTAAAAGTTTGCCGAAAGGTTGTTTTTACTCTCAATTAAAAACAATAAAATGGAACTATTTTGTATAGCGCAACAATAAACTCAAACGTCTTTGATGCGGTGTTTGGTTAAATGATGTCACAATATCGTTATAATTTTAGAACTGGCATGTAGTCTACACGGGTATTTGTTTCTAGTAAAAGAGGACGAAAATCATGTGATAAAAAGAATCTGACACTCGTTGTTATTTTATACAAACATTTATTAAACTCGTCCAGGCAAAATAATATCAAACTCGCCTGAAGCTCGTTTAATAAATGTTTGTATTAAATAACAACTTATGCCAGATCCTCTATATCTACCATGGGCATTGTCCATGAGAAACTGTGTTACTATGAAGGAATAGGCGGTTGTCGTCTTGCAGAAACAACAGTCAATGGAAGATTTCTTTTCACATTCCATGTATGTAGTCAGTGAATGCAATTTTTTGAAGATGGTCTGTAATGCTTAGTACATGTAACACCATCTGGAAGTAAGAAGAACAACACGTTGAACATCACTTTTACACAGTTTGGAATGTTAGCCTATTCCGTTAAACTGAAGTAGTCAAATATGACATATAGTATTTGACCAAACGAGAGAATTACATTTATTTTCGTTATTTGAACTGGGATTTTTGTCTTGAAAGTGGAGGATGACAACATAGTTTTTGCGACAGGGATATTGGTCTTCAAAACAGGCAAAATACAACAACAACAAGACACCTGTATCCATGTTGTGACCAGGAACAAAATCCTATAAGAAAGCAGACTTCCTTTGTCTTTTTAAGTAAATTTTTATTTGTTTATGAATCTACTTCTGGTAATCTGTAAGTCATGATAAAATGTTAAGATAATGTTAAGCTACACGTCAGTACAGTTAATTGCAAACAAATTGTATATAATACAAATGCCAATCGTATTAATTAAATTTCTTATTAAATGTGGATTAACGTTCCTCAAAGGAAACGTAATTAGTGTTTTCAGAGAGATAAGAATTTTGTAATGTCTTCTTTTGTATCCTCCTCCACGATATTGAGGCTTAGAAATATTTTTTTATCTTACCTATATAAATATCATTTTGTAATTCATTCTTAAATAATCCACACTAAAAACAACTCGATAATCCTATTTGTCTCTAATGAAAGCAATGCATGACCTTGCACAGTTTGTGAGAGGTAGGAATTCCATGATTGTCAGGATCATACTCTCTGAGCTTAATAAATATCAGACAACAATTAAAGAAAAACACAACATGTACAGGACAAGATGATAAGTTCCTCTTGAAATCAAAGAATGTGTTAATTGCGCATTTTTCTTGGTGGCTGCAAACTTCAGAAGGATCAAAGAAAATGCGGCGGCGTCTTTTTTTTGGTCAACCCTTTTAGTTCATTTTAACATGGCCGATGTTTGATTCTTCAGAGCTTCACAGTGATTTCAGTTAATGATAGAAATTTTCTTAGTGCAATTTTAGCGAACCTTATGCGTATGTTAAATTATCAAGAATATATCGACACATAAAATGCCGAATGTTGATTATACACACGCGCCGTTAAACGAGGTAGCCAAACATATGTAAATCAACATGTCCACATCATAAAACACGCCAGCACTGAGGATAACTTTTTGTACACAAGAAGCAAAGTAATGTCATCCATTCCCACTGCAAATGTGAGGAAAAAATCCAGATCATGATACCTGGGTATGCCTTTCCAAAGAGACTGAAATGTTTGGGTTTTTTTTTTGCTGCGGACTGCCGAGGCATAAACAGGAAGACGATGTAAGGAAAGTCGCACTCCATTAATCATTTTACAACATCGGCGATTTTTTTTCGGAAATAGACCTCGGGAATCATATGCAGAGAAAGTAGTCCGTCCCTGATTGTGACCTCGCGTGATCACTATGAACAATGAAATACGAAATTCTAAATACACACTGAAGAATAGGTAAGCATGAGATTTTCATTGTTTGTTTGAGTGTTTTAATGGATTTAGGTTTTTCTAAATGGTATCGAAGGTCGCCATATTTAAACAAACGCGCTTAGGTAGCCGAATTACAACCGACCATATCACTGGATCTATAAATAGATGGTTGTATTGTATGTATGTATGCTCTATTGTTTACGAGGTTATTTTCCGAAAGTTAAGGAAATGGCCGAGTTGTTACGATTGTTATAACAGTTGCATTTTCTGCGAAGTAGCTATTGGAAGGAGTACTTTACAGCTGTGGTATGCATCATCACAATTCTCTTGGGATGACATTTATTAAGTTTCTTACTTTTACTGCCCATTTCAAAACATTTGTCTCACTTATGCTAAAATATCTTTAGTAGGCGTGAATATGGTCAAACACCGTGGTGATAGGACATAAACGTTCGAAACTCTATGGTAACGTGGCAAGCTCTATAGTAACGTGATATATCACATCCCGACAGTGACTGATGCACACCCAATCCACTGCGCAGGAGTTTGAGTATTACCATGTCCATACAAGATGGCCCTGACGCCAGCGTAATTATTTGTCTCAACTTAATTTACCGACACCCAGTTTCAGTTCATATGCGGTAGTATTGACTATCAAACATAGATACTCTTTTCTCCTGTACCTCCTCTAGTCGTGCTACCAAGGGCATGTAAATGGGCTCTAATTCCAAAGGAATTTTCTCGGGAACGATACCATACAGACGCAGTGAGGCGACAGGCAAGAGTGGCCTTAGTTTGTTACCTGCATACTGAAATTTAAAATGGATACGAAATCCAGAGAAGAATGGATTAAATAACGGATAGACAAGAAAGAGCACGGATGTGATATATCCAAGGCGTTGCAATGAGCATCGGCTTTAAACAAAATGACTCTTCTGGAAGCTAAACCTTCTCGTACACTGTCGATTCAAATTAATATATAAGAGTTATGAATCGTACGGCGAGGACGTTTGTTTGGTGATTTTTTTTTCGAGAAAGAGGACGACACATGAGGGCATTGCAGAAAAGCAAAGTCCAAAGAAAGAAAATTAAAGAACTTCCGAAAAAGTATAACCGACCGGGTAGTCTGGACAACATACAGATACATAGAAGTAAAGGTGCAGATCTGGCGTAAACGTATCCCCAAAGTAAAGGTGCAGAAGTTTCAAATGCAGAAAGCACAAAGAAATTACACTGTTGCTCTCATCCCCATCCTCAATGCAGAGGGCTTATAAGAAAATCCGGAACCTCAGAGTTGAGGAAACAAGCAGTCAATCTCTCAAACAACCATATAAATTGTTGTTACCTGAAAAGGTTCCGCGAAATGATCTTTATTAATGTCCTACGTCTATGCGAAAAGTGAAACATAATACCACACTCGCCACTACAAAAATGTATTTCCGGTCTGAGCCATGCTGCATAGTAAAATATGTTTGAACTTAGAAAGCCGGGTGGAGACTTACTTTTAAGGATCACGTTATATCATCACCGGGTAAATTCGCTCTGACATAAATGTATATTATAAACGTTTTTATAGATTTGGAAAGAAAAAAATAGAGCTAGTTTGTCACGATTTGCACTGCATAACAATTTTTGATGTCTTCATGTAGAATAATGCACGAGTTTTTTCAGAAATAATGTCTAAACAGGAGTACGTTTTTTTTAAAATTGTATTTTAGATAGAGAACTCTCTGATACCATCTTTTAAAGTGTTACAAGATTCCAGAGATTCTAAATTTTAGTAAATTCCCGTTAATTAGACGGTGTCAAGTCACCCCCCCCCCCCCCGCCCCCGCTGCAAAGACTGATACAAAGTTGTATTACACAGAAATACAGATAGCAAAAAACCCCGCTGCAAAGACTGATACGGAATGTTGTATTTTCTTATTGAGTAATTTACTACAATATCAAGAAAATTTCAAAATAAAGTAAAGTCTTAAATTATCTATAGGACTCAAGTTTAGTCGAGGAGTTTACATCCGAATGTCATTTCTGCATATAGTTATCCGTTATTCGCTGTATAATCATATTAAAATCACGTTTAGATACAGTTTTTTTTTTCATTTTAGCTATCCAATTGCTATCATAACATGAGACGACAGTATCAGATGAAGTTTTGTATATTCTACCAGGTAGAGACTCAGGATTAGACTTAAATTAATACCAGTAATTTATCATTCCTATATTGCTTATAGTGCGTAAGGAAAAGTACCCTGTTTCGCCACACACGGTCAAATTTGTCTTTGAATGTCTTGTAAATTAATCTTTCATTTTAATACATGTCTTTACATCATTATATATTACCGTTATCATCCTCATATATTTAGAGGAC
>CM017555.1:22030-392667 GCA_007844125.1 Sinonovacula constricta
ACATCAGGGGCATCTGACGAAATGGTCGGTATGTTTTTGCCTTCTATAATTTCATGACTTTCAGAAGATCTCAAATTGTTGTGCTGACCAATACATGATTTGCAAAGAAAATGAGCACACTTTTGACAGAAACCTGCAGCACAGTCAACCTTTCCTGATTCAGCGCACACGTCGCATTGGATGATATTTCCATGGCGATCAAACTGAAAGGCAGACGACGCTGCACCTCGTCCTGATACTTCATCCATGGAGGCTGAATATTATTATACAAACAGTTATCAACAAATCATAATACTAATGATTAATAAATATACACAAATTAGATTTGTTCATAATAAAGCAAAGTATGTATACGTGTGTATAATTAAAGTAGACATTGTAACAACAATGTTGATCCCATGATAACTGTGTCGCTGTTGATGATGGTGCTACTGATGATAATGTTTACGAGGCTTCATGTATATGTGGATGACAATCGATAAAATTAATCGTGATATGATGATGGTGATAATAAAATTACTACTACTTATAATACTAGAAGTAATACTAGAAGTAATACTACTACAACTATAACTGAAACTACCAATATTATTAATACAACAATTTCTATTCTTCTACTACCACTATTACTGCTACTACGACTTCTACTTAATCTAAAACGTCTACGTCAACTACGACCACTACTAAAACTGTACTTCTACTACTATTACTGCTACATGTACTTCTGTTACTGCTACTCGTACTACTACTATAAGTACGACTACTCGTACCACTACTACTCGTACTACTACTACTACTACTACTACTACTACTACTGCTGCTGCTGCTGCTGCTGCTACTAATACGACCACTACTACAGCTCGTACTGCTACTTCTATTACTACTACTACTGCGACTACGACCACTACTGCTAGTGCTAGTGCTACTGCTACTACTACTACTACTACTACTACTACATCGACTACTATTACTATTACAACAACTACTACGACGACGACGACTACTACCACCTTTACTGCTACAACTGTTACTTATACTATTATTACTTTTATAACCCCTACTACCACTACTACTACTACCTACTACTACTACACTACTACTACTACTACTACTACTACCTACTAGCTACTACTACTACTAACTACTACTACTAACTACTACTAACTACTACTACTACTATTACTACTTCCACTACTACTACTACTACTACTACTACTACACTACTACTACTACTACTACTACTACAGAGTTACCACCACTACTTCTACTTCTACTTCTACTACTACTACTAATAATAATACTACTACTACTACCTACTTACTACCGCTATAACTACTATATCGACGACGGCGAGTAAAATTATATGCACTATAATTACGACCAAGAACAAGAATGTCAAAACGTGTATGGTGGCGATACTATAAAAATGAGAAAAGAAAAAAAATGCAGAATAAAGAAAAGAAGATGAAGAAAAACACATTAGAAAAAATGGTGATGAAGATACAAACAATAAGAAGAGCCGTTGAAGAAGACAATAACATGAAAAATAATAACGAAAGAAATGAAAAAGACAAATTAGAAGACAGAAGTAAAAGAACAAGAATAAGAGTATATGAAGAAAAACACAGGAAACGGTCTGAACATTTAAGAAAATGGTTTAGACAGAATCATAAGACAAGACAAAACAAACAAGAAGAACTAAAAGAAAAATGTTAATACTAACACAAACTAGTAAAAAATTGGAACAAAAGGAAGAGGAGGAATAAGAAGGAAACATCATCATAGGAGTGTAACAGTGACGGAGGAACAAAAGACTGTAAAGTAATTATAAGAAAATGTAATACAGGTCCTTTACACCTGGCTGTCTTCCTGTTTAAATTGTTTCCAACTGTTTAGTAGAGTATATTAAGAATATACTCTTTACATGGTGTAAAACAGATGAAATAAAACCAAAATATTAGTAACAACATAATTATTTTTACTAAAATTCAAAACGTTACAGAATGAAAGGACAGCATTTTTTATTTATTTTTTTGGTTGTTGTTGTTGTTGTTGTTGTTTTAAGACAAGGCTATATTACTGCAGTCAGGCAGATTGTTTACCCAACACAGGAGTACTAACAAATAGGATTCGAACCGTGGTTATCCAAAATGAGAGTAGAGATTGCGTCAAACTCGATCATGCATGTAACTGGCCAAAATGATGGCAGTCCGTTGACCTATTGACTCCCCCATTGAGTCTTAGTAAGTACTTGTTGTATGTATTTTTTTAATCAATTGTTACCGGAACAGTGTTTACATTCAAATTCACGACGCAAAAACATTTATGTGATATGAGGTCCTCAAACTGCATTTATCAGTTTAATTGGACTAATATCAGGCCCATCGAGGGACCTATCGCGATTGTTTTGGCCAGTATTTTATGCCATACTTTTGTAAAAGTAATAGTTTTTCCGTAGATATTATGGATATAGTATCACTCCATTCGTAAGTATTTGCGAAACGTATGCACCGTTTAGTTAAGTAGGAAAAATGGATGGAGAGGAGGAAAAGGAAGAAGACGGAGTAGAAGAGGAAAGCAAATGATACTCTAAAGATGAAAAGGAAGAAGGAGAAGAAGATGAAATCAACGGAGAAGAAGGAGAAGATGAAAAGAAAACTGAGATATAAAAAGGAGCAGACGGAGTATAAGAAGTAGAGAAAGAATTTTAAGGAGAAGAATAAACAGACAAAAACGAGACTGTTGCGATGAATGCTCAAAGAAGAAGAAGAATTATGAGGAGAAGGTGGATGAGAAAAATAATAATAGGGAGGAGAAGGAGACCAAAAAGAAGAAGAATGAGACAAAGAGGAAGTTTTAGAAGAATGAAAAAGAGGACAAGAAGACGATTAATAATTAGACATGGAATAAGGAGAAGACAACACGTGAGCATAGGGAAAAAATAGAAAGAATGACGAAATGAAGAAACGAAGGAGCTTAAGGAGAATAAGAATGAGGGGATAATAACTAGAATAAAATAAGGACCAAAAACGGACAAAAAGAATAAGTAGAAGAATAAACACGGAAAGTGATAAGAATAAGCACTCGCAGAGAGAGAGAGAGAGAGAGAGAGAGAGAGAGAGAGAGAGAGAGAGAGAGAGAGAGAGAAATAATAATGAGAATGAAGAAGAAGGAGGAGGAGATAAATGGTATTAAGGATGGGGAGATTAAGAAGAATGGATAGAATAATAATTAGAAGAAAAAAATGAAAAGAAGAAGATTGGGAGAATATGTCGAATGAGAAGGAGAAGACGGAAAAAGAGGAACACCAAGACGATAAAAAGAAGGTAAAGAAACAGATATTTTGCTGTTTTTGAAACCTTATAATACAATGGCAAAATGGTTAACATTTTATTAGTAAAACCATCTTATCAATTGCGTTCGTCCCCTTAACTGCCGCATGCATTTTCAGAAAATACGATGTCCTATTTTCCGAAAATCAACATGTATGTTAATTTAACAAACTTGGTTTAAATCTGCTACCAGTTATACATTCCTGTTTTTGATTTCCATTAACATGACTAACTTTCCATATTGGCTTTGCTTTTTACATTGTACTAAAAGGATATTTAATTCTTGGTTTTATTATTACTTGTACATTGTGTTGGTTTCTGTTTGGAAAACACATTGGTTCAGTTTTACATCCGTGTTGTCCTAACCTTCACGAATATACATTTAGCATTTAGTTATTTTATCAGCACTAAAATATTTGTATGTGAGCGCCTTCTTTTCAAGCTAATTAGCCGTAAAGTAATGAAAATTAATCAGATTTGAATAATCTAGCTACAATGTACTCACCGGTTAACAATCCGACCAGTATAAACACGTTTCTGTCTATCCAGACGACATTGCGCACGAACTCATTTTTATCTTGGACTACGCCATCCGCGCTTGTATTCCTCTTTTTACGTCAGTCATAAGTATATCCAATAGATCTAAAAGGTTTACACCGAAAATATCTAAAGCAATACATATAATCCACCTTTTTCAATCGGCAAGTAATCGGAATGAATATAGGTCGTCATGTTATTAGGTGGTCCGTATATTCGGCACAATCCGTGGTTTATCTATATCCAATCAAGTCGGTTTGACCTTCGCTTGAAAAGGTATGTTCCGATATTAAGTAAATAGGTGCATAATGAAATTAAAGAACTGTCCGGATATCAATTCTCTTTAAATACACCAATCTGGTGCTACTTATCGATAAATGACATATGTAAATGGACATGTATACTATTTTAACAATTAACCGAACTTAACTAGTTGCAGGCGCTATAATAAGGAAGATAAATGTTGTTTTATGCAGAAGTGTTTGCGGTTGTTTCCCTTAGTAAGAAAATTTAAAGAAATATTGCTACCAGTCGATCCAGATTTAGTTGGCATAGTGTGTATTTGTTTGGTTTTTATTATTTGCTCACAAAAGAAACACGTTGCTTTACTGCAATAAATAAAGAATTTAAATAAATTTGTACCGCAATCGATACTCTAATTAAGAATATGTTATGTATATAGTTGCTGTACCGTCGTTTGATGTTATCATCAGCATTTACAAAGGGTTTTCTAGTCAATTTACATGTTTGAAACACAACATGCATGTATACACCGCGTGGCCTTTCCGATAACTAAGTTGTCTGTCCTTGAGTATTCTCCAAATACGCATGCGCACTCGCGCTGACTTAACGTCCGGGGCATAAGCAGAAATATCATCAGCGTGTATCACATAAACATCGAGTGACATGGAAAGTATATAAAAGAAAGAAACAACACCGAAATCGAAATAAACCGTAGTATTGCTGCATATGTAATGTGTTTATCGCGGGAGGGTGGTCAAAATCTAATTTCATTGCGTCGATTACCTCAAAACAAACAACTACGGCGCATCTGGATTCCACGATGTCGGAATAGGGAAGTTTTAAGCAGATTATATATTATATAAATATATCGTCTTTAACATGAACTCAAAGCGACAGCTGAATTCATAAAAACTCTAGAATTCAGCTGCCGCTTTGAGTTCATGTTAAAGACGATATAGTTATATATATCGTTGTCACAAACAACTGGGAACATTTCAATGTTTTCAGATCAATCTGATCTTCGAACCTTATCACACTTCGCTCTCGCCCTGCTGAACCACACTTTGACCAAAAGTGATTCACACTTCGCCCTTGCTCAAAAACATGTCGCCTTCTGATATAAGATTATGAGTTACATTTTACCCTGTAAATCTTTTACACTTTACCCTTTGATTTTTATTAATATATACTTGTTCATTTATATCTAATTATTTGTATGACGTTCACATTGTATTTATGTAACTTTCGTCTTCAAATGCTGGAAATTATATTATGAGCATTGTTGATCCTTCATAGCAAAATCGATCTTTTCTTATTTTAAACTTGTCGTTACCAAGGAAAACATCATAACTGAATAAAAATATACGAAGGTTTACTATTCCTTGGTTTAAATGCAATGTTGCTTTATATTAAAATGTTTAAAATAAACAAGTTATAATGTAGATAATCAAAAAAATTATACAAATACTGGAATGTTACATACTTATACCAAATAAGTCAACAGTGCGTGACTTTCCATTTATTATTTATATAAAAAGCAAAGAATTAAAGCGTATGTGAAGTTTATTAATTTCATATTTTAATGGAGCTCCGCTGTTACAAGGTTGTTACTGTAACTACATATCCCCCCCCCCCGTAAATATTGTGATGACAGCACACGCGCCATTCTTGGTTAATAGTTAGTCATTTAACTGAGCATCTACGTAACATGCTCTACTACATTTGATTATTGAATATGTTATTAATTTAAAACTATGTAAGTGAGCACCTCCCTGTGATTTTTTTTTTAAATTTCGTCAAACAGATTTAACTTTATTTAATTTAATTTATTATGATATCGTTCTCTTAACGCGATATTAAATTGTGTTTTCTTTGATTGTTATATATTTTAAACGTTATATTAAAACTCCGTTGCAAGAAACAATAAGTCTGTTTCATGATTTGTTCATGATTTCAAATGTCTTTCAAGTAGATTTATAATTAAAGTTTAAAAAATAAACAAAGTTGAACAATTAAAGTTTTGTTCTCATTCATAAATACTGAAAAGAAAAAGTGTAAACAGCTTTTACCAAACAGGGGCGAACCGTGAATCTCGTCTCCTTTCATTAGGGCGAACTGTGAAAAATCAAGGGAAGTGTGAAAGGGGCGAAGTGTTGCTACTTCATGTCCAAGGAGGTGAAATCCATTTTCCAGAAGGAAAAATAAACCGTTCAGAGTCCCTCTTCGTCTGCTTGAGTTGGTCTCTCCCATATATTTCAGTAATAGCTAGCCTGTGAACGCCGGTAGTTCGCTCGATTAGCTCACATTTCCGTCCAGACACATTCAATCTACGATTGCTACATGTAAGTACTTTCAAATCTGTTTTCCTGACATGATCCAATTCTTTGTTGTTTACACGCTCTTTGTTGATTTCAAAACAAATATTTGTTTTAAATTTGCTGTTGTTGTTTGGTTTGTTTGTTGTTATTTTGTTTTGTTGTGTGTATGTGTGTGTGCGCGTGCGTGCGTGTGTGTGTGTGTGTGTGTGTGTGTGAGCGCGCGCGTGTGTTTATGTGAGCGCGCGTGTGTGTGCGTGTGTTTATCGGTAATACATTATGTTTTGCAAAGAAGATTTTCTTTCAGTAACAGATCAATGCCTTTAGAGTTACAACTAACATTGATTCATTCATAGACTTGACTTAAAAAATTCAATTCAAAACTACGTGTGTACATGTTTTCTGTCAATTGTTTAAAATAAACTGACAGAACGCAATGACAATCATTTATCATTAAATTTATTTGAATCTGTAATTTCAATCAATATGTGTCTCGTGTAGAAAAAATCATACGCTTCTTCTATTGTAAACTTCTGACAAAAACAACCACAGAAATTTATCATCTTGAAAATGGATTGTAGGTGAATATCGTCTTTGTATGTGTATTCGTGGCCTCCTTTTACTTTTCCATGAACCCAAAGAACCCGAATTCTGAATGAATCATAGACAAAGTCCCATTTAGGCCTTACTGTGTCTGTTCTTTTTCCATAAATACTTCCAAAACTAATACTGTGCGATTGGTGGTGGTATTTATTATGGGTTATATTTGCTTAAACTGCACGGAGAACGACATAACATTTAATTAAACTAAAATAAATACTAGTAAGTCAGTGCCTGGAGAAACAGGAGGAAGACGGAGCAAAGTCTGATGGTGGAAAGGATTAAGCATTTAAGGGAACTCAAATTGGAAAGAAAAGGGAACCACAATCAACTATCAATATATGAATACAAGTATAAATATATTATACTGTTTCCTTTAGAACATGCAATTATTTGTCTTTTTATACCGATTCTATGAATACGAAAACGGTGATTAATCCCATGACACAGAGACGTCTCTTCCTGGATCCAGATTTCTTTCTGACAACATTAAAAACTGCTATTGAGTTGTTAGATGATGTGAACAAATTTAACTTTTTAACATTTTGAGAAACAGATCATATTAAACAACTAACAAAATGGAAGGTTTGGTCTTCTTGGTGTGTGTGTGTTTTATATATATCCTACAGTATTGACAGATAAAGCTTATTACCTACTGCTGACATTTAGTTTTAACATTTTATATTAGGGGATCCCTGGGTTACATATTTTAATACACTAATTATAAATAAGGTTAATGTAGAAACTCCACTTATCTGACTTGTTTATGTATGTTTGACGCAGACATTTAAGTTATTTTTATTGACTGAACGTTTCTTTATAGGTGTGTGTTGTTTTGACAATATAAACATGTCAAAGTTAAGATTAATATAACCAAGTAAACTAGTCACAACAATACATGTATGTTTTTAGTATGAACAAATAAATAAAAATATATATAGTTTTAGTTATATATTTGTATTGACTGGGAATAAGCTTCGTCATTTTTTTATTCAGTGTGCTTTGTAAAACATAAAGCAATTAAATAAAATAACACTTGCCAATTTAAGATATGATATATGTTTTAGTTGTAGTAGTGTTATTCATCAACTAAATTATATCAATTAAGAGTTAAAAGCTATAGGATGGATACCAATACAGAACCAAGGCCTACCTCAAATACTATTCAATACTTAACATAAGAAATAATTGAGTCCAGAATTTAAAGCTAACAAGAAGTGCCTTAAATAATTCACAGCCTGCTTTATATAGAAAATTCTTTCTTCTTGCAGTGTTAAAACTTGCAACCTGGCTCAACGGTTTAAACACATTAAATCTTGCATCCAGAGATGATATTCTTACTTGGACTGGCTTTTAGCATACTCTTTAATGTTGTCAGAACAAACAAGAATAAATATAATATGTATTACTAATGATTTTTAATCTTTTTTCTGTTCGTTCATGTAAGGGTGTTTAAGCAAGAACACAGCTATATAATGTACAGTAAATGTTTTAATGTAGCATGAAAAATGCATTCATGCCAAATAAATACATATAAATTTTATTATGCGGAAAATGATTATGCAACAAATGTTTTTAATAGAAACAGAGGTCAAATAATTTATTAAGGTTGTTTCTTATAATTAGATCTTCTCATGAAATCTTCATAATTATACGTATAACAATAGCACATGTTTCATTCTCCCTATATCATTTGATGTAAATTGTCTACGGGCTGTTACGACCGGTGTCGCTATTTAAGATTTATTTATTTAAGATTAATTGATAAAATGCCACGTTTACTAAACGACGAAATGGTATAACAGAAAGAACAAGCCAGCAGCAAACTAGTACAATAATGTTTTATTTTAATAAACAATTAAATCTATGGCTTAACAAAATAATAACAACAATATCAGACAAAATTTAAGAATGCAAAATAAATGTTAGCTTACAGTTTGTCCCTTTAGGAGGTGTCCCTTTAATAGTCCAAATAATAATCCAACGTCGAATAATCCTGAAGAGTTTTCGGCAGAATGTCCTCGTAGATACGCACAGTTGAAATAAACAAAATGTAAAACAATACAAGAATGTTACTAATATAATTCTAAATCCAACACATTAACATTTATATCACTGTAGAATATAATAAGTCCACGTAAGCTCCAACACAGAAAGGTTTAATATAGAAGCTGCAAGTATTTCCAAACTATATGTCCAAAAGGTTTAATATAGAAGCTGCAAGTATTTCCAAACTATATGTCCAAACTAAAACTTAAATCGGCTAACAAGACCTTATATAGACCCAAAGAAGTCTCCAGAACATTCACGAAACCGAGTTTAAAAAATCATAGCATGACCCTTTTCTAGCAGTTACGCGAATGCTACGTCATGCGAAACACGTCTTTAATACGTCATGACTACAACGATAAACAACCCCTTAACCTGACTAGCGTAACCTTAAACGCTGGTGTACTACTGTACATAAGAAGGCAAATAATCGATAAATGTGACATCGACTTGTTTTCTTTTAAGCTGCTTTACATATGCGATTTAATCTTGGTAAAATAGAGCGGGTGCACCCATTACCGAACACTTGAGCAGTAATTTCCACTGTTCGGTAATGGGTCCTCTAATTTAGTCCGTCTATTTAAATATTAAAAGCGTTATGCTTCAACTTTCATTAACTTAGATTGCGACCTATATACATGAAGTAACATAGTAGATATGTTGGAATAAATGCGGATTATGTCAAAACTCACATAAATGGGGCGCATGTATACTACAATGACAACATTTAATTGAACGTTTTTGCGAGTAAGTCAAGGAAAGTATTTCTTTAGTTGTGACTAGCACATCCACCGCAGAAAGAGGGCGTTTAAAGTTACAAGCTTGATCTTAAGACCTTAAACAGTGGTGTATACGCTTGGTAGTTCAGTTTCTGGACAGCACTCAAACTGACGGTTATACAATAATGGTCTCAGAGTTAAATGAATGGGTTTAATTGATGTCAGGTGTGCATGGCATGAAATCACAAAAAATGCAGCACTATATTTATTTCAAAGTATTCATTGATATCAAAAGTAACAGAAGAGGTGTGTTTGATACTAAGTTGTTTTATTTCATAAATGATAAAAATGATTAGATTAGGCTCCACCCCCTTTTGAAAAATAATACTTTTTTACTCAGGGAAACTAAAACATATAAATATGTACAAAGAAATTTTAATTTTCAAACATGATTTGTTGTTTAAGATAATCTAATCCAGATGTTTAAAATTACAAGTTACTATTTATTAAAATGGAAACCGAAAGTAGAACAAGGTTTTATGAGACGTATTGATTATTTTTTTATTTATCTATCTATTCAGCATGAAAATAAACGTGAAATCACTGATCATATATAACGTGAAATCACTGATCATATATAAAGATAAACCATAGTCGTCAGATTAAAAACAACAAACGAATAAATAAATAACTTACTATGACAGCAGACTTGAAGTGGGCGCAGAAGATGTACGTCGTGTCGGGGTTAACACTAAAATCGGAACGATTATCAATAAGAAATAGTATACCCGCCACTCTCTTTTGATTAAACCTCCTGGAAGTTATAACTTCATATCTCAACTAACACTAGATTTACACATTTTTTTCAGTTAACAAAGATTTCAGCTTTCCCACTATTGTTTTAGTTTACACCGAATGTTTTCTATGATGTGATGGCGCTGTAACGGATTAAGCCTACTTATATAGAATATATATTGCGTGACGTCATGAGTCAGCGGTTTCTTTATTATATATCTATGCATGGAACTACCCTTATATTTGCTTGAGCGTTAGGATGGGAGCTATACGACTATCAATTTTTTCAACACTGGTATGTCTAGGCCCGGGTTTGAAATAATATAAATTATATTCAGCAGTTCGATTAATAGGACTAATAACTAATGACTTAATATGTACAGTGTAAAATATTTATTACCAACTTTGGGAGTTTGACACTATACACGCATCTGACACAAAAACATTGCTTTGGGATAATCTAAATATGGCCTTTAACGACAACGGAAATCATCACGAATAGGTGTTTTTAAGGGCAGAAAGTAAGTTGACATACCTATATGTATATAGATACACTGATGGTTTCTGTAGTTAATGTCTCTGCAAAGTTTGTGAATTAGTTTACATTTGTTATCATATAAGCGTATAATTAAATAGGGCCCTACTAAGTTATCCTGCTTACACTGTTAAGTTACTTAAGGTTTAAACAGAATTAACTATTATGTTTACATTCGTTAACATAGAAACATACCATTAAATTGTTTAACTGCCAGTGATGAAGCAAACACATTATACATGATAGAAATAAATACCAACATGGAATTATTGTGGACTGAAATAAATAGATTTATTTCAGCATAGTAAACATACAATGGTTTACATAAAAACAATAAAATATATACTACTTAACATAAGAATAAGTTTAGAAGCAGAAATAACCATGGATAACGCAAAAAAAAGTGTGAACACTTATTCTACTTTGAAATGTGGGTAATTTAAAAAAAAGAATCAAAGGGGAATAACATCAAATATACAAAAAATACATAAGAGTAATTGCATTAGTGTGAAAAGGGTTGGGGGGTACCAAAAAATAAAGAAGAGCAGCATGACTGTTCTTGTGCACTGCACTCCGTTTACATAACATCTATCGACCTATGAAGTTTCAAGTCAATAGCTTTGATAATGTAGGACCGTTGTCCAGACAAACATTAAGTACGAAAACTGAACTAAGGGGAATAACTCCAAAATCATGAGGTGTACAGTGACGGTTCTTGTGCTCTGCACTTCGCCTTAATCAGATCTATCCACCTTGGAAGTTTGAAGTCAGTAGTTTGATAACGTAGGAGTTATGCTCCGGACAAGAAAATGAAACAAAGGGACATAACTCGAAAATCATGAAGTTAAGAGTTACGCTTTCTGTGCATTGCACTTCGTCTCTCTAAGACCTTTCTATGTATCAAGTTTCAAGTCAACATCTTTGATACTGTAGGAGTTATGGTCCAAAAAAAAAAAAGGAAATAATGCCAAAATTATGAATTGCAGAGTGATTCTTCTTCTAAACTGCACTTCGCCTCAATAAGACCTATCTATGTATCAAGTTTCAAGTAAATAGCTTTTATAATGTAAGAGCTATACTCCGGAAAATAAAATAGTCAAAGAGAAATACCTAAAAATAATAATGTGCAGAGTGGTTGTTCTCGTGCAATGCACTCCGTCTCAATGAGATCTGTCCACCTAGGAAGTCAATAGCTTTGATAGTGTTGGAGTAATACTCTTGACAAACATCAGGACGAAAACAGCCCGCCCGATATGGATGATCCCATATTACGTCCCATCTTCGTCGGGCGTATAAAAATGCCACCTGACGTTAGGTTAACCTTAATATGAGTTTAAATTTCATCCGAACTAATTCATTAAGCTCACACATTAAGATTCAAATGATAAATTCTGTCGAAATTCTTTTTACATTTTACTATGTTTGCTTACCAAATGAGAAGACACTAACGATTTTGTATGGGATGCTTGTTAAACAACCATTTATATACTTTTTCCAGATTTTCAATATTCTACTCTCCGTAATGAATACATTCTTTTTCAACATCCATGCCGCCCTCTTTGATATCGTAAGTTCCCCCATTTAATCCATAAAGGGTAGTCACTCATGCTATTCCAATTACTGTACATTACTTCCCTAGTGGGTAGGTATTTGATTGAAAATTGTAGACAAAAATTATATGTTAAATTTTTGTTATCTATTCAGAACAATTTTGATGTTGCAATAAATGGTATGTTGTTATAGGATTGTGTTTTTCAGAACTGTGATAGAAATGAAAAATAAACATCAGAATATTTCTAAAATAAAGTATAAAATAAATTTGAAAAAAAATACAAGCAAAAAAGATAACTAAATTTTCAGATACTTAGGGTTACGAGCGAAAACTGTATCGCATTTTATTCAATAAGCTTTGCAGACAATGAAAAAGCCGATCAGCCTAGTGTTCCTTATACATGACAAGTACAATGCGACAATAAGCTACCAGTCGTTCCATCAGTGCTTTAGCCATTCATTTAAATATAATACCTGTATGATATATATTTTCATACTGTTTTATCATACCGTCAGAGAATAGTGCCAGTCTAAGTTTTTCATGGATGGGCCGTGCTTAAATATTTAACGAATTTCATGAATACTTATGTATGATATACAACAAGTGTGAATTTCTGCTAAAGCAGTATTCCATATTTTCTCTACGCAATATATACGCAAGATTTTCCTTATAAGAGTCCCAGCGCTCCAGACTGGCGCCCAAAACAATCTACCAATCGTCGAAATCAGTATCATTATATACAATCAAATAATACAAACACTGTCATTTGTCACCATTTATTATAGAAAATACACATAATGTTTGAATATCTTTTATTAATAAATATATATTGTTTGAACATATGTTATTCACGAATCACAGAGTTATTGTCCCGTAACCGTTCATAATAATCTTTGCTAAATCGATACATTTTTCAACAATTACTTATCCGTTTCAGCAATGTATATATATACATTGGCCTTTATAATATAAATAAAATGTCGTAAGAACGTCAACATCTTCGTTTTTATTGAACGTATTTTGGTTTATGAAGCAAAAGACATTTAATAAGCATCACGTTTTCTGTATTGTTTGTGTTTCGCGAAACTAACAGTAACATCTGATCGATATTCTCGAGTCAGCTTAACTGGTTCACTGGTCAGATACAACGTAGAATAGAAAGATGTGCGGTCTACGCCTCAGATTTTGTGTACCAAAACGTAATGTGACTGTTCATGATTTAATTCAAAACAGACAAAAAGACGAAAAAACTTTTACTTAAGTAAAGTATGGATTTATGTAACTATTTTAGTCGCTATTCAATGTATGACACATGGCGCTTAAGAGCATGTGCATTTAACAAGTACGCCCGGTCAGTGAATTTCTTCTACCAACGGTGGACGTTTATGTCGTAGTCAGAATGAAATGGATAAAGCCAATCAGAACGCGTTATTTACATCATTTTTAAACAACAGAGACATAAACAATGTGACTTTTGCGACATTTATTGAAATAAAAACAACAATATAACAACATATGGATACAGGTATTTGTATGTCATATAAATAGGTCACCAGTACAGTGAACAAATACGCGCTGCTGTATATGGCACGAGGCGATTTTGACAGAATAAAATCCGGACAGTCAAAATTCACGATAATTAAATAAAACAACCCGTATTCGCCCACAGTACTTATAATCCATTTATCATATGCTTTCGTTGAAGATGGTTTGTTTGTTTATTGGGTTTGTCATCCCACCAACAGTATTTTAGTTATGTGGAGACGGTGTCGACTTGAAGCAGGTATAGTGCTGCCTTCACTGTGTATAGCATGCTGTTAACACCTAGCATGATACCACACCCAGTCACATTATCCTGACACCGGGCCAACTAGTCGTGGAACTACCCTTATATTTGCTTGAGCGTTAGCAAGGGAGCTTTACCACTACCATTTTTAATGACTTTGGTATGTCGCGGCCCGGGATCGAACCCGGGGCCTCCCGTTCCTGGAGATGACGCTCTACCGGTCCGGTCGTTGAAGATCTAAAGGATCAATTATCAATGGATACATAAACAATTACATATAAATAGTTGAGAACAATTTTGTTCAATGATAGGAAAACATAGTTATAGGGTTACTATTGAAACATCCTCGTTCGGTGTAAAGAAAGACGTGTATCTATCTCGTCCCCGCCGCCTCAAAGGTCTTTACACTGAATGACTCAGATTTTAAACAAACATATATACGTACTTGGAATATCTAATTTAGCATCTCTACGACTATAAAGGACACATACCAGAAGCATCTTCACTTCTTTGATGATCACCTTATACTCTCGTGTCACAAGGCGCGCCTAATATATATTGTCTATTTCACTCTATCTTTTGTTATTGAAAATTACGTATTGAAGAGTGATTGGTAATTTCCTGTCTAATATATGACACTGTATGTTGTTTTTTTTTTAAATCACACATTGTACACCAATGAACAGTTTTTTTTATAGAAAACCGTTAATATCGACTGCTTTGACGATGTTTGGTCACATAAAAATGTGTGCCGTATTTCCGACAGAATAAAATACTGATTCAGAAAACATCATTGTTGTTTAGACAATTATCTTACACAAATATACTGATTGACTTATAATATATAATCATATAATCAGATTTGGCCAATCTAACCATTTCCATACGAAAAACAACTCATTGTCATTGGCGTTCTTGTCAATGATTATAAATTATCTTACACATAAAAAGATAATTTGCAAAAAATGCATTTCCCCAAGCATGCACGCCATCAGAAATTACGTTTTACTTTCTATTTCAGACTAAGCCTTCTGATTGAGTTACAGCCCGCTGATGCTCCACTCGACACATAGAGTGTCTGGTGTTGACTGCTGTAGCATAAAGCCCTGGGTTTACTTACACCAGACTGACTTTGTGGTATAAGGGCAAGTCGGACCCCAGAAGAAGACACTACGTGAACGGTGTGGTTGTCACTGCTGCATACATAGACACAGCCGCCATCCCCGGTTACCACTCCTGTTGGTTTCTTAAAATCCTGATCCTGGTACACCCACTGGACCACACCTGTAACAGTCATACAGGTAAGACTGTTTTTGCTATAATCGCTCACATATATTAGTTGGTTCGTATAACTGAATGTCAAATAGTGAGGTTTCATAAACAACTCCTTCCTAGAGGGATCATATTGGATAGTCTTGAGGATGGTGCCATTCACATCAAGTATCTGGACCCGTGCTGGATTAACGGAAGATACAATCAGCTTGTCCTCGGCAGACTGTAGACCATAACAATCACCAGGTACACTTATACTCCCGCAGGGATCTAGGTTCTGGCCAGCTGTGAAGAACATGATCTGTTTTAAAGAATTGAATAAAACAGCCAGACGGTTCCCAGAAACACCAGTAATATCCCATGGTTTGCCTTTTAGAACCCGTTTCTTTATGATGGTGTTACTGGTAGTGTCGATGATCTTCAGACAACTGTTATAACAGTCAGTCAAAATAAGTTGTGTAGCTGAGAGTTCCATCATACACATGACCCTGCAGTCATTTTTGTCTTCAGGTAATTTTATGTTCACCTGAGATGCTGATGTACAGGTAATGGCTGGAGATGTTTGGTTACTGGTGTTGTTGTCATTGTCCACATCACAGGTACACACTACATTAGGGAATGGTGTTGCTTCAACATTTACCTTGCTGGTTATGATAAGACTCTCTTTGAAAGTAGGATCGTAATGAAAACCAAATGTCTTGATATATACATCCTTGTGGATTATCTGCAACCGCTGAACACTCTCAACTACACACCCGCCTTTTTTCTTCAAAGCAATGAACAACTGTTCGTCTTTATGACGATCTTTTCTGTCATCAATTTTCACCATACACTGTTTTACTTCTTTCGAATATATGTCAATTTGCTCTGCTAATGTTTTTAGCTGTCTTTCGTTTTCTTCCTTTAACATTTCAGCCTCCTCATGAACCTTCTTCCCGATTTCTTCAACGATACTGAGTATCTCTGAACGGAATTGTTGGAAACCTTCTAAGGTTTTAGTGTAACACTCATCATTCATGGACAAATACTTCCTTATGGTCTGCTTATACTCGTCCTCCAATGTCTTATACCTGTCTGCTGCCTTCTGGATGTCCTGGAACTCTTTGCTCGTTTCTACACCACGTGATAGATCAACAAGTAGACCAACATTCTGACAGGATCTGTGGCCAACTAACATACACGGAGCGCACCCAAATATGTCATCGTCAGCACAATACGCTTCAATCGCTCTATCTGGGTGCACGGTGCATTTCTCCACATCAGAGGTATCTGGCGTCTGCTTCTGGATGATTTTCCCTTCGATAATTTTATGACTTTCTGAGGATCTAAATTTGTTGTGCTGATCAATACATGATTTACAAAGAAAATGATCGCACGTATGACAGAAACCTGCAACAAAGACAACCTTCCCCGATTCAGCACAATCGTCACATTGGATACTGTTTCCATGGAGATCAGACTGGGAGGAATATGACGTTGCTCCCCGTCCTGCTACCTCATCCATGGTGGCTGGAAATGATTATACAAACAATTATAAATCATTAAACTATAAAATGATCCATACTTATACTCGAGGGAAAGTGTCATATACTACCTTTAAACCACTTACACATAATGACGTAATGTATATGAATTACCTTAATCATATGATAATCAAGCTGATAGACATTATATAAGTTTTTTGTTGTTTTTCATGTTATAGATGATGATAATTTGGATGGAATTGTGTTGTCCCTTCTGTGATGGTGATTCTGCTGATAATGATTATAAGTCATATATAATAACTACTACTGATTCTGCTACTCCTTCTTTTACCACTTCTACTTCTACTGTCACTACTTTTACTACTTCTACAATAACCACTACTACTATGTCTACGACTACTACTGCTATTAGTACTACAAGGACGACGAGTAGAATAACATCCACTATGATTAATTCCAAGAACAGCAATGTCCGAAAGCGGACAACAGAGGCACGATAAAACGGAAGAAAAACAGAAAATGCAGAATAGATATGAGAAGATGAAGAAAAAAATGGTGATGAAGACACAATTTTAAGAAGAAGCACAGAAGAAGGTAATGCGAATGATAATAATTACTAGATGAATAAAAATGCTAGTCAGAAAAAAAGAAAAAGAAAGAGGAAGATGGAAAATAAATTGGGAAATGATAGGAAGAAAAATAAGACAATTAAAGCGATTAAAACGAACAATTTTAAGAAAAACAGGAAATGCACAAGTTGAGAAAGGTTAAAAAATAAGATCAAACTTGTGAGATAATTGGGGAAAATGTATTAAATAAATTAAATAAAACCAAAATGTTAGTTACAAAATAAATACTTAAAACAATAAAAACATGATATACTAAAAGTGTGGATTTGTTTAGAAAGATAAAAGAATATTACCGCATCTCAAGCTATTTTACCTTATCCAAACCATTTTTTAGAAAAATATGAAGCTTAAATCATTACTAAAAGCTTACATTCGATTTTAAGAGCCGAAAATATGAGGAAATAAAAATATATAGATACATAAAAAGTATCAATGCTTGGAGATGCAAAGTTCGAGACTGGGACCTTGGTGTGGTCTATTGCCAGCGTCACCGAGTCTTACATATTAGTTTTTCTTGTTTAAATACATGTCTATCGGAACAATGTTGACATTCAATTGATAATGTCGATAAATGTATGTTTTAGAGTCTCAACCGGCGCTTATCTGTTCATCTGGATTGATTTCATATTTATTGAGGAGTCAATCGCTATAGTTTTGGTCATATTTTGTTTGTTTTATATTGTTTTGTACGGTTTACGTTGTTGTTTTTTCAGGGATAATATAATTTTATAAGACTTTAGGAAATTCATTCACCAACTAAAGTGGCACAATTCTTTTGTTAGGTTATGCTCTTATTTTCAGACAAGAAAACGAAAGAAGAAAAAAAAAAGAATTATTAGAATAAGTAGGAAAAGTAGAATAAGTAGAATGATAAGTAGAGGGGAAAATAATTAAAAGAAAACACAACAATGAGTAGGAAAAGAATTGTAATAATAAGAAGGAATAGAAGAATAAAAAGAGTAAGAACAAGACGATTGAATGTAGTAAACGGAAGAGAATGAAAGAAGATTGGTGAAGAAGAAGAAGAAGAAGAAGAAGAAGAAGAAGAAAAGGAAGAAGATGAAGAAGGTGAAGGAGAAGATGATGATGAGGAGGAGGAGGAGGAGACATAAATAAATGAAAGAAGGTGAAGAAAAATAAAATAAATCATTTTAGTTTTACTATTTTATAAACCTTCCAGTGACAAAATGGTTAACAATTCACCAGTTAAAAATATCTCAGCAGTTTTGTTTGACCCTCAACTGCACCTTGCATTTTCGGAAAATGCAATGCATTATTTTTCCAAACATCTACAGTTACATGTATTTACCACATTCGGTTTAGATCTACTACCTGTGATACATCTAAAGTATGTGTAAACATCAGCATAAATACCTTGACATATTGGCCTTGTTTCGTACTACAATGTAATTGAAAGCTCTATTTTAACATTACATTCAGCAACATGTACATAGTGTTGGTTTTTGTTTGGAAAACCCCTTGGCTCTATTTTACTTCCATGTTGTCCTAGCTTTCACGCATATACATGTAAAAGTTTTTTTCAGTACTAAATATGTGCATACGAACACCTTCTCGTTCTAATCAGTCATTAGTTGCTGATGTAAACTTTCCAGTTTTATAATAATCTGGTGACAATGTACTCACCTGTTTACTGTTGATCAGTCTCAACATGCTTCTGTCTATCCGGACGACATTTGGTGCGGACTCAGCATTGATATCAAATACTTCATTCGCGCTTGTATTTATTTATGCACTCTTTACCTTAGTCATAAATATTTCCTACAAATCTAAAATGTTAAAACCGAGCACATGTAAAGCTTTTGTTCTGAAATCACTCTTTCGAAACATCAATATAGTCATTGACATTAATATAGGTCGTCGTGTAGCTTAGGCATTCGTAAGTATTCGGCAAACTCCGTAGTTTATCTTTTATCCAATCAATTTTATCGGATCTGACCTTTGCCCGAGACTGTATGTTCCGATTTTTAACTGGTACTTGATGAATAACGCGTTTACAGTCATGATAGCCACTTCCGTTATCTTGTATGTGACTAAACGTACAAAGGTAGGTCGAAATTGAGGCAGTACATGTATATTTATGCTATGAACTTTTCATTTATAAATACACTTAAGATACTTCAATTCCAATATTGCTTATTCTATGCATGACTTAAATATATATTGTTGATGCATATAATTTAAAATAACTGAATCCAATTCCCTGGGCAATCAAAAGGGAGATAAATACGTTATGATCTTATGCAAAAGTGTTTGTGGTTATTTCCCTTATTTTCACTTTTATGGGATGGGATGGGATTAGCCGGCATTTTTGCCGATACTGCGCAGCGACATTTCTATCATTATAGCACAGGGGCACTTATGAGGTGCCCAGGGACTGAAACCCGGCCGGTCCATTATACTGACACTGACGAGTCAGGCGTAATGCTGTCCCCTTAGCCCCGAGCGTTAGGAGGGAAGCCACTACTACCAACTTTAAAGTCTTTGGTTTGACCCGGCCGGGGTTCGAACCCACGACCTCCCGATCCGCAAGCCGACGCTCTACCACCTGAGCTATTGCGGCCGGTCACTTTTATGTCAAATATATCGTTTTCGGTGAAAATTTTAATGAAAAGATTTATTTTTTTTGCCCGACACTTTGTCTAACCACGATGGATTAAAATACACAATCGATCATTTAAGGTTATTAACATAGTTGACGTTATGTTGTTTCGTGGTATAAACAGCTTTATCAAAGTTCTCTAGATAATTTATCCGTTAGAAACTCTACACACATGTATACATCAATAAGTCAATATTACACCGAGTGGATCAATAGCGACACAGTAAGTAACTTACTATGCATCGTGAACCAGGTTTCTACATGCGTCATGCACATTTGCAGACGTTAAAGTGTTGTTTTTGTTTGTTGTTGTTTGGTGTTTGTTTCATATGTCAATTAAGATGTTTAAGTAACAATTTTATTAAATTATTTGGATCGAAAGGAGGTCTATAACCTTGAATACTACATCGAACTGGACTTGCATTATGTGTAATTTTTGTGTTCAATGTGCTAGCACTGAACACATAGTCATAGCTGCAAAATTTAAGTCGCAAGCGTCCTTATCCCGACCGAACATGATTCAGCTCCGAATCCCTACACACACAAAAAGCAAAAAAAAAAAAAAAAAAAAAAAACCGGCCGCAATAATAGCTCAGGTGGTAGAGCGTCTGCTTGCGGAACTAGAGGTTGTGGGTTCAATCCCCGGCCGAGTCAAACCAAAGCCTTTAAAGTTGGTAGTAGTGGCTTCCCTCCTAACGCTCGGGGCTAAGGGGACAGCATTACGCCTGACTCGTCGGTGTCAGTATAATAGACCGGCCGGGTTCAGTCCTTGGGCACCTCATACGTGCCCCTGTGCTATAATGATAGATATGTACACTTTCGGAAGACGTCTGTGTTTGTGTTTTAACATAATCGATACAAGCGCTACTTTCACTACCCGTGCTCGGAAAAAAATGCCTGCCTACTCCAGACGGCATGTTTCACTTTGTTTACATGATACATGAAGATGACGTGTCATGGTCTTACACACACTTTTACTGTTTACTGAAGAAGCCCAAGCGTCTTGAACACGTGACGCTTACATCGTCTATTATATAATGGAGGCGGGACTAGTTAACTGCTGGCTAAGAGCAACCCTCAAACCATTAGTGACCCCCTGTGATATTTAATTTTTAATCAACTTGTAACTAATGCTCGCCAAATAATTTGTAATTAAAAAAAATGTAATTAACGGCGAGGGTAAATAAGTCCAAATAAGTAAGTTAACTGTTGGGTGAAATGGTGTACCAAGCAGATCCTGATCGTACTCGCAAGCGGCTGTTACAATAATCCCCTTCCACAATCGAAACTCCTCGGGTAATTCCGTCCTCGGGACAATCATCCCTCGGATCAATCGGAACACCTCGGATAATTCACGAATCATCTCTCGGATGTATGTAGGTAGTCGGATTACCTCGGCCACTTCCCAAAATGGGACTTCTTTTTTGACAGACGTCAAAACAAAGATGGCAGCTCGGATGACAGCTCACTATAGTACGATACCAGTAAAACTTCAATTTGCGGCGGCTTCAAATTTAAATCAACCTATTTTTATTTACCCAGCGCAGCAGACACGCAGCTGTCTTCAGAAAACAGGTCTCCCTAGCTACAAAGATGAGTGTGAAATGGAATCTTCAAATGACAATACTGCAAGGGGTTTCTTCAAGATTACCACCTATTCCTTCAAAGGAACAACACATCTTCTCATAGACATCATACCCAGTGTAACCCAGCTGAGTGTGTTCTTCCAAAAAGAAGACATTGACCTTGCCATGCTTCAAACCAGTGCAGACAGTGATGACCCACATTTTTGAAAATCGGGTCCTTTTCATTTCCCTATTTATTTTACAATTATTCATTTATAAATCTTTTTTCGAAAAGAAAAGTTGATGATGACAGAAGGAAACAAAGTATTAACTGCTGTTTTAAAGGTAGTATGCAACAGTTTGCATAATTCAAATACAGTATAATATAACAATATTTTACCCCTATTGTGAGGAGGAATTTGGGAATAATTTTACCTACCCTCACACTTCAGTCTAGTTAAGGGCAATTTCAAACACTACCTCAATTGTTAGACAATACAAATTGTGAAAACATTGCTCTAATTGTTCCTTCTTTCAAAATCTATAAATAAGCATGATATGACTATCTGGTAAAAATAGGTATCGACATCACACCGGGTGATGTTATCATATGATATCAAAAGTGGTCACATGGTTTTCTCATTTTAAAATAACTACACTGCAGCGTGGCTCAGATAGAAATTATTTATTTTTAATGACCAGAGGGGTGCTTCAGTTTTCACATAGATGTGGGGCGCCGTGGCGGAGCGATTGAAATCGCTGACTTGTAACTTCTCAGTCCCTCACTGTTCGAGTCCCTGTCAGGGCGTGAACTTTAGTGTGGGGAGGTTTTCCAGCTAATCTGCGGTGCGACGGTGGATCTAACCAGACATAAGTCTGGGGTCTTTTTTTCAGAAAATAATTAGCTTGGCGTTGCAAATGACCATAACTGGTTCTGTTTGTTTGTTTGTTGGGTTTATCGTCCCACCAACAGTATTTCAGTTATCTGGAGACGGTGTCCACTTGAAGCAGATATAGTGCTGCCTTCACTGTGTATAGCATGCCGTGAACACCTGGCATGATACCGCACCCAGTCACATTATCCTGACACCGGGCCAACCAGTCGTGGAACTACCCTTATATTTGCTTGAGCGTTAGCAAGGGAGCTATACCACTACCATTTTTAACGACTTTGGTATGTCGCGGCCCGGGATCGAACCCGGGGCCTCCCGTACCTGGAGCCGACGCTCTACCGATTGCGCTACCAGGTCCGGTCTAACTGGTTCTGTGCGAAGTAAAAAACACACTATAAAACAAATAAACATAGATGTAGACATAAAAAACAGTATTTAGCAGGACCATTTCAGCTAACAATAATTTATTTGGTTGTTTGAATAAAAATGGTGGTCCAAACTGTATAACCCAGTTGCCGGTCGACACCCCCTTAACGGATCAATCTGGCATTTTGTATGCATTCTTGTATATTTTGTGTCAGAGTATCGCATCCTGGTATCACTGGCGTTGGGAGGTCGGATATCCACTCCAATAAGACGCCCCCTTGTTGGGCTCCGCGGTGGGTGGTGAGCCAGGATGCTGTATTATTATAAGAATCCCTCATGGAACGACAACGTAAGTGCAAAGACCTGATCCCTACGTTGTCGTCAGAAGATCCCGATACCGAAACACCCACAAGCATATGCTTTCCTCACTTCATTGTTGTTGAATCGACCGAGAAAAAAACCGATAACCAAAGTATCCTTTTTTGTGATGGTAAAATCCATCAAAGGCCTTATTGGCAGTGTTGTGTCCGTAAAAAATGACTCTTTAGTTATTGAAACTGATCGCAAAACCTACTCCAATAAGCTACTTAAACTAACTTCTGTTCATTAAAAGTAAAAACCTACCCCCAATCTTCTCTGAACTCGTCAAAAGGAGTCATTCGATGCCCTGACCTTGCTAGTTTCTTTGAGGAGGATATCCTTGGGGAACTCACGCCACAGGAGGTGTGTGGTGTCCGCAGGATTTCATTCCTGAGGGACGGCCGGCGAGTTTCGACAAATAGTTTTGTTTTAACTTTCGCCAACCCATCACTACCTACTTCTATTAATGTCGGTTACCTCAACGTGAAAGTGCACTTGTACATTCCAAATCCACATAGGTGTTTTTATTGTCAGAGGTTTGGCCACCACGAGTCCCGGTGAAGTGTCCGCCCAGCACAGGGAAGACGTTTGTCCCAACCCACTTAAATGTGTTAATTGTTCTTGACCACATGAGACCAAATCTAGGGATTGCCCTGCCTGGAAACTGGAAAAGGAAGTGCTAAAAAAAAAGTACACAAATAACATCTCCTTTCCAGAAGCCAGGAAGTTGGCAAGAGACAGTGCAACTCCTGCTAGAGGCGCAACATATGCCTCAGCAACCAAAAAAAGCATCTCAGAGCACAAGGACAATTTCACCCGGGTATGAGGTCCCGACTGGTGACCAAATTTCTGACCAAATCATAATTCCCTCCAAATACAAGGTATCGGAATCTTCTGAAACTCAGACTTCTCCTTCAACCAAAAACACTTCCTCTACAAGTCATTCTGTGGGGAAAGGTACAAAACAAGCCTGCAGCAAAGGACCAAGTCTTCTCTAATGAGACCCCTGGTCCTTCCGGGCAGAGGAGAGGACAGAGTACTCCCACTGCTCCAAACACTCAAGTGATAAACACCCATCAAAACAAATTCGAGTGTCTAATCGAGTCTCCATCGGACACTAAAGACCACCAAGGTCACCTGTAAAAGCACCTAAAATATTCTACAAGAATTAAGTTAAATAATCCCATGAATAATAGAATCACTCAGTGGAACTGTCGAGGTCTTAAGGCCAATTACAATGAAGTACTTATTATATTATCTACACCAAATCCTGCTGTGCTTCGTCTTCAGGAAACCTTTCTTAAAGACTCTGATAAATTCAATTTTAAGGGTCATACTTGTTACAATCACATACATACAGCTTGCGAGAGGGCATCTGGAGGATCGACAATAATTGTAAACTCCAAATTGCCACACTCTCAAGTCGAACTTCACACAAACATACAAGCTGTTGCTCTCCGTGTAATCCTACATAAAGTTGTAACAATTTGCTCTGTTTATCTTCCACCGAATTCAAATGTATCTAAAGATGATTTAGATAATTTTATTAACCAGCTGCCTACTCTATATATACTCGTTGGAGACTTCAATGGTCATAACCCGCTATGGGGATGTTCTAAATTCAATAATATGGGCAAGACGATAGAAAACTTTATTGCATATAATGACAAATGTCTGACCAATAATAAAAAGCCAACATACTTGCACCCCGCAACTGGGCATTATTCATCGTTAGACTTAACATTGTGTCACCCCTCTGTATATTTAGATTACACTTGGGATATACACGATGACCTTTGTGGAAGAGAACACTTTCCTATAATCCTTAAAAACTGTACTTCGCCAATAGGCGACGATAATTCTCGTTGGAAGATGGACAGGGCAAACTGGAACCTGTTCTCAGCACTTTGTTCTATATAACTTGTCCCAATTTCAGTAGAAAATGTAGATGACAAAATTGTCGCATTTTCAAACACTTTCTTTGCACAATATTGCAGAAAGGTGTATACCTAAGACCTCGACTAAATCAAAACATAATAAGCCTTGGTTTAATGAAGAGTGTAAAAAATCGATTCGTAAACGTAGGGCCGCATCAAAGCAATTTAATGTTCGACCAACCGATACAAATCTTAATTACCTTAAAAAAGAACGGGCTCAAAGCCGCCGGACTACTAAACATGCCAAAAGATCATCTTGGCAAAAGTATGTTTCAAAAATAAATGGCAAGACTTCCATCAAAAGAGTTTGGTCTGATATTAAAAAGATTAGCGGTAAACCATCATTTTCAACTGTTAACCACCTTAAAACAAAACGCACCGCAATAACAGATAAACAAAACATTTCGAACACACAGACTGAAAATATTGTCCAAATTCCTCATCGGCCAACTACACGACTCAATTTCAAACCTTTAAACATTCTGCTGAAAGGGAAAAGGTTAATTTTAAATCTAATAATAACGAAACTTACAATCAACCCTTTTCCTTGAAAGATGCTCTAAATAAATCGCATGATACCGCTTAACCTTTAAACATGCTGCTGAAAAGGAAAAGGTTAATTTTAAATCTAATAATAACGAAACTCACAATCAACCCTTTTCCTTGAAAGATGCTCTAAATAAATCGCATGCTACCGCTGCTGGTCCAGACGACACACCGTATCAATTCTTAAAACATCTACCAATTCGATCTCTAAACTTACTTCTGTCAATCTTTAATGAAATTTGGATATCCGATAAAGTACCCGATTCTTGGAAAAATGCCTTCATTATTCCACTTTATAAACAAGGTAAGGACCCAACAGATCCTCAAAGCTATAGACATATTGCTTCGACGAGCTGTATTTATAAAACATTAGAACAAATGATCAATAATAGACTTGTCTGGTATCTTGAGTCTATCAACTTAATTTCAGAATATCAAAGTGGATTCAGACACCAACGTAGCACAGTCGATCATCTTGTTTGTTTAGGAACATCTTGTAGCTGAGTTTTTTTATCTTGAAAAGGCTTATGACATGGCTTGGAAACATGGGATTTTAAAGGATTTAAGTGACCTTGGTCTCAGAGGTCGTTTACCAATATTCATTGACAGCTTCCTTTCTGACAGAAATTTTCAGGTCAAAATTGGGTCCATCCTGTCATCATAAACAGGAACAGGGTGTCCCACAGGGTAGTATTCTATCTGTTACCCTTTTTAACCTAAAAATAAATAATATTGTAAAAACCCTTCATGAAGGGGTTGACTGTTCACTTTTTGTGGACGACTTCGTTTTGTTACCGCTCTAAAAATATGAGCACAAGTAAAAGACAATTGCAACAAAGGTTTTAAATTTTCTCCAACCAAAACCAACTGTATACATTTCTGTCAGAAACGTGGTCTTGACCCTGAATCGTTTTTAAATGACGTTCGCTTCCCCATCGTCCAGGAAACTAAGTTTCTTGGAGTCATTTTTGACAGGAAACTGACTTTTCTTCCACATATCAATTATATCAAGAAGATCTATCTCAAGGCTCTTAACTTGCTTAAATATTTATTCCATACAGACTGGCGAGCCGATAGGAAAACATTGTTACTTCTGTACCGTTCCCTAATTCGGACTAAATTAGATTACGGAAGCATAGTCTATGGTTCTGCCAGGAGGTCCTATCTCCAGATGCTGGACATCCTTCACAACCAGGGACTTCGTCTAACTCTAGGAGCGTTCAGGACCTCACCAGTGCAAAGCCTTTACGTTGAAGCCAATGAACCATCATTATTCTTGCGTCGCGAGAAACTTTCTTTGCAGTATATAATTAAACTCGTGTCTAACCCCGATAACCCAACGTTTAATTGTGTTTTCAACCCTAAACATGAAGAGCTTTATGATCGATCACCTAAAGCCATCAGACCTCTTGGTTTGAGACTAAAAGATAGCATAAACACATCAGGTATAAAACTCGATAACATTTCTGAAAACCCCACAATTGAACATCCACCATGGCAACTTCGTTCTGCTGATGTGAGTTTAGAACTCTGTAAAAATAAAAAGTCGAACACAGATCCTTTGATTTTACGATCTGAATTTCTCGAACTCCGTGACAAGTATTCTGATAGTAGTCAGCCCTCACCGAGGCAGATCTTTGCATCCCACACACTGATTTTAAACCACTTATTAACCCACATATTTTAACCAAGTGGCAAACAAGTTAGGACAGTATTGTTTGTAACAAATTACACGTAATTAAAACTAACGTCGGTGCCAATGTCTCTGCTTGCAGAGAAAGTCGACGAGAAGACGTAGCTCTTACCCGCTGTCGCATTGGACAAACTAGATTAACTCATTAATATGATATTATATTATATTAATATCATTGCCTATTTGACAAGTAACCAGTTAGGTGTGAAAAACACCTGTTAACCTTGTTTCAAAAAAAGTGTTTACAGAAAGAAACATATCAGTTTATTGCCAATAGTAACTATTGATGTGTTTATCAAATCCACAAAAACTAATTAGTGACTTTGTAAGAAGTGAACAAGTCAACGATTACTCTTTATCTGCAGCATACAATTCCAATTTATGATGTCCAAATATTAATGGATTTATCTACTTTCATATTTTAGTGCTCGGTTTCCTTTACATAGTATACTCAACCAAGTTCTGTTTTTTAAGACATCAGACTCTACTAATAAGGATTTAAACCGTGTTTCAAACTACACTGCGTAAGTTTTGTATGCTCTTCTAGTTTTTATATTTTAGCAAAATTTAACTACATTTTGAATATGTGATATCATATTTTGATATTATTAAAACATCCATAAAGTAATATTAAATAAAAATAATGTCTCGCACAGGGTATGATGATCTCTCTGCAAGACATCACCTCTCAGCAGCAACAGTTTTCTGTGCCTCCGCCAAAAGTTGATGTTGAGAGGTTTCACTGCTCAACTAGTCAAAGCAATCGGTTTGTAACGTAAAACGCAGGTGTCTTCAAAATTGATAAAGAATATCATCAGGTCCAACAGGGGAATCATGGGATTTATTCAGTGCTTCCCTAAGTTCTCGTAAAGAAAAGGGTTAACTGTAATTATCATAATTGTTTGACTTAAAGTTGGTTTTATTTTTCTCAACCCTATTTTTCACACTTTGAAACTATTTCGAGTATATTTATAACGCATATAACATTTTGGGCAAGAAACTCCCAGTTTTACCCATATTATTATAAGAACATCCCCATAATGGGCTATGTCCATTCAAGTCTCCTACAAAAATATGAGAGGTAGGTAATTGATTCATTAAATAATCTAATTTTGATTTTGAAATATCTGAATTAGGTGTAAGAAAAACAGAACAAATTGTGATAACTTTATAAACTGTTATGCAAAATGCAACGGCCTTTAAATCTGTATTAAGGTTAATCTTAGAATGTGGCAGTTTGTAGTTTGTCAGTTTAATTGATCCTCACACATTGCATATTATGTATAAATGTGACTGTATGCAGCGTAACCTTTAAAATCACCTTCATCGCTTTCCTTCAGGAATGTCTCCTGAATGCATAGCACAGCTGGGTTTAAAGTTGTCAATAAAAGTAAATTTTCGTGAAAATAAGCTTTAAGACCTCGACAATTCCAGTGTATTATTCTGCTGTTCATTGGATTCTATTACATTGTATTATGGAGCCTTAATATGTAAGCCTTGGTACTTTGCCGGAGAATCCGACTGTCAAATCTATTTCTATCCGGGCTCTTATCCCCTGTTTTAAGAGGACTGTGTCCTCTTGTTGCTTCTTTTTGAAGTAGGTTTTGCCTTTGCATCAGCTTTTCTGTATTTGTCTGAGGTTTTGAAGTAGTTTGCAAATATTCTGTAGTGGAGGGTTGGGTATAATTTGTAAAATTTGGTTCAGATGGAGTAGATCGATTTGACGCTATTGTAGTTGTGTTAGATTCATAAGACTGTGTTTGAGGACTTCGTTGGAATTATTATTTTGTCACATATAGTGTGATTTGGTCACCTGATGCTGTTTCATATTGCGTTGAACTCTCCTGTCAAACCGAAGTGCGAGTTTTGTAAAGGCAGCCTAAGTTGTTTTTGAAGGATCGGCTGTCAGTTTTTCTTTTGCTAACTTATGTGCTTTTCAGGAAATGAAATATTAAGTGTGCATTCAAGTTTCAGTACCCCCTTTTCAAGTTTCCAAGTTGGACATACTCTGAGCCTTTTTTCGTGAGATCCAGAGCAATTCGGACAATCCGGACCCTCTTAAAGTATGGGATGTGAGCGGATTCACAACATCGCAGAAATTCTTTGTGCAAGTAGACTCATGGTGACCGAATTTCTGACAGTCAAAACGGCGTAATGTATTTGGAATAATACCTGAATTTTGACCAAAAGATAACCGACTTTAAGAGTGGTGGGAAGTTTTTGATTGCAAAATGTTACGATAAATGTATTTGTTGCTATTCTGCATCCGGTGTGAGTTCTGTCAGGATCTCTTCCGAAAGTCTAGAAAGATCTAGGAAAAGGATTACTCCTTTTGAAAATTTAAGGAACTTATGCGGGAAACTTCTCACTTTGAGTGAACCCATCAAGGGGACGTTGATAGGGAGTGGGTACAAGTGGGTACACGGTATGTTCAATAAAAGAAAAAGCAGAAATATGAGTGGATGGTAGGAGGACTAAGTAAGTGTGTACAATAGGGAAATATTAGTAATCCGTGTACAACGCGGCCAGCTAATTAGTTATACCGGAGCAATATAACCGCCTGTCTACTCCATAACTCAGGGCCAGAATGGTGTGGTGGTCCGTGTTAATATTACTGACAAGTTAAATAAGAAAATTTAAATATAATCTTCCTCTAGCCAAAGGCAAACAGGGTCAATGAAAATGTGACAAAAACACAGACGAGATATAATAAACAAAAGGAAAAACCAGCAGTTACCGCCTTGGAACGATCAGTCGACAAAAGGACCGACTGAGGTGCTTTAACCTGGTTTGTGGAGCGCTCCAACCTCGCACTTCCTGGAGGTTTTTCTGTCAAACAAAGAGTGTAATTAAAATATCCCGTCAAAGTGAAACAATAAACAGTAAGCATCTGAAGTTAAAACAGATACAGTGAACTTATATGCATACAAAATAGCTAGTAATAAAATACACAATCAACATATGCACAGTATATACAGTAGATAAAAGCCTAAGCAACCTGAAAAATCCAAACGGCAGAGTAGTTAAAAATAAAGCAGCCCAAGCGTTGACGTATAATAAGAACAATGTCATGACGTCATACAATGCCAAAAGTGAAATGTAAAAAAGTACGAAAGAAACAATCGAATTTTAGAAAACAACCCAAACCAACAAAATAAAATGTAGTATTGTTAGGAGTTAATAGGTAATAAGTTTTAAAATAACATATCATAAAAAGCCGAGGATTTATCCGCAGTTGGCATTTTTATAATAAAGGTATGAAAAATCCCGAAGATATTCCTACTGTGCAATCTAACGTTAAGGGCATGGATACTGCTCCAGTTGTCTCACCTATATAGGGCACGACTGGAGAGATGAAATGACAAATCCATCAGTGACTATCCAATTATGGGTTTAAGTCACTGTTTTCATATAGTCTCAACGACCTGTCCAGTCATTGTTAGAATGGAACTAACTACAACCATCAGAATCCCGTCATCAGGGAGACGCTGGGTCACCACCCACGGCAAACAGGTGGGCTACCTTTGAATGGTTTTACCCTGCTACAGGTAGCGGCAGCAGGAGAATTCAAAGGACCCTATCGGTTTTTCCCCTATCAGAAAAAAAAATAAGTGTAAAGTAGTGACCGTTATGATTGAACGGCCAAATGTATGTCGGCATCACACTGCTATGGAAGGATACACTAATGCTAACAAGGAAAAACGTACAGGTACATTTAAATTAAGATGTCCATGTGTGCAATATGCAAGTTCATCATGATTATAAAAGAAAAAGAAAATAACAAATACTTGTATAATGATGCAGTAAAACGTTATAACATGACACGTGAAAAACCAAAAACTATCGTGATTTGAAATTAATCCCTTATCATGGTAAAATAGAACTTTAAAACGGTTAAGGTCTGGGCTATCAGCGCATGTAAAGTAACGAAGTCAAATTACATTAAAATAATAAATAATACTATTATATATACCAAATGTACAGTTTGGCGATTTTTTGCTGTTGGGTTTGATTTAAAAACTAAGAAGTAAAATTTACAAAATCTTGTTATTTTATAAGCACTGATATCTAAACACAACTGAAAAAAGTGTCAGCGCATTAGAAATATTGCAATAAAATATCATAGATAATGAAGAATGAGGAATTTATCAACTAAGAATTTCAGTTAAATTTCTGAAAAGTACCCGATGCATCATAACTGACCAGGATTAAATAACTGCTGAGAAATAAAACAATGATGGTGTAACGGTGTGGTTTATATATATCTGCATAAAACTATCAGCGCACGATGAGAAAATCTAGTGAGAAAAAATCCTTAAGTTTTCCAAGGAGGTAATTGTTGGGTTTTCTCTAATGTATGTATTGTTTCACCACAATTTTGCTATTACTATTATATTGCTTAGCAAGTGAATACCTTTGCCCGCTGTTTTATTTCAAGGTTAAATATGTACTGCAGTGTACACAGGACCTTGTCAAATTTTGTTTTTTGTGATTACAACAATGTTACCTGTGCAGTGTGGCGGTCGTGAAAAATCTCCCCGTGGGTGTTATCTATGTTGTCATCTTGTTCATTTTTCAGCATTGTTACGTATTTTTTCCATTGGCATTGGACTTTGGTTCTTTAGTTTCATCTACACATGAACATAAGGCAGCCAGCAAATATTTACCTTTCTTTTCTGGTCATTTTTCCTTGATTTAAACATTCACTTTCTTTTACAATTAAGAATAATGTGAATGTATTCTAATAGAAATATTCCCTCACCCAAACACAATGCGGACATTATAGTTAATAACGTCACCACTTTATTTTAATGACGTCATAACTTAGGTCATAGACGTCATCACTTGGACAGTTTTGTTACAAAAGAATCTGTTTTTCACCAATTGCATTTAATAAACCATTCGCGCGTGCGAGGTTAAAGCTTTGTAAAAGCGGTTTAAGCAACCACTCGGATCTTTTGCCGTCTGACCGTTCCAAGGCGATAACTGTTGGGTTTGCTCTGTTTTACATACTATCTCGTCTCATCTGTTTTAACTTTAACATTGGTTGGCATTTGAATACCTATGTTCTTCGCCTTTTCAATAAATACAGTTTATATGCGATGTATGCATAAACACAAAGATAGTGTAATTAACAACTGAAATAAACAAACAATAAAAGCGCAGAAAAACTTTGCATTCCTGAGACGCAACCTGTCCAGCTGTCCTGCTGAACACTCAGACGAGAACCAATGAGACAGAAGCGCTCTAAAGCCGGGCAGCGCGCTTCGCTAAGGAAGACTAGCGATTTGCTTCTACTAGCACATGACTGCTGTCCTTTGATTGGGCTTGCTATTGCATTGGTATTTTGCAATACTACTTTTCGGGGATATAACATTGATCTTTACAAACGATACAAGCGGACATTATGAGCTTCAGGAAGCAAGTAAATAGTTTTGTGATCTGCTTGGGCTTAAACTGCTGCATAGTGATTTGGAAAACCAGCGCCTTCTCACTCTCTAGAACTAGCGTTTTGGAACTGGATCCAAAAGTGTGACATTTTGAACCTGAGCAAGTGCCGGTGATCCTTACTGACGTTGGTCAAGCGCGACAGGTACAAAGTAGATTTCATTCTGGTATTTATTCTCACAAGATATACGGATGGTGGCCTTTAAAGCCGTCCCTACTATGTAATCTTTAAAGCTTACTTAGAGCGAAATCATTGGAATGGAAAGATACTCGAAACAGATTTTTGTGTTGTCATAATAATAATTGAAAATATAAGAGAAATAAGATAATACTTTAGACAAATATTTCAATAAGTTACGAGTAGTTATACATTGAAATTGAGTAAAGGATTTTAAATACGAATCACAGATATTGGTTGGTAAGTTCAATAAAAAAAGAAAATAATTTGCAAACATTCAACATAGACTGATACTTGGAATACACGTCATTAGCTGGTTGGGCAGCGCCAAATTATCTTACATTGTGACAAAGGCACTATTCTCAAACAGTGCTTAACACATTCTTCATTGAACTGTTTGTCTATATCTGCTTTTGTTGCATCTGACGGCAAAACATCCACTTTAGGGTCTTTATAATGCGACGATATTCCAAATATTGTAAGTCCATAAATGTTTGCCTAAGCACAGAGAAAGATCTCTTTGACCCTTTTACAGTTAAGAATTTGCATTGCTTTTAAATTACACGGTGGCCGGACAGGTCGTTTAGAACACATTAATACGGTGACTTAAAGTGGTAATTGGACAGTCAGTGTTGGTATTTTGTCTCTTCATCGCTTCAACTATGACCTATATAAGTGAGACAACGTGAGCAGTCTCCATGCCCTTTACGTGAGATTGCACAGTACGTATGGCTGGGATTTTATTTGTCGTTATTATGTGATATGCCAACTGCAGATAATTCCTCGACTTATGACAAAACATTCAGATTTATTACCTTATTATCTCTTCACAATACTACATTGTGTTTTGTTGGTTTTGAATTGTTTTCTTTCCCTTTGTGTTTATCTTAATTTCACATTTAAACGCTGACATATGATGTTACTGCATTTTTATCGTATGACGTCATTAAATATTTCTTATTAAATGTGATCGCTTGGATTATTTTATTGAAAACCACTCTCTCGTTTGGACCTTTAGGTTTCTAAGACTTTTCACGCCTGTACATATGTTGAAGCTGATTGTATTAAGAGCTATTTTGTTCTTATATAATAATAAAAGATATCAGTTTTAACTCACGATGCAGGTAGTTGCTGTTAGTTGTCTCACTTTGATATGATATTTTTATTTACATTGTTTGTTAGAAAAACCTTCAGAAAGTGCGAGGTTGTAGGGCTCGATGTAGATCTAGTTCAGACTTAAATATTTGTAGTAGTTCTTATATCGATACTCTGTCTTTATTTCTCAGTATTTTAGCTTTCAGTCCAGATTTGTCAAATAATGTAGTTATAGATGTTAATTTATTTTTGCTCAAAGCATTACAGAAAAGAACCGCGTTTCTGCACATTTAAATGCTAAACAAAAGAACTGTAGTACAATTCTCACTCTTTCTGTCTTTTAACTTTGGCCTTGTGGACCTAGCTTCAGACCACTGAATTAAATACTTTCTGTGAACAGACACCCTGAGAGACAAACATACACTTTTTCCAATGGCAGTAGAAGACCAACCGAAGGACAGTCGACACCTTCAGAGACAGACTTTATTTTCCAATGTCAATAGTAGACCAACCGAAGGACAGTCTACACCTTCAGAGACATAATTTATTTTCCAATGTCAATAGTAGACCAACCGAAGGACAGTCGACACCTTCAGAGACAGACTTTATTTTCCAATGTCAATAGTAGACCAACCGAAGGACAGTCGACACCTTCAGAGACATAATTTATTTTCCAATGTCAATAGTAGACCAACCGGAGGACAGTCGACTCCTTCAGAGACAGACTTTATTTTCCAATGTCAATAGTAGACCAACCGAAGGACAGTCGACACCTTGAGAGACATTTATTATTATATTCGAATGCCAGTAGTAGACCAACTGAAGGACAATCAACGTTTTCATTGGCATATTTTACATTATTCTCAAAAGTCAATAGTAGACCAACCGAAAGACAGTCGACACTTTCAGAGACAAACATTACATTTTGTTCCAAAGCCAGTAGTAGACCAACCGAAGGACAATCAACGTCTACATTGGCATATTTTACATTATTCTCCAAAGTCAATAGTAGGCTAACTGAAGGACAGTCGACACCTTCAGAGACAAACATTATTTTCCAATGTCAATAGTAGACCAACCGAATGACAGTCGACGCCTTCAGAGGCATACATTATTTTCCAATGTCTATAGTAGACCAACCGAAAGACAGTCGACACCTTTAGAGACATACATTATTTTCCACTGTCAAAAGTAGACCAACCGAAGGACAGTCGACACCTTCAGAGACATACATTATTTTCCAATGGCAATAATCGGCCATCCGAAGGACAGTCGACAATTTAAGAGACAAACATTAGATTATTCTCCAATGTACGTAGTAGACCAATCGAAGGACAGTCGACACCTTCAGAGACAAACATTACATTATTCTCCAATGTCAATAGTAGACAAACCGAAGGACAGTCGACACCTTCCGACAGATACATTATTTTCCAATTTTAATAGAGACCAACTTAACTACAGTCAACATTATCAGGCACATACATTTTTCTCCAAAGTCAATAGTAGACCAACCGAAGGACAGTCGACACCTTCAGAGACATACATTATTTTCCAATGTCAGTAGTAGACAAACCGAAGGAGAGTCGACACCTTCAGAGACAAACATTACATTATTCTCCAATGTCAGTAGTAGACAAACCGAAGGACAGTCTACACCTTCAAAGACATAATTTATTTTCCAATGCCAATAGTAGACCAACCGAAAGACAATCGACACCTAATGAGACATATATTACATTATTTTCCAATGTCTATAGTGGACCAACTGAAGGACAGTCGACACCTTCAGAGACATACATTATTTTCCAATGTCTATAGTGGACCAACCGAAGGACAGTCGACACCTTCAGAGACATACCTTATTTTCCAATGTCTATAGTAGACCAACCGAATGACAGTCGACGCCTTCAGAGGCATACATTATTTTCCAATGTCTATAGTAGACCAACCGAAAGACAGTCGACACCTTCAGAGACATACATTATTTTCCAATGTCAAAAGTAGACCAAACGAAGGACAGTCGACACCTTCAGAGACATACATTATTTTCCAATGCCAGTAGTCGGCCATCCGAAGGACAGTCGACAATTTAAGAGACAAACATTACATTATTCTCCAATGTCAATAGTAGACCAATCGAAGGACAATCGACATCTTCATTGGCATATTTTACATTGTTCTCCAAAGTCAATAGTAGACCAACCGAAGGACAGTCGACACCTTCAGAGACATACATTATTTTCCAATGTCAGTAGTAGACAAACCGAAGGAGAGTCGACACCTTCAGAGACAAACATTACATTATTCTCCAATGTCAATAGTAGACAAACCGAAGGACAGTCGACACCTTCAGAGACAAACATTACATTATTCTCCAATGTCAGTAGTAGACAAACCGAAGGACAGTCGACACCTTCAGACACATACATTATTTTCCAATGTCAGTAGTAGACAAACCGAAGGACAGTCGACACCTTCAGAGGCAAACATTACATTATTCTCCAATGTCAATAGTAGAACAACCGAAGGACAGTCGACACCTTCCGACACATACATAACATTAATCTCCAATGTCAATAATTGGCCAGCCGAAGGACAGTCGACACCTTTAGAGATAAATTATTATCCTATGTCAATAGTAGACCAACCGAAGGACAGTCGACACATTCAGACACATACATTTTTTTTCCAATGTCAATAGTAGACCAACCGAAGGACAGTCGACACCTTCAAAGACAAGCATTAGATTATTCTCCAATGTCAATAGTAGACAAACCGAAGGACAGTCGACACCTTCCGACAGATACATTATTTTCCAATTTTAATAGAGACCAACTTAACTACAGTCAACATTATCTGGCACATACATTTTTCTCCAAAGTCAATAGTAGACCAACCGGAGGACAGTCGACACCTTTAGAGACATACATTATTTTCCAATGCCAGTAGTAGACCAACCGAAGGACAGTCGACACCTTCAGAGACAAACATCACATTATTCTCCAATGTCAATAGTAGACCAACCGAAGGACAGTCGACACCTTCAGAGACAAACATCACATTATTTTCCAATGCCAGTAGTAGACCAACCGAAGGACAGTCGACACCTTCAGAGACAAACATCACATTATTCTCCAATGCCAGTAGTAGACCAACCGAAGGACAGTCGACACCTTCAGAGACAAACATCACATTATTTTCTAATGCCAGTAGTAGACCAACCGAAGGACAGTCGACACCTTCAGAGACAAACATCACATTATTCTCCAATGCCAATAGTAGACCAACCGAAGGACAGTCAACACCTAATGAAAACATATATTACATTTTTTTCCAATGCCAGTAGTAGACCAACTGAAGGACAGTCGACACCTTCAGACACATACATTATTCTCCAAAGTCAATATTAGACCAAAGGAAGGACAGTCGACACCTTCAGAGACATGCATTATTTTCCAATGTCAATAGTAGACCAACCGAAGGACAGTCGACACCTTCAGACACATACATTTTCCAATGTCAATAGTAGACCAACCGAAGGACAGTCGACACCTTCAGACACATACATTGCTCTCCAAAGTCAATAGTAGACCAACCGAAGGACAGTTGACACCTTCAGAGACAAACATTACATCATTCTCCAATGTCAATAATTGGCCAGCCGAAGAACAGTCGACACATTTAGAGATAAATTATTATCCAATGTCAATAGTAGACCAACCAAAGGACAGTCGACACTGTCCGAGACATACATTACATTATTCTCCAACGTCACTAGTAGACCCACTCCGATGGACAGTCGACACCTTCATTGACATACACTATATTATTCTCCTATGTCAATAGTTGACCAACCGAAGGACAGTCAACACCTTCAGAGACATACATTACATTATTCTCCAACGTCACTAGTAGACCCTCACCGAAGGACAGTCGACACCTTCAGAGACAGAATTCTTTTATTAAATGATCAGGAAACAACTCCGTAACGTGATCTTTTGTTATAGCTTTAAGTAAGCGTGGAGAAAAAATAACCATTAACGATAAATTAGTCTTTTCTTTGCTGACAAGCAGGTAATCCTGTCGGTAAGTAATGGAGTATGACGATCGTCTGCGACGGCAATTTCCAGGTGTTGCAGCACTTTGAATGTATAACTATTTCCGATCTTAGAATTACTAGTATCAGGTCAGACACATTGATCTGGCTGTGTGCGAAGCTCTTAAAAGTCGTTTATCATCTTTGTCATAGCCGATGTAGCAATAGCCTTTATGCATTCTTGTTTTGCAAATCATTCGTAAGTTCTCTTCTCTAAATCGATATTTTTAATGACCATTTTAAGTTCAACCCGATCTTCATACACCGATACAGTCCGTAGATACTGTGTTTTTCATGTAGATTACCTTGGACCTCGGTGTCATAGTCGTCTAAACAACAAAAACAGAGCATAATCAAGTTGATGAAGATAAAACGCGTATGTCTTAATAAAACCTCTCACGGACTTTTCGCACCTAGTGATTTCATCATAATCTTAGAACGGCGTGCAGTTTATTGTTTGTCTCAAAGCTTCTGTTCTTTTTGTTATATTCATAGCACTTACACATATTTGATTATAATATTGCGACGTCCAGCTAATTTGGCGGAGAAATACACCGGACAAGTGTCGCAGGTCGGACAGGTTACCTTCCCAAATTATGTCCTTCGCCGCGATTGGGACTCGAACCCAAGCGGAGAGAGGCCAGTAGTCAGAGGTGTTACCCTTGTTCCAAAGCTATTGCTTTTCATGAAAAGATACACTGAATACACCTTAATGAAGTGTACTTTGCGGTATGTTTATAATTGAAGTATGATAACTTTATGTTATACGGTTATGTTCTCCGGACTAACCACTATGTGTGTCACGTGAGACGACGTATCGGGCATAGGACAAGTCTACATGTCGGACAAAGATTTCTTTTCCCATCTAAGACGACCATAGTTGCTTAAATCAGAAAAGGAATTACATGTTTGTGTTATGGCTTCAATTGAGTTTCTTTGGTTATTTTCTTATAATTTGATTATTTTCTTTTTAATTAACGATATCTTCGCCGCGAAATGTTTATGGTATAAGAGACTTTATACAGTATGTTAATGTTACCATATATAATAATAAAAGCAACATAAACATGATATTTTTATGCTCCCCGAAAACTTTCGGGGGAGCATATAGTCGCCGCCTTGTCCGTCCGTCAGTCCGTCCGTACGTCCCATTCGTGTCCGGCCCATAACTTCGTTATTTGAAGTCGAATTTCGAAACTATTTCACAGAAATGACCACCATGTTAAGACGACGTGTCGCGCGCAACATTTGGGTCCCTACCTTGAAGGTCAAGGTCACAGCGTGACATTGCAGCAAAATCGTGTCCGGCCCATAACTTCGTTATTTGAAGTCGGATTTCGAAACTATTTCACAAAAAAGACCACCATGTTGAGACGACGTGTCGCGCGCAACATTTGGGTCCCTACCTTGAAGGTCAAGGTCACAGCGTGACCTTGCAGCCAAATCGTGTCCGGCACATAACTTCGTTATTTGAAGTCGGATTTCGAAACTGTTTCACAGAAATGACCACCATGTTGAGACGACGTGTCGCGCGCAATATTTGGGTCCCTACCTTGAAGGTCAAGGTCACAGCGTGACCTTGCAGCAAAATCGTGTCCGGCCCATAACTTCGTTATTTGAAGTCGGATTTCGAAACTATTTCACAGAAATGACCACCATGTTGAGACGACGTGTCGCGCGCAATATTTGGGTCCCTACCTTGAAGGTCAAGGTCACACCGCGACCTTGCAGAAAAATCGTGTCCGGCCCATAACTTCGTTATTTGAAGTCGGATTTCGAAACTATTTCACAGAAATGACCAACATGTTGAGACGACGTGTCGCGCGCAACATTTAAGTCCCTACCTTGAAGGTCAAGGTCACACCGCGACCTTGCAGCAAAATCGTGTCCGGCCCATAACTTTGTTATTTGAAGTCGGATTTCAAAACTATTTCACAGAAATGACCACCATGTTGAGACAACGTGTCTCGCGCAACATTTGGGTCCCTACCTTGAAGGTCAAGGTCACAGCGTGACATTGCAGTGAACTTGTGTCCTGCCGTTATCTTCGTTATTTGAAGTCGGTTTTCGAAACTTTTTCACAGAAATGATCACCATGTTGAGACGACATGTCGCGCGCAAAATTTGGGTCGCTACCTTGAAGGTCAAGGTCACAACATGACCTTGCAGCAAAACCTTGTCCGGCCCATAACTTCGTTATTTGAAGTCGGATTTTACAACTGTTTTTGACAAACTACCCGGTTTGACCGGCTCTTGTTAAGTCATTGCCCTTTGTTTATGTTTATGTCTGACTTCATAGTACTACAACATTTTCAAAATAAACCTCAATATTCATACAACTAACTGACGGCCTCTTGTTAATTATATCTTATTGTGAATTGTGTATACCCAAACATCAAAACCATTTTAAACTACATATACTGATATACTGACACCCTATATCGAGGTATATCACTAGATCTACAGTATGTTCTTTTTATTGTTCATACTAGCCTCACAATACCAGTACCGAGATCCAGTGTATGTAAGTGATGCCAGAAATGTTATTGCAATTATGGACATATGTCTCGTACACGACTTCACGCTTTATCAAAATGCGTTTTAATTTAGTTCTTAACTAACTTCCTTGTTCCAGCACGGTTTTGTGTTTATATTTCTTTTCTCTTTCGGTAACCATGTAGTTGCAAGGCGAGTAAGAGTATCTGCTATAGCATCATGTACTAGGTTTATGATGTTGAATTAAGAGCCTTTCTCTTATTTCCGATATTTATGGCAGTTGATAATTGACTGCTGCAGCATACATTTGTAGATGAATGAAGTCACGTTTATCATAAGCCACACATGGTTTCATTGGATGGTCGAATGTTGCAACGCTAATTTGATTTCGCGACTGGTTACAGTCTGGAGATGATCTGACATTGATGGCGGTTTTTGATAATTTTTTATGACAATGTGTTTGCTTGATCATCACTTAATCTATACCGTTTCAGTAAGTTTAAAAACTTTAAATATGTATAGTATACATAAAATTGCTTTCAACTGACACGTTATAAGTAACTTCTACAGGAAGAATTTCTTAATATGGCATCAATTCATTCAGCAAAATATTATGTCGTGTAGCTCACCGTTGGCATGTATACATTGAATATATAGGTAGGTACAGGGCTTTTATGGCTTGAAAGTTCCAGTTCTGTTATTCTATTGTATTTTATAGAGTACAATGGCAGATCCGGTAGTTGCAATGATATTCGCCGGAATATGCTAGCAACCACAACCATTTCCACGGCGGCTGATCTCTTGGTGTTCACAGAGCTCGGGAACCTAGAGGGCGTGATAAACTGTAGACCAGGCCAAAAAAGACCTGGTAGAGGGAGCTTCATATGTCATGAACAGGGACACTTTGCCCGACAGCGTCCAAAGATGCATGGGACAAGAAAAGAGCAAAGCAGCAATAGTAACTTATCCAGCCTTTAAACAACAAAGAATCATCTCTCGCGGCCAGAGAGAGGCCAAATAGATCATGTGTCCATAAACGAAGATCACAGCGTGACTGTGGATGTCAGCAGGCAAATGGTTGTCCTCGATGGTATATAGCTGAGGCAGAGACATGGAGGTGTTGTCTACACCTGCCGTGAGGTGAATGGGCAATCAGTGATGTTCACAACAGATAAGCTGGTGAAGCAGCGTGAGGCATAATCAGTGTTCATCGTTTCTCTGTGGAGCAGTTGGTGCTCCGATAAAGGAACTCGGAATAGGGGCCTGAGAGCTGAGCCTGTGTCCCTTCGTCATGATTAAGGAACTCATAGTGGTTAGACAGTGAGACACTTCTCGGATATGACAGTCTGGCAGGATGTGAAGATGGGTCAGCTGATATTCTGCTGATGATGTAGACCAGACACCTTACTACCTGGTTGAAGCCAGTCCCATGTTTCATAAGAAGTACTCCGTTCTACTGTCATCCACACTGGTGGACATAAACTTATTACCCACCTGCAAAATGTGAGTCTTAAATCCTTTACCAGATGATGCAGTTCTCCGACGAGGTGCCCAGGTTGCAATAGCGAAGAGAATTAAGGACGTGGTAAGCAGCATTGCTGATCAAGAGCGAGCATTTGAGGATGATAATATAAATGCAAGACGGGTATAGTTCGAGCTCCAGGCTCCATTGAAAAAAAGTCAGATGCCTGGAGCAAGTCCTTTTATTGGCTCTGTTCAACAGGTCGGTAGAGGTAAACATGAAAGAAAAACACTGGCAGGGTGGATGAAAAAGTATCAGCATGCATTCCCCAGACATGAATGGGACATAGGTCTCACGGACATGGCTGAACATTCCATCAACACAATAAAGCAGCGACGGAGACGGGTGCCCCTGGTTTATAAGGCAGACGAAATGAAGGCTCTTGGTGTCCTACTGCAAAAAGTTGTCATACGGTAGAGCGCCTCGCCTTGGGCCTCGCCCATCTTGCTGGTTCGGAAAAAGTCCGAAGTATCTCGATGCCGTTGCATGTATCTCTGTATTAAGCAACTTCGACCTCACCAGTGGATATTTTCAAATACCCGTGAATGAACAATACATACCGAAAACAGCCTTTTGTTGCAAGTATGGTCACTATGAGATGGTCAGAATTCCATTTGGTTTAAACAACTCCAGTGGAACATTCCAAATGGCGATGGAGCTGGCTCTACAAGGTTTGCAGTGGTTTACCTGTAAGGTATACATTGACAACATCATCGGTTTTGGTAGAGACTTAAAAGAGCACATGGCTCGCATCTCTGAAGTGTTAGGCCGCAACTCTAGTGCTGGACTGAAGTTAAGGCCCAATAAGTACCAACTGTTGCAGCCGGAGGTAACCTTTCTATGTCATGTGGTCTGAAAGGAGGAGTGCGTCTTGATCCAAACAATGTGTCACAGATTAATTAGCCTCATCCAACCACTACAAAACACATAAAACAGTGTATGGCCACTGGTTCGTATTATCGACGCTTCATGGAAGAATTCGCAAAGATTGCTCGATCTCTGATAGATCTCACAAAACCAGAAAACAAATCTGGAATGAACACTTAGAATATGCTTCCATCACTCTAAAAATGTCCTCTCAGTCCTGAAGTTATGGGTTATCCTAGCGATGGTGCAGGAACATTTATGTTCGACGTGGATGCATCTGGCGATAGCATTGGGGGAATTCTAGCATTGGAGCAAGATGGTTGGGAGCGAGTTGTTGCATATGCTAGTCTTGGGCTAAATAAACAAAGGATGCGATGGCGACATAAAGCCCTGGAGCGAGATACTAATGGATAGTATGGGATAGCCTAAGTTAAGTTCTACTTGCATGACGGGCAAGATGATTGGGACATGAACCTCGGCATCCTTACAGCAGCATACCGGTTGACATTCAACCGAACATCGTTAATACCGACAATGCTGACGACTGGACGTAATGTATGACTACTAGTAAGGCTAGCAATGTCAATTATGGACAGAAATAAAACATTTTACATGAAGAAAACACACTGAACATAATGACAAATTATCTTGTAATGTGCCACCATGCTATAAAATCGTTCCGAATATTCGATTATGATTCGAATACACTTAACGAATATTCGAAAATCCTTTAAGGATTCGATTTTCATCCCTAGTTAAAACAATAGGACAATAAACATGCATTTATAACCTGTTAGAGATGAGAACGAAGTGATGCAGCATCACGGGACATATAGTTATTGGAATCATGAAGTTGTTATTTTCGTAACTACAAGGGTCATTATTATAGTAATATAGAGACTGAAATGTGTAACTTTACTCTTAACTTATGCATGTTGCACCAATAGTTTCTTTCATATATACTGAAATGAGCCTTAAGATCAGAAATAAATCCGAAGGAAGGGCCACACATACCAGTGTGCGAGATGTTTGGAGGTTGGAGCGACTATGGTGAATTTGCGGTACCTAGTAGTTGAGCAAATTATGAAATATCATCTTCCATTGGACGAGGTCCCGTTCTACTGTTCCTTCCTTTGCCTGTTCAGGTGCAATGATGAAACGTCACTATTCGAACATGTGACCAAGGCATCAGGTACTTGTGGCAGACGGTGGTTTCACTGATCCGTCACAAGTCCTTATCAGGAACGAAGAGTACAGCAAGTTGATTGGGGCAGCACCATCATGGATTCGCCTTGCAAAGTTACGATGGGGTTGGACCAAGAACAAGATCCGTTGGAAATCTTCGTGGTCAGTCTCTGCCAGCAAAGCCTTCAGCGAGCGAATCGTAGCTGGCCGCTGCTACAGTGCAGATTCCACCAGCTCCTTTGCCAGTGATCCACTTGCTGGCCCAGGCTGTAGGTGCGCAGCCTCCAACAACAACCAAGTGCCAGCAGAGTGGTTTATTATTGTTCCAACTCCAAATGATGCAGCAGGGACCATCAAGCAAACGGGCCTTATTACCGAAAAAACTAACCCCGCCTTTGACACCGACGTTGTCCAAGAGCACTATACACCAGACTGCTTCGTCAGGTACACCAGTACAAGATGAAGACGATTATGTAGAGGACATCGTACCACAGCTTCTGTGTCAGGATGTTGCTCCGGAATGTTGACAGGCTAAGGTCTTCGATAACGATGCCCCTGTCCACGTCCACGGCAACAGTGTCAACGCATACCCTGACGAACGATGTGGATCCCAGTTGTCTATGTCATCTGAACCAGATAATGAAACGTATGACAGAGAACACACAGGTAAGCTCTAGAGTAGTCTGCTGCATGGAAAAAAAATGTTTGGTGTAAGATACACTCTCGACAATACAACCCGGCTTAGGTGTGTCATCGATTTAGAATCAAATCGCAATCATACTCAGATATGACAGGCCCAAAGCGCCAGCATGAACCAAATGAAATTGTCATGAGGTCAGTGCTAGGAGACTGTTAGGATTTTTTTAAAGAAGATACAAGGCATCCAAATAACATTTATACCATGGTAATGCTTTAATGGCAGTGAATCCAAGATGCCGATAGTATGCCATCAGTCAAAATGAGTGTGGCAGGTCCACTGATTGCCTGATCACATGTGGGCTTTTACTGAGGGGCGATGACTAGGAAGGAGGCCAAACTTTAAGATTTTGTCTTCATCGCTACAAGAGTGAAAATGGACTATTTTTCATCCAGTCTTGTTTAAAGAGGCGTTTAGACTATCCAGTGACAACATAAAATGAACGACCTGTATTAATTTATTTATGAAAGAACAGTAAATCATATCATAAATTAAATAACAGGTAACGGGATTTCCCACATGACCGCGATGGTTTAACAGGTTAGACAGCTGTTGGGGAGACTGAGGATATTTTGTTACACATGATGAACGTTTCAAAATAAATTTGCGCTTTAATCTATATCATTATAGATATTTAACAAATTTGGCACTATTTTAAAATGCGTAAGTAGATTTGTGCATTTGGTTTACACTTCTATCACTGATATTGATGCTTTGCCCGTATTGACAATGACAAAATATACATATTTTCTGAGAATGTTGTTTATTTTCTCACTATATACTATAGTTTTAAGATTCTTTTATGTATCAATTAAATGCAAATTAATGATATCGTGTTTTCTGACAATATCATGCGTATTTGTAAGTAATGTTCTATAGACTGAAACTTGGGGGATTATAGGAAGAAAATGTGCATTTTTGCGTTGTTTCAATTCTTACTACTAATGACGTTTTGTTGAATATTGTCATAATTTGTAAATGCGCTTCTTTCGACGGATTTATGATGTTTTTAATAATATCAGTGCAGTAAATATAGATAAAGCATATTTTCGTTACAAATCCATACAGGCGAAATAACAATTGCATGACAAGTGACAATATTCTACAAACGTATTAAAACAATTTATCTGGCATATCAGTGGAAAACCAATGTTGGCAGTTTTATGATTTGGCCAATCAACTCTTCAAAGATTTGCCGGCGTTTGCTAATTGGCTCATTTGAATAGATTTATCAATAACAAACATATAAACACTTACAAAAATTGTCTCATTTTGTGTAGGAATGTGGTATCTTAATTGAGTAGAACACATTTTAGATATTATACTATAGCTGAAATGGTAACAAGTTGTGAAATAATTTAAAAACAACTATACAATAACGCCAATTTCAAAACTAAACTCGCACTTAAGATAAAGACCAAATAATACAAAAAACTTTCAAAGCAATGCAATATGATTTCTTGTATACATAACAGTGTGACGATTGACTTAAAATGACATTACTTTACTGTTTTTACACGAATATTCTTTCCGCTGATGTTAAACACAAAATGCCTTTTTATTTCCTTTTTCATTTAATATGTACATATAGTGTTATTAATTCAATTTCTTTACCTCTTTACTTGAACATCTGGCAGCTCGCAGTTGTGGGATGCCCACTACGCGGGTGTCCACAGTGTGGGTGTGGGCAGCATTCAGTACCGTGCACACAGGGACTTCATTTCTCCATTTCTTGGTAAGAGACATTAATTAAATCTTAAGTTAATTTTTCGTTCATTCAGTTTTGATTCCTTTCCCTAGATTACTTAAGCTTAATTTTGCAGTCTATTTGGTAATTGTTGGTAGCAGCATTTAGATATCTTTAAAAGAAAAAAATGAAAATACATGTAAAGGCTCATTGTTGATTTTTGGCTTCAGTATATTCTGGCAGATTTACATGCATGTTTATTTATTTTTGGTCACTCTAGATATGAGACACTTGTTAAACTTGTATCTGAGAGTTGTTAGATTTTTTTTTATTTAATGAAACTGTCCATTTAAATCTATTTAACTAATTAAAGTATAATAAACATTGTATCGGAGTCCATTTAAGTTTAATTAAGTTAATGGCCTCCAAATTAAAAGTAATCAAGCCGTCACCCCGGGACCACAACAATTTATTGCTTTATTTTTGAAAATTAGCAACGTCCTACGTCAACAGACTTTGCATCAAGTATTTGGGTTTGGCTGCCATTGACTACTTTTCCTCCATATTACATCCGAAGCCTAGATCTGAAATTAAAATAACCGAGATGATCCGAATGGGAAAATTATCCTTATTTTTCAGTGAAATAGCTTTAACAACACCGTTCAAGAGATAAAGCTCTTACTCTACATGTTATATAGTGGGCATTTTACTGGCAGACACAGCTTAAAGGCATCTCGAAAGGAATGTGGTATCCCACTGAGCCAGGCCCCCACATGCTATGACCAGACCTGCTAATTGCTGGTCATCACTGCAGGGAGTCTTTAGCCAACATAGTACTAATCTGTCACAGTAATACCTCTGATGGGTTAATGCAAAACTAAATTACCTGCTAGTATGGATGTGAGACAGTAGGCTAGTTTTACACAAAGCCACAAACATTATTGTTAGTGATAATGTGGGTTGTTTACTATATGATCCCTTACAAATTCTTTATTGCATTAATTACGAGGTGTCAATTTTGTAACTGCAAGATTATGTATTTATTTCATAGCTAAATATTTAATTTTGAAAATACATGAGAGATACAAGTTTTAGTATTCAAAATGACTCTGAAGGACATTATTCTGACAATGAATGACTTTTTAAATTGCTTTTGTTAGAAACGTTTCGTTACATTTTACAAATCAAAATAAAATATAACTTTAAATATATATGAGAACTAAAAGAATGAAAGAAATAACAAAATGTATAAGAAATAACAAAATCAACCAACAAAGTAAGAAAGAAAACAAATAAAGATTTATATAATATATATATATATATATATATATATATATATATATATATATATATATATATATATATATATATATATATATATATATATATATATATATATTGGATTGCGTAATTGGTATATTCACAACTGTTTCCTTTACAAACTGTGAATGACTATGTTCAACCCCCAGATATAGCATACATACACTTGGATCTTGAACAATACCTGTGTGACAGACACATCGTTACAGACTGTGGCAGCCTGGCTTATCAGAAAACAGATGCCCTCACATGCTGGGTGGGGCAATAAATGGGGGGGGGGGGGGTCACTTATATAAGGCTTTAAGAAGCCGATTAGATATCCACTCGGTCTTTGATGGTAACTTCGAGGGATTTTCATATGAATTGTATAGAAGGGTTAATTTTATTTTCTTGTAATTTCTTCATTTGTGGTCCGAAAATTATAAGCTATACACCATTGGAAAACTCTTGAAATTCATACTTTTAGAAAACAATATTATTACAATTGATAAATGCACACAGAATTAACACACGTAAATAAATAAAACTATTGGCTCTTACTTAAAACAAAATGAACAGTGTATGATTTTCGGTTGTATTTCTTTAACCTTTTAAACTATCAAAATATAGTTTTGATATTTAAAAATACTTTATAAAAGCTGTTAAATTTGATATAAAATTCAGTAAAATAGACTGAAAAATACAAACACAGTGGTGAGTTTAATACAGCACATTTCCCCCCGATTTCGGCCTGCATTAGCTTCTGCCCACAAAGATGGCTGCCTTAAACGGTCTTATCAGTGTCGAAGACATCACATGGAAACTGTCTATACAAAGTCGCTTAAAGATGCGTCACCCTACACCACATATTTGTATTGAAATGTAATTAATTGATCATTGGTAGAACAGTTTTCACTATTTGATCAAGTTCAAAAGACAATATTAAATAATTAGTTATTAGTGCAGGTCTGGAAAATATCGAGCCGTCCATGCGTGTTTTTTTTTTTGTTTTTTTTTGTTATTGTTGTTGTTGTTTGATGCCTTTTTAAGATAGAAAAGGATAGAAATAAAGAATAGCAGTACCTGTAAGTATGGGGGAACAGTCTATCTCCAGTACCGGTATATCTCAGGGGTTGGATAGCTCCAGTCGACCCATTTAGCGAACATCTAAACCACTCCTTGGAATTTTAAAGTCAGAGAAAATAATTTACGAAACAACTTCTTTGTCTACAGGTAAATAAAATTTAAATATAGGTGAAAATTTTGATAGGACCCTTTCTTATTTACCTATTCTGATTTCAGGGGGAAAAAAACAGAACCTTATTTAAGTGCAAGAAAACCCATCTTCATCACATTTGAAACGAAATAACACAAGAAATATCAAATTCATCCAACATTACATACTTGCACAATTCAAAGCAGAGGTTCACTAATTGCGGGGAATATTTAGAACACATTATTTTGATAAATCGAGTTCGTTTTGAAAGTCGGAAATAATCGGCCGAACAAACGAACACGTCACATTTTGTAAACATGTCCATAAGGGAAAGTTATTGAGGCGAAAAATATTAATAAAAGGTATAACTGCAGCCAGCCAATGAGAACATTGTGATGGTATAAAAGTTGTGTCTGTTCAAAATTTAAACATTGTTAGAGGACATTACCTTTCCACTTTACACGTGTATCGGGTGGGGTAACACTTTCATTTTCACCACTGAAACACGGATCGAGGGGTTGCAGGAATAGTAGTACCACTACAATCTCATACCGGGTATAGTCGTACCATTTTGGGGATAGTCGAACCATATATGAATTGTATATTTCCATATAAGTGGTGTCATTTACAATTGGTTATTCATGAGATGATTGCATGATGATCATTAATTACAACACAAATGAAATCTTGACAATGATTCTAAATTTTATTCTGTAATAAATATACAGTATACAAAACTTAAATATAAATGAACACTACATATAAATAATGAACAGTACTTATAAATAACAAATAATAGGTACCATAATAGGCACAGCATTTAATAAATACATGGTTACATTTAATGAGGATTTCGAGATTACATGGCAAACATTGCAAACAACAATGAGGACAAAAGATAATTGAGGTTTTTTGTTTAATATAGGCATCTTTTTATCCTTTGGCAGTTTATTTATATTTGCAGATTGAATGAAGAAAGCAGAAGAAATGACATAAATTCATGAAAAACAGATATATATAAAATACATAACACAACAATGTGCCAATTAGAGGAAAAATGTTCTTCATTGTATTTATATTACTTTTTACATTTGACGAAAGTTATTATTATTTGTTTCTTCCTTTCTGAAATTCAGCGAAACAAAAGGAAGATTGTTTTAGAACTTACTGTTTCCACTGTTTTGTTACTTATCACAACATTGTTTTCAGGGTTTTTTTCTTAGTTTTCACAAACTTATTTCTTTTAAAAATAATCAATCAAAAAATTGTTTTAGAGTCTCAATCAGTTGCAAAAACACGTTTTAACGCCTCATCAATGCCTCATATCTTCTTAAAGATAATTCTTGTTTAAATTGTAATTACATTTTGGTCAACTTTATTCTGTATTGATAATGGTAAAAATACTTTTTCACTAATTTTTTTAATAATCCTTCGCATTTAAATTTTCCTTTTCAGTTTATAAAATGTGTACGGCTGGGATGTTATCCAAGTTATGTAAAATTGGAGCAAGGCATTGCATACGTAGAGGGTATCTATCCATGCAGCAGACATTGAGACAACTAAATACTGGTGAAAGTATTTGATAAATTATTGTGTATCAAAAAAGAATTTCATAAATTATTTTTGTCTTCATTAATTATGTACACAATTATTAACAACAACAGATAATATTTTGGTTAACAACTAATAACAAAAATAAGCATGTTATTTAATTAGTTAAAATGTTATTCACATCACAGTGTACAGGAGTTTTACTTCTTTAAGAAATAGTTTATTCATATGTTTGCTGAGTTTTTCATCTATTGTCTTGTACAATTTTTTTTTCAGATATCTTCAAGGTATCCGAGGAAGTGGCTGCAGCACTGCATCATGGGGTGCCTGTGGTTGCTCTGGAAACGACAATCTTGACACATGGCATGCCTTATCCACAGAATCTTGTGTAGGAATTTCAATCTGAGGGACTTAAAATCCCTTTATGATTATAGTCTCACAGTCATAATTGGTTAATATTATATAGCCCCTGATGACCATTTTATTGACTGAAGCAGTTTGTTTTATGTTAAACATTTCTGGCAAACTTTCTTAAACTACAAGACCGACTGTCCTGTCGAAAATAATGTGCCACATAATGATTCATAAATGAACAGATTCGGGGTTTATACTACAAATGAAAACAATAGTGACAAAGGGCCCACTGTTTTGGAAAAAAGTAGGGACATCTCCAAAAGAACAGGTGACAAAATACATTAAAACAATAAGATTTTTTTATTATTTAGTGGTTCAAAGAAAATTTACCAGTCAATAGTCGTTATATATGACTGTTTACAAAAGACCTCTTTCAAGGATAATACTCTTTTAATTGACCATTGACTCCATGTTACAATCATAAAAAGTACATGCTTATGTGTTTATTGATTTTTGTCATAATCTGTTAGTGTCATGTGTCGGTGTGATGTAACACAGAGAAAAAAAAACACTATTGGTGCCATGTAAATAAATGATTACTCTGAAAGATGGATTATTTAAGAAAAAACATGTACAATATACAAATCATTTCAAATGACTAGCCTCTGTTCTGTTTTATGCCTAAAGTCACAATATGTTTCAGACAATTTATCAATTCATGTATTTGTTTTCAGCCTGTTAAAAAATTCACACTTATAAAAATGATCAGACCAAATGACTTAAGTTAAGATTTGGTCAGTTTCAAGAAGACTTCTTACATTGCTGCTGTAAGCATTGTCCATATATGACATACCTTTATATCAAGATTTCCATATTTTTATTTTGAGCAAATATTACATTTCTTGCACAAGGATACATCTGTTATGCCATGAGTGATTTTGTAAAAATGACAAATAATTATTACTGTTGAATACATAAAAAGTTCTGTTCACCTCAATGCTTTTTGCAGGATGGCTAAAGAAGTGGACTACCTAGTGAGACAAAATAGAGCTGTGCCAGCCACCATTGGAATTATGAAAGGAAAGATTCATATAGGTAGGTGTGGCCCATGTGGAATTTTAACCTATTTGTAACTCCTATACTCTTTAGCATCTCATTGCATGGGTTTCAGTCCCAGGAGCGGGTACTATGGTCAGCTGGTGAGAGCTGCTGCCTTGTAAGTCCTCAGTCCCCCACTGTATGGGTTTAAGTCATAGAGGAGGGGTACTGTGGTCAAGGGGTGAAGGCCACTGACTTGTAAGTCCTCAGTCCCCCACTGCATGAGTTTAAGTCATAGAGGAGGGGTACTGTGGTCAAGGGGTGAAGGCCACTGACTTGTAAGTCCTCAGTCCCTCACTGCATGGGTTTAAGTCATAGAGGAGGGGTACTGTGGTCAAGGGGTGAAGGCCACTGACTTGTAAGTCCTCAGTCCCCCACTGCATGGGTTTAAGTCATAGAGGAGGGGGACTGTGGTCAAGGGGTTAAGGTCACTGACTGGTAACTCCTCAGTCCCCCACTGTATGAGTTTAAGTCATAGAGGAGGGGTACTGTGGTCAAGGGGTGAAGGCCACTGACTTGTAACTCCTCACCCGCACACCATGTGGAGTCCTGGTTTCTGGAGTTTCCATTTCCAATAGTAGCTTGACATCACTAGTAAGACAGTAAATGTAAGCCTAATTGTGTCACTGTGATGTTTTTGAAAAGCAAGATGGAAACCAATAAATAGATATGCCCTTGTTTCACAGTTGTTTAATGTAATATGCAAAGCTTTAAACCAGCCAAGTTTTTTCAGTAGATGGAGAATTGACTTCAAGCATAAAAGGCCCTAGGTTATTTTTTCTTAGCTGTGAGATAGCAAATTTGTAAAAAAAGATAGTGGTATAACTTCCTTGCTTAGGCTTAGCTTATAAAGGCTTGATTTTGGTCAGCCAGTTGTCAGCAAAATTGGATGGAATTGTCTCAGTCATTGTCTGTGTTATTGTCTCAGTTGGTAATAACATGCTGTTACAGTAAGGGCAGCTTTATATCTGCTTCAAGTAAATTTCCACTCCAGAGAATTGAAAAATAGTTGGTGGAACTGAATATGAACTTTATATTTTATAGCCATTTTTTATTCAGGTCTTAATAGTACTACTTCTTTCCGAAGTAAATAACATAATTTCATAAAAATGTATTTGCACCTATAAAACAAAAGAGTAATCTAACACATTTAACAACATAAGCAATTCAATATAGAAGTTAGTTTATTTTCTATGATTTATAATAACCTTAAACAATGATATGAAAAACAACAAATGATGTCATGAGTACAAGGCAAGTAAATTGAATAAAGATTATCAGTAAAAAAGAAACTACACATTTGCATTCAGCTTTTACTACTACAGTCAAGTAAACATGTAAGAAGGGAGTTAGATTTTGTTTTTGCATGATATACTGAGATATAATTCTGCAGATTGGTTGATCAAGAGGCATGTGGTACAAATCGGCTCCATTTGTTGGTTATTCATTTGGATATTAATATAGAATACTAGGTTAATGTTGAATAAAGAAAATTTTACCGCACAAGGCCGAGACAAATCTAACTCACAAGGCAAAAACCTAGTATTCTATTTATCCTACCATCTGTTTTTAAACAAACATTCTGTTTAATGTTTAGATCTATTTTGTTTTTCAATTCAATTCGCATTTTAGTGTGGGTGTTATGTTTTCATATGACATCATATGTCATGAATAAAAACAACACCGAAGGGATTTAAATCCTTCAAAACTATTCTATTTTGGTCATAAGCTGTTGCGACCCTTAAAATCTTTTTTTTTACAATTTGGCGATGTTTGGATCTTGAAGTGTGGCATGGAATGAGTGCTTTCAAAAAGTAGTCTGTCTGGATGTGTGTGACAGGTTTTACACACTGGTGTATGATAAAGCAAATGTTATCACATTTACATATCTAATGTCTGAGGTGATGGTAATGATAAAATGACAAAATTTACTGTATTGTGTACTGTTAAGTGTTAGTTTACTGTGGGCAAGTAAAGTAAAGTGAGTGTTTTCTAGTTACACATTTTGTTCATCGATACATCACCAACTTGTTACTCATCAGTCTATCACCACATGGGTTCAAGTCCTGGCCAGGATGAGAGCTTTCATTTGAGAAGGTTTTCCAGTTAACATGCAGTGCTCCAGTGGTTCTACCCAGACATAAGTCTGAGGTCTTCCTCCACCAGTATGACCATAAATCTATTGTAAAACAAAACACACACAAAAAACAAGGACATCAACAAAAGAAGTTTTATTTCAGGTATGAACACAGCACAACTGGAATATATGGCAGACCCAGAAACAAAATGTACCAAAACCTCAAGAAGGGATCTTGCATACGTTATGTCCCAGGTAAAAGATAAGTTATAATCAGTGACTAATTTGCTTAAGTATGCTTTAACAAGTTAAATAATCAGCACATCATTTTTATGTGTAGTTGTAGATCACACCAGTACAAGAACAACGTAACACTGCATGCCAGATAGTAGATTTTCTCATATTCAAGTTTAATCCGTAACTAAGCCTGAAGCTGAATGTTACGGGCCTGAGGAGTTAATGTGCCTGTGTGTTTAAATGACTGCCTAGCACCGTCTTTAGTGTTTATGACTGTGAGATGGTTTTAAATTAATAAGCAAATTGTAAGTAATGTAATAGCAATTCTTGAGCTTTTAATAAATGGTAACACTTTTCAATTAAATGGCATGTAGATCTTTAAATAAAACAAAATAAATGCTATTGTCTTTAAATCTAAAAGTAAAATTAACAAAAAAACAACATGTAACACTCTTTAGACACCAACATTGGATGTATCATTCACACAGACAGTGTATAGAGACTAATTTAAATACATTTCTGTGGATTCCTCTTTAGAAGATAGTTATACACTTACATTCAGGGCCTGAATGGAGGTACAACAGTTTCCGGCACCATGGTGATAGCTCACATGGCTGGGATACAGGTGTTTGTAACTGGTGGTATTGGCGGGGTGCACAGGGGCGCACAGGACTGTAAGTAGATAGTGACTTTTTTCACTTGTCTGTTCCTTTTCAATTTTTATATATCAGGGAAATAAGGTGCTCTGATGGCAGAGTGGTTAGATTTGTAACTCTTCAGCTTCTCACCACATGGTCTAGAGTCGGAGGGAAAAGTTTTTTATATTGGGAGGTCTTCCAGCTAACCTGTATCGAAAGTCTTCGTCCGCCAATAATTAGATGGACATTTCGAGTCACGCTACAAATGTTGTCTGGCATCAGCAGCATACACAGTTTCAGTGTAGTTTGTTGTTTATGAGTCCTACCTTTTACATATTGGAACCTGCATGAAAACACAGGTAATTACAATGAAGCATCATGGCCAAGAACATATGTTCATCCTAAATGTTCTATTTTTATTTCCACTTGCAACTTATTCTCACACACATTAGAGGAGAAATTGTTGTGGCCCAGCAGGTATAACTGCTGATTTTAAACTGTCTTTCATGTCTGAAAATGTTAACCCTGACATTTGTTTAGTTTATATGCTGGAGTCTCCTGGAGACCTGTGTTATGGTATGTAGCCTGTCTGGACATCTGTTAGCATTTACTTGTGTGATTAATTCCTCATTTTTTTCTTGTCCAAATTGATTAGTATTTGCATGGACAATGGATATTTATGTGTTGTTGTACATGAAAGTAAGATAACTCAGTTTACATTGTTCTTTCTAAAGCTTTTGTCCCTTAATCTTTTTCTAAGCAAATTCTAATGCAGACTATTTCTTCTTTATTATCATCAGAATTTCTTCATACTTACATGGTTGATTAATAATTGATGTGTGGTTTTGGTTAAAGGTGAAATAACTCAGATTGCATTGTTTAATCTTGAGTTGCCCTTGGTTACTTTCTTTAGCAAATTATCATGCAGACAACTACTACTTTATTATTCATTGGAATTTCTTCATACTTGCAAGGATGATAAATAGTGATGTATAGTTGTCATATAACTCAGGTTGCATTGTTTATTCATGCCTTTTTTTAGCAAATTCTTGGGTCTACTTCCCAATTTTTAAACACATTTTTTCGGAAAAGAGTCATGTCAATGTGCACTTGAATTTTGTGCATATGATGCTCTGTCCTCCATTGCTCTTGATCTTAGATTGCAAAAAAGGTTCTAGCCAAAATATTATTTAGGACATTTTTTCTGCGGATTTTACCCAGAAGTATGTGTATCCTGTTGACCAAGGCTGTGTGCTTATCATGAAACAATGAATGCTAGTTCAAGTGCAGAAGGAGTGTTCTTGGCCTGTTATATGTTTTCTCTTTAAAATCCTCTTAAAGCAGGCTTAACAACTATTACAGCTATGGATATCAGTGCAGATTTGACAGAGCTAGGCCGGACTCCTGTAGCTGTCATATCCTCAGGTGTCAAGTCCATTCTGGACATTGGTAGGACCTTAGAGTATCTGGTAAGTTTCATAACTCCAAATAAATGTTCTAAATGAAATTTAATTTGGTTTTCTATATTCTGCTTTGGAAACACTATCATTGTTTAATTTGCTTATAAGTCTACACATATTTCTTTAATACACTAGTTCTAGTGTCCTAACTGTGAAGAATCATTTTCTGTTAGTTTTTTGCTCACATAAACAAAGAAATGTCATTAAAAAAAAATCAAATAATTCTTTACATTTCAGAACAAATCTTAAGTTTAATTAACAAAGCTTTCAACTTTAAATTCTTTTTAGGCATTTTTTCACAATTAATTGATTTTTTTAGTTCAAGTGAGGGAAATCAACTAAGATTCTTTATGATTTTATTCTCAACATCTCTGCCCTTTCTGTGTACATACTTGAACAAGAACCTTGATAATAGTAGTATCAATACACTGGATTTTTTGGTTTTTGAAAATTGCCTTGTTTGTCTGACTGTATGGATACGACCCCAGGTTGCATCAGTGGTTCTACTAAACTTTAAAAGTCAAGGAATACATCAAACCAAATTCTTCACTTCTACCAACACCTGGGGCAAATGTGAACTTATTGCTGGAATGATTTCTCTGTTTTAATACATTATACCCTTTACAACAGAGCGGCCATTGTCAAGCACTTAGAGCTGTTATCTTTGCAGTACCTCACTGCATGGGTTCAAGTTTTCCCAACTAACCTGTGGTGCCAGTGTTTTTTTACCCAGAAATACGTCTGTGGTCTTCATCCACCAACTGTTAGCTGAATGTCGCCAGTATGACCATAATTGTGTAAGTGCGATGTAACAAAAAACAAACCTGAAAAAATACAGTTAGTTTTTTTTTTATGAGAAATTTCTGCCCATTTTATTGTTATCAGGAAACGGAGGGAGTATGTGTTGCTACTTATGGACCAACCAGAGATTTTCCTGCTTTCTTCAGCAGACGCAGCGGTTGCCAGGCACCATATAATGTGACGTCTGCCTTGTCAGCTGCTCAACTTATAAGTAAGTTAAACTTTAATTTCAAGTCACAAAAAAGCATTAAAAAATAATGATTTTAAGTTGTGGGTTTTTTTTTATTTCTTTATAATCAAAGCTGAAAATTGTTGCTTTTATTCTGTTTTTTACTATTGTTGCCTGCATCTGCTACTTTGGTTTTGTTTGGTTCTTTTACATTGCACAAGCAGGGTTATGCTGGTTAGATCCGGTGTTTCTGACAAATACACCTTCAGCTACAATAACGTCAGTTGTATCAGCCTGTCAGCTGATATTGTGTAAATAGTGTACTTATCAGGACTAGTTGACCAGGTATTAGGATAATGTGATTGTTGCAGTATCGTGTAGTATTCCCAACATGCAGTCAAACTGAAGATAATGTTGTTGTTTTTATTCTAAATTTATTCTAAATACAATTTTTCATAACATTGTACTGTACACATTATTATTTTGGTTAATTATTGAAATTTTAAAAACTTAAAGTGTTTAAATTATTGATAATGTTATCAATTATAGTTGTACTGCCATACTATAACGAATACCACAAACTGTGTGTTGTCCAAGACATAACTCATAATCTCTGTGAAGTACAAAGTGTCGTCATTTACAGCAACTTATTGACTGTAAACACTGTTCACTTCTATTGAAAACAAGCAAAGTAGGAAACAATTTTTTTTTGTATTTTTAAAATAAACATTTTTCCTGTCGGATTTGGAGTTTGTTATATTGGCCATTTGGGATTTAAACTTGACATTTTAATAGCTAATCTGTCTTTAGACATTTCATGTTCTTAGCCATTTACTTGTTTTTTCAGCCAAAAATACCAATGGCTGACACCAGTCTAAATCATTGGCAATTTTCATGGCCCTATTGTCAGTGTCTCTTAACTGTTTAGTTAAATTTTTTGAAAACTGTCAAAAAGTTTTCACTTTCAAAGGGGCAGGTAATCCTTAATAATAATTTTGGCAGAGTTTCCCCCTTTTTAAAATTGGAATTTTCTGTGCTTTTGTTAAGGTTAGTAACAACTATCATTCTATTATCCAGCAATGAGGAAAGTGGGGCTCTCATTAAACAAGGCATCTATCATTAACTGTCCATGTATTATTTCTAGACACCACAAGAAGACTGGGTCTTCAAACAGGTACTGTGATAGCTGTTCCCATACCAGAGCAGTATGACACACTAGGACAGGATGTAGAAGAAGTGGTGCGCACTGTGCTCAAGGAAACACTGTGAGTGGCTGGACTATTATTGGGGTATTACTAAGTCATGTATTAAAGTGACATGGTCACAATATAGCACATGTGCCTACTGCAAAAAAACACATAATCCATACTATTTATTAATTGAAATTATCACTTCACCTTGGGACCAATTAGCATTTTGGTTTTCACTTTAGTTGGCACATGCTGTATTTTCCCCATTTATGAAATGAAAAAGCTGTATCAGTTATGTTTGTTGTGGGTAGGTATTTTCAAATATTGTATGAAGAAAAATTCTTCATTTTATAGTTTGCTTTTTTTTCATGTCAATGCTCAAGGACTTTTTCTCATCATTTCCTCTTTATAAAGTAATAGTATTTTATGCTTGGGGCAGTCTGAAGGATTTTAAATTGATAAAAAAGTGGACAAATTCAAATTTTTCTACAGTATTTATATACTAAATATTTAGCTATGAAGGAGGTAACACATGTAATTTTAATAGGTAGAGTTAAGTCCCTTTATAAATGAAACTAGGAATTTCCAGCATGAAAAATTTACTTTTGTTCTAAGTAAGTGAGCTTCAAATGTCTATTAGTATATACAGATACTTGAAAACCATACTAACACCAGACACTATATAAGATCCTTAATTATCTGATGTTTTAGAGCCAATGATATCCAGGGGCGTGATGTGACACCCTATGTATTACGTCGTGTTAATGAACTGACAGAAGGAAAATCCTTGGAAGCTAGTATCCTTTCATTGCCAGAGATGTTGTGTCACTATTATGATCATAGCACACCAAAAGTATAAACGTTAAGTGAGTTAATATATATATATATATATATATATATATATATATATATATATATATATATATATATATCACTGTACAGAGGTTATTGTATTGCAATGTTGAGATACAACTGTGAAGAGCAGTACGCACCCCTCAAAATAATTGTAAAGATGTCGGCCAAAAGAATTTCTAAAGTAATTCTGTCTCAGTTAAGGTAGCACCATATCTGCTTGAAGTGAACTCATGTTTCTATTCTATTTCTACTCATGTTTCAAGTTTCTACAATGGCATATTTTATAGTTTTCTACCAATGTCTACCAACTACATAATATTGTGCAGTTTGTTACAATATACCATGTGACAAATAATCTTTTTGTAAACAAAACTTATTGCTTTCACAACTTAAGATATGATTACTGTCCATCGTCTAATGTTTAATGCTATGGACTCTTGATCACTCAGTGACTCTAGATCCTGAATTCAAACTCACTTTGTGACACAAGACATCTGTCCATAGGCATTACCATTAAATACACATTGCTCAAGGTTGTTACTATCCAGGACTGGTACTACCCAGGATGAGGACTATAAAGCCCACGATGGATATAATGGCTTAAGTTCCCTTTCTTGTGTTGTTGTTTTCAAATAAAAAATAAAAAACATACATCTAGCTCAGTAACATGCACACCTGTACTGCATAGAGCTAGTTCAAGTAAAGAAAGATTTATCAAATTTTCTTTGGTAAATGGTTGAAAACTTGTGGTATGATTTAGTTTCATATACATTCTTCCTTAACATGTTACTCAGACATTCATCTTGTCAAAAACAATGCGGTCGTTGGGAGTCAGATTGCGGTAGAATTGTCAAAGATAATGAAATCCCAATGTGATGAGGGAACTAGCTCTGGTAGTCATACAAAAATAAACATTGTAGCTAAAAAACAAGAGACTGATTCCCAGCCATATAGTAAAGATGTGAAGAAGACTGGTGTAGCAGAAACAACAACACGAGCATATAATCCTGCTTCGGGTAAGAAAGTTGTAAGTAAACCTCTGAGTGCATTTTGATTTGATTTCTTTTTAACTTTTTAATCTTTTTGTCATAGCGCTATTGTCAGATTTTATTTTTATTTTGTGCATTAATTTTCAAATTGAGTTATATATTCTTTGAAAGATGTTTGAGATAATAGTAAAAAATATGTAAGTAGGACTTTCCTGTACTTTGTCTTTTTATTATACATCCTCTTACCTAGCCCTGTTTTCTCCATATTAGAAGGTTTTTTTAACAGCACCTTTTTATATTCTCTTATTAGGAGCATGATTTTGGTAGTTTTGGCTTAATTTCATGTTTTGATTTTATTAAATTTCTTTCTATTTTCAATTGGGCAATCTTCCCTTTTTTCTCATTACCATTTACATTTTTGAGTATTGGTAGCTGATGTAGCTTGTATAACCTTTAAGCCAAGGTGAGCTAGTATTTGGTGTAATACTTTATTTTGATTGGCTGTTACAGGTGGTGGTAGGAGGGACCATTATTGACTTCTATGCTAGAATGACAGCTGCCAAGTGTGAGGTTAGTATTGGTTAATGTAAAAGTTACAGTTTAAATATTCATACAGTTTGTTGCTTTCAGACAATTACACCTCTTTTTATGTCTTATACTTATTAATGCTTCCTTTATCTTCATCCTTGTTCTGCAATAAGTGTTATACATTAGGTTAAACCACTATTCCATGAGCTACATTTCTAGAATAAAAATATTATTTCAATGGTAAACAACTAATGTTTTGACAGAGTCAAGTTTAAATTGAAGACTGATTTTTAAATTTCAAAAATGTGAACTTAGACATGTACATATATCACACTTGAAATAAAACAAACCATACACTTTTATACATTTATCTGTACTTTGTTAGTTACCTTTATTAAAAAATGTAATGCCATACCTTTTTTAATCAATAAATACTATTTACATTGTTATTGTATAGTTATTTGCATAGGTAAAACTTAAAAAACATTGTTTAAAGTATTATATGACACAATTTAACATTGCATTTTTTCTTCGACCACATTTCTGACCGGAACTTAAAAAGTGCTTAATATTTTCTTAAAACAAATTATTAACACTTTTTCCCATGTATGTAAACAGTTATAAAAAAGAATAGTTTTACACTTAACTTAAGACTTTATTTCATCTTTTGACAGTTAAATGGCCAGACGTATTCAGGTTATGTAAAGCAGTCTGTGGGTGGAGTTGGTCGTAACCTTGCCGATGGTCTGTCTCGGTTGGCTGTGAACACACTGTTTATCTCTGCAGTTGGTAGAGACTCGCACATGCTGGCTGTAGAGGCTAGTTGTAAACACATGGTGTGTGTAACTCTGACACAAGATTGAAAATTAGGAGGATCTTAATTAAGGCTTCTGCTAAATGCTCTCTTTGTTTTTTTATAAATGAATGTTACTCATCATTAATCAGAGGCAGTTGTCTTACCTCCCTTTTGGGTACCGGTAAATATTTGGTAATAGTTTCTGCAGAAAAAGTATTATTTTTTAACTTTTTGTGGTTACTTCAAACAATAAAATAAACTTAAAAAAAATTCTTGTTAAAGAAGATAAAATGTCAATTCTTGAGGATTACAACAAAAATAAGCAAGTTAAAAAAAGTCTACCTACAAGAGAGAATTTGTACATTTCCATCATTTTGAAAATGAAGTAAGTAGTGATATATCTCAGATATTTTTCTGACAAACCTTTTTTAAAATAAACCAAAAAATCGGATATTTTGTTTTTAATTATTTTTAGAATTTATCACGAGTAGCTCGGCTAGAGGGCCATAATACAGCAACTTACTGTGGTGTGCTAAGACCTGGTGGTGACCTGATGTTTGGTATAGGTGACATGGACATACACGCTGCCATCACACCAAAATATGTAAGTACAATCAACAATACACAGCTTCCTAATTATAATTTCTCTTGAGCTGAAGTTACCAAAGTGACTTTTAAATTCATATGTTAGGTTCAGGTTTGGCTGATTGGCATTTTGTAGCCCAAATGGAATTTATCATTGATATTAACTAATTGAACAAGTCACAGTTTTCAGCTTTTCTGTCTTGGAGGCTTCCCTGGTCATTATTATAGAATGATTTATAGATCTGAAAGTGTATTCACCTGTTGGTAATGCAGATGATGTATTATAACCAGCTTTATCTAATGAAGCTGAAACCTTCATACCTTTTACTCTAAAGATGTTAATTTGGAAGGGATGGCAACCATTAACCGGTGAACTAAGTTAACCTCCTCCCATGTAGGATAAGTAGTTACTAACTCTGCAACTTGTTAATCACATATTATATATGGAATATGCTGGTTAACATTTATATTTACTCACTATGTAAGTGACTTTTTCTCAAAATATCTTGTTGAAGTGACACCTATAACTGTACCACCAATCTGCTAGTTATAGGTAGATGGGCAATAATGTGTCAGGTTGTAAAAATGTGATGCAAATGTGAAAATAACTGTCCATCATCACAACATGCAAATAATACCCCTAACCTTCTTCCTCTGGAAGGACATTTTCCATGATGGATTGCTTGTAGGCATTAATGAACATATTGACCTAGTGTCAAGTTTACAAAATATCTGTTTACCAGTATGTACAGTTGGGGAATTTTAATCATACATTCTGATATATTTTTAAATAACATGCACGTCTTAAACATTGATTGTTTGATACAGTTATCTTGACAAACATTATAGAATGAACTAAATAAAGTTGGACCCATTTAAGTAAATACAGCATTTCTTTCTTACATTCATTTGCACAGTGTTCTTTATTGTCAAGTAATAAATAAAATAAATATCACCCTTTTTTTTTAATGTAAACAAAGCATTAATACAGTAGCTTCTGAAGATTTACAAATCTTAATTGGAAGTGCAAAAAATGACTGTACTAAATGGATGTTTCTTAAACCAAAAACAGAAGTACAGCAATCATTTTTGTCTGGTTAACCAATCAAACAATTGAAAAGGTTAATCGGTTTTTGATTTCGTAACCAATGCCATCCCTACAATATAGGCAGTAACTTTTACCCATCTCAGATGTTGCCCTTGATCTGGGTTTAGCTAGGATGAATATCGTATGGTGTAAGCATAACTTAATGTAACGCACTGCTTTATGAATGGTACATCGTTTCATATCATATTATGATCAGACCATTGTATTTAACATAACATACCACATTTTGATTGGTCTCTTGCATCATAGTGTGTCATAATATAACACAATGTGGATTGTAATGTGCCATCACATAGCAATTATTTTATACTTATATAATGTATCTTGTGAAACTTTTATTATAACAATTTCATGCTCATACAATACTTTGTACAGTGTAATTAGGCTAAGTTGAACCTTTGCCCTAGCAACATGCCACATTTGGTATCATATTTTGTAATGTTACATAAACCATTCTGTATGTTGTATCATAATGTACACCTTATCATAGGGTTATGTATATGGTATCATTTAAAACATGAACTTCGTATCGTACATCAAACATAATTATACCATATGTAAATGGTGTTGTGTGACAACCATTATGGTTGCAAAACTGTGTTTGTATGTATTGTGTATGAGTTCAAAACGCATGTAGCTGGTGTAACTGCCATCACCCAACTGATAATAATTTATTTAAAGCTCTTGTTTTTCTGTATATGGAAAAAATAACTGGAGGCCTTTGACTGTGTGGATTAAGTCACTGTCTTGTAAAACCTCAGCCGCTCACCATGTTGGTTAGAGTTCAGGTCAGGATTAAAACTTTCAATAGGTCTTTCAGCTGACCTGTGGCATGCTGGTGGTTCTACCCATACATATGTCACCGGACCTGGTAGCGCAATCGGTAGAGTGTCGGCTCCAGGTTCGGGAGGCCCCGGGTTTGATCCTGGGCCGCGACATACCAAAGTCGTTAAAAATGGTAGTGGTATAGCTCCCTTGCTAACGCTCAAGCAAATATAAGGGAAGTTCCATGACTGATTGGCCCGGTGTCAGGTTAATGTGACTGGGTGTGGTATCATGCCAGGTGTTCACGGTATGCTATACACAATGAAGGCAGCACTATATCTGCTTCAAGTGGACACTGTCTCCAGATAACTGAAATACTGTTGGTGGGACGATAAACCCAATAAACAAACATACATATGTCTGAGGTCTTCCTCCGGCAATAACTAGCTAGGTGTTGCAAATATGACTATAAATGTGTTGATGTAATGTAACAAAAAAGCCACAAAATAAATATAAATAAATAACAGACAACTGCAATATTTGTCAACACTTTAACACATAGTATTGGCTCATTAATTTTTTCTGCCTGGGATCAATTTCCTCCTCCACCAAACAAATGTCTAGTTATGCTGACTATCACTACTTAATATAAGTTGTTATCTGTTTTCAGACATCATTTTTCAAGCAGGACTTGATATCAGCTGACCTTGTGGCCATAGATGGCAACATTTCCATGGACACCTTAGACTATGTGTGTGGTCTTTGTAAACATTATGGAGTTCCAGGTAGATAAATAATACATATTTGAAAGTATTTTTATTCTATCAAATCATTCAAATTGAATCAAAATTGATGTTACTTAAATGCTTGTTATTGAATATTGTTAAGCTGTAAACAGGCTGTCCAGCGTCCCTAAAATTCCTACAAAAATCCTATTTTTTTTCAATTTGGCTAAAATTCCTAAAAAAATGAAAAATCCAAAGGGATTTCCTAAAAAAGCCCTTATTTTTTTACTTCAATTCCTATTTTTTTTTAGATTTCTTCAAATTTTCTAAAGATGTTTTAATTAAATCCATACTTAATGTGTGTTTACATGTAGTCTGTAGTTGTAATTCAGCATATACAATAAAGGCAGTTGACAAGTGGATCTCAGTACCCAGTTTGTTGTTGGTTGTGACCTGGAGTGACAACAGATGTACATGTAATTCTAAAGGTATGTTTTTTAGAAGCAATACTTCTGAGCCATTTTCCCAATGAAGATTATCTGGTTGAAGAAAGAAGATACACAAGGATATCTCATTGGACAGTGGTGCAAAGCAGATGAGTGTGAAACAAAGGGCTTCTGTACTTTATGTAAAAAATCATTCAGTGTGGACAACTCAGGGTTTAAGCAAGTTCTGGCTCATTCTGGAAGAGCGAAGCACCAGTCATTAGTAAAAGCCAGATTTTCATCTACTAAACTTCATTTCAAAGTATCTCAGACAGCTACTGCTACTGCTTCTAGCAGTGCTACTGCCTCCTGCAGCTCTCTGGAGGACTTTCCTGGTCCATCCACAACGAAACCAAAGTCGAGTACAGCAACAGTAGCCTGTCTTGATAAATGTACCAAGGATCTTGTCACCCAGTCTGAACTGTTATGGGAAATGAAAGTGTCCCATAGCAATAACTCATACAGGTCATGTGATGATTTACCTTCTTTGTTCAAGAAGATGTTCCCTGGTAATGTGGTTGCAAAACTTCACCATGAGTAAATGTAAAGTTTCTTACCTCATATCAGATGGATTGGGGCCATATTTTAGAAGTGACCTCTGTAGTAAAGTCTCGGCCTTGCCAGGATATGTCATTCAATATGATGAAACGGCCAACTCTCAAATAAGGAAACAGTGTGATATTCTTGTGAGGTACTCGTCCGAAGATAAAGGACAGGTTGTTGTACATTTCTTGAAAGCAGCTATGTTTGGACATGCAACAGGGGAGGATGTTGCAAATAGTATTTTAGAAACATTGCAGGAAACAGGATATCAGCTGCCTCTGGATAAACTGTTAAATTTAGGCTCTGATGGTCCAAATGTGAACAAGACCATATGGAATAAAGTGAATGAACATGTGCAGTCGAAGGGGTTGCCTGGGCTGTTGCCATTCATTCCTTGTAACATGCATGTTGTTCACAACTCCTTCAGAGAAGGCCTGAAAGTGTATGGACAGGAAGCAGAAGAACTGGCCATTGATATCTTCTACTTCTTCAAGCATTCCCCATGCAAGAGAGAAGATTTCTTGGAGGTGGAAGCATCCCTTGGCTTTGACGAGTAACTGTTCATTCGGCACGTTGAATCAAGGTGGCTGTCACTGCTTCCTGCATTGGAACATATTGTAAAGAACTGGGAACCTCTTGTGCAATACTTCCTTACCAAACTGCCCAAGACGGCTGCAGCTTCTAGAACTTTAAAGATGCTAGAAAGTAACATAAAGTACAACAGGATCTGTCGTGTGCTCAAGTCTCCTACCACTCTGATTCAGATCAACTTCTTGCTGAGTCTGTCTACTCTGTATGATAGGTTTCTTAGGTTGTTCCAGAGAGAGGATCCATTAGTTCACATCCTTCACTCAGAAATGATGAATCTTCAGAGATCTTTCATGCTCAGATTCTTGAAGGGAACAGTAGTTGATGAACTGAAGACTGGGAAAAAGTTGAAGGAATTTAATATTGAGTCATCTGAAAGTCAGAGCAGTGACTTGGAAAAGCAAAGAAAGAACACTACTTTCTGATTCCTCTATTAATGGCCTTAGAATGGTAAAGGAAGCTATCAAAGTTAGCCCAGGAGGTGTTGCAGATATGAACATTACAAAGAGATTGCTTGAAGCTGGAAGAAAGGCTCACACCTTGTACAAAAGAAGAATTGAAGAAGAGGAGATTGAGAGGCAACAGGCAAAGAAGGCTAGACTTGAGTCAGAAGCAGAACAAAAAAGGTTAGAAGAATCTAGGAAAGAATTAGAAGGTAGGAAATTGTCCTTGAAGGAAAAAGAAAAAGCCATGATTGAGCTGGACAAGCAGCTAGGACAAGATTTACAATCTGCAGAAAAACTGTTTGGTGAAGCCAACGAAAGACTGAAAAGGGCAATCAAGAAAAAGACTTTGATGAAGCTGGAATTGCACAAGGTCTTATTGATGTGGCTAGTAAGAAAATGAAGGAGACAAGAGAGCAAATGAAGAAAAACAGAAAGAGCAAAGAGGAGATTGCTGCAAAGCAGAAGAGACTTATTGAAGACTTGTCTAAAGGGATAAGTGCTCCAGCTAAATCTGATAAGAAGAAATGAACATGAACCATGTATAGGTACACTTTACGATGCAACATCACACTGCAATTTAAGAATGAACACTGTATGTGTTTTTATTTCCTCGCCAGCTTGGAAGACATGTATAATATTGCTCATGATTAAAGATTTCAAAGTGATATATTTGATGATCTATCAGTTTATTGGTTCTTAAAGCTTACTATTGATTACAAGAGATCAGTAGGGTAATTTCTGTATGCTTTTACTTGACTTGTAGGAAAATTTAGTGATTGTTATGTTTCATGAGAAATGTTTTATTTTGAATATGACCACACTAAGTTAATGACTTAATACCAACAGGTTATGATTTTTGAGACTATATAGTGATTGTATAAATGTTTCTTGTGGTTACTAGCTATACACTTGTGTATTTGCAGATGTGTACCTTCTACAGCAGTTTTTTCTGAAATGTAAATTGTAAAATTAATAATATTTGAAATAAATCAAGTAAAAATAAGTTAAGGTGAGGAAATGTGATGGCTAGAAGGGGAGATGAGGAGGCCATAATTATTGCCCTGGACATTCATTGACTCTGACAAGTGTATAGCTAGTACCCAAATCCACACATTGTTATTAATGTGTCCTTTTCAGTTAAGTATTATTATACCATCAGTATATTCAATTGGTCACAGCCAACAGCTGCTGGGACACTGAAGCCCTGGAAGACATTTTTCATGTTAGTAAAATACTGTATGTTAGTTTCTGATTTGCCAAATGAGCAATGTAAGTCCATTTAATACCTTTATATGCCCTATTTTTGTTACTAAGTTCCTAACTTTAGCCCTAAATTTTCCCTAATTTTTTTATATTTTAGCCCTAAAATTAGCCCTAATTTTTTGTCAAGAAGTGCTGAACAGCCTGTGTAAATAATTTTCAGACCATTTATATTTAAATAAAGCTCGTCTGTCATGTGACCCTTGTAAAATAGGTCTTAAGAAAAATAAAATAAAAGACTAAAATACAATTTGAAGTGAATTTAGGCAACCTCCAGAGGAATGAAGTATGATGAATTCAACATTGGAACAGACAGCCATTGTTTGATATCTCGTCTATAAATGTCAATTGATGCAGTGATAAAAGAAAAAATCATAATGATGATATGAGTAGACACATAATGACATGCCATTTAGAAAGTCATGTCACTCTTAGCATCAAATGCCTCATAATTTATTCATTTAAGTTGACTCATGAGATATGGAAATGTTCCGTGAATAATCAAGATGAAAAAAAAGAGGCGTAAAAGTACCAGGTGGTTTTTGATTTTATTGTCTTCCTAGGATCAGCAAAAGCTACTTAAAGTATTTTAAGGAAATTTGAAAAAAATATATTTCCTGAAAGAATCCTTACAATGAAAAGTGATTTTATTAATTCTGCACTTCAACTATATGCCCTCATGTAAGTGAGTTTTATACTGCAATCCTTTGTCATAATCTTTTTTATTGAGTAGGAAGCAAAGTGGTTTCAGGAGGTGTATCAGCCCTGGATTGATTGGCCTGCAATTGTATAGAGGCCAAGTGAGCGTACTCTAAATAAAAAATGAAATTGACATAATTTTTTGTATGGCATTACCTGTCTCGGGTTGTTGTACCATATGTTATGAAAGATAATGTAGTTTTGTTACATAGTAATGTTTCAAGCAAAATTTTTACCATATTCTGCATTTATGCCACATAAAAAAAAATGTATAAGAAAAATCATAATTGTTGCTTTAACTGTCTTGTTTTTATTACATTTGTCCACAAACTTTTAGCATTATTCTCGTAAATGTATATTTATGTCTACCACATCGACTGAGTTTGGTTAACTTGCTGCTTGTAGCTTTAATTGGTTCAGTATAAAATCTGACAAGACTGATAATAGAACTTCTTTTGCAAATTTACATTTTTTGATTCTGTTTGGTCTCACTGACATTATCAAAACTAACAAGCTACAAAATGAATTTTTTATTGTCATTGTTTCTTGCTGGCGCTACTTTATATGAACAAATCTGTATTTTTACAGTTTTGTTTGAGCCAACTGACCTGACCACATCTAACAAGCCATTCCTGTCAGACGCTTACAAAGGCGTGGTATACACCAGTCCAAACTTTAATGAACTGAAATCCATGGTGTCTTTCCTAAATGAAAGCAACCTCTCTGTAGCTGGTAAGTTGGTAAAGGTCTGAAGAAGTACAAATGCAATTATGTCTGTCTGATCCAGATATTAGTTTTTGGCTGCAGTTGTGGCAGTTTCTGGGTTAGGCAGCAGGCACAAGATATCTTACTTCCGCTCTCCATGCACCTCAGTTCAGCAGATCAGTGCTGGACAGATTGCACACTTTCAAACCACTCTTGACACATTCTAACCATGTCTTCCTTGGTCTACCATGACCACTTCAGCCAGGAATTGCCACTCTAGTGACTGTGTTGATATACAAAGTGGCACGTTCAACTTTTCCATACCAGTTCAGTCGCTTAGTGAGTGTAAGACAGTTGTGACCTCTTTAACCTCTAGTTTCCCTAGCTAAATACTAAACATAGTCTAGTTGTAGGTAGAGTTTCAGCCCCAGGTTCAAGAGTCCCTGCATTCAAACCTGGACCCAAAGTTGTCAAAATGTAAATATAATACCTTCAAGCTTCCTTGTTTATACTCCTACAAATATTAGGGTAGTTCCTTGTGGCAGAGTGTAATGAAGGTTATTGGTTGTGGGAAAATGTCAAGTGTTCATGATGTTCTCTTGGCACTTAAGTCAGCACTTCCTCTGCTTCAAGTGAACAAAATATTCAAATTACAGAAAGATAGTTGGTGGGACGATAAACAAACCTAACAAAGAGATGGTAGTAAACTGTTGGGGTAAATGCATTTATTTATTATAGTTGATGTAGAGATTTATCCCATACCTCTCAGAGATCTTTAAGACAGTTCAAATGTATACAAGCAGTGTAAAGTGTGAAAGAACAGTGCAAAAAACATGAAGTATAGTCCCCAATCTGTGTTTTATTACAACTTACAACTATGTACATATGTCTTGTTTATTTTCTTAAAATGACAACTAGACCCAGTTCATGATGTTCTTTCAAAGGTAGACTAATTTCTATAATGTTTCTTTGCTCACACAGTTTGTAGCTTATATAACAAAAAATATTAGTCTTAAATTTAGTCTAAAAAGGTTGATGACATGTTTAGTTGGCCAGTCTTCTAAAATCAGATTTTGTAATGATGAAATTATTTTGTATTTTCTGTGAGACAAATGCTTAATGGTTCATAGAATAACCAAATTTATTATATACCTATGAAAGTTTATCTTTAAAATTAGTTTGTATTTTCATGTTGAATACATACACTTGTATTCCACTCTCCGTATTTGATAAAACCCCTTGTATTTTATTTGTTACTTGTTTAAACTGAAAGTGCATAGTATGACGGACTACTTTTTCTATAAATAGAACAGATCGGCAATTTCCAGTTACTTCCATTTGTTTTCCTGTTAAACACTTGTTGATACCTTTAAAAATAACCAATAATTGTTTGTTGGTGGTATTCTTCAAACTCACGAAACAAAGTGTGTAAATAGATTTAATGCAATATATGTTGGATTTCTGCGAGATGTGTAATTGAAAAAAACTTACCTCGCCCTCGGCGAAAATTATAAATCCACTTTGTTTAATCCATTTTGCACACATTTAATCCTTCAAGGTATGTCACATGCATTAAATCCTTGTTTTACCAATAAAATGTTTGTTTTTTGTAGAAATTGTTCGTTTTATAACTAAAATTTGCCAGTAAAACGGTTATACGAGTCACAATGCTTCCACTTAAAATGAATACACAAAAAAGCGGCAAAATATTTGTACGCGCACGTGCATTGGAACTCTTTTCTCCTGCGACATAGAGAATCCGCAGTAAAAAAAGTTCCAACTGAAAATGTATTTATGGTAGAGAAAATAGTGTTCAGTGTTTATTAAAGGTATATTATAAAAGGAATACTACATCAACGTGCAATCCACTGTGCAATACACAGCCAACTCAAACAATCTGGCTCGGTGGATAGCATGCTGACGTAGTATTCCATATATATCTATTGATAGTCTTGTTTATATCTTGCTTTTAAATTTGTTATAAAGCTGAAGTAATGTTTTTACATGAATATGGAGCACAATTTTCAAGGTTTACTTAGATGAATGTGTTGCACAATGACAGTCCATTTTAAGTCATTAAAGTTTAATTAGATTAATACATGTACTTGAAGAATTTTATGGTAAGCAAGGTCTAATGCAGCTAGAGAAAGATAAATGCAAAAGGGCCATCTAAACATGTCATCTTTTTTTTTAAGTCCTTTATCAGAAGTAATACTTATCAGTGTGTTTTTTTTTGTGTGTATTAATTTTAAAATTTATTATGTTTTCTTTGGTGTTTTTTTATCCAGGTTCTGCAGATGACCTTGACCTTGATACTGTAATCCACCAGTGTATTGGCTACCTCAAGACTGTTTCTAGGTACATACCTGTGGTCATGGTAACCCTAGGAAAACATGGCATAATTCTATGTCGTCGTGGTGAACAGGATGCCAAACTGCCCCTAAAAGGAGATGTTGTGCAGGTATGTCATGAATTTTCTTGCAATTATAACAGTACTAGATACAATGATGCATGTTGGAAATGTTAACAAGACATTGTTAAAAAAAAAATGCACAAAGTATATGCTAGAAGATCAATGTTATATTTTAGCAAAGCTTGATTTATTTATTTTAAATGATTTTCATTTAATGTAATAATAGAGTAGTCACATTTATTATTATATTCACCAAATTTTCTGTCAGCTAGGAAAAGGAGCTTGCAACCTGTATGTTTTAGATTCACCATGATTACTAGATTTTCTATCAGCAGCATTTGAAAGTTATATTTAACCTAAGTCTAAGAAGATATGAACTTCTTAGTTTGTTACTTTTTTACTGATATGATACTGATAAATTTGGATATCACTTTTTGAACTATTCTGTGTAATATGAATGTTTAGTCTTAAAAAAAAATTTAATCTGATACATCATGGTCATCGGATCTGATTATTAAAGGAAGATTATATTCAGTATTCACAGAAAAAATGTGTAAGCAAATAAAATAAAATCAGAAAAAAAAAAATGTGCCATGCCCAAAATCACGTTTGTCAGCATAATAACAGTAGATTTGTTGGAGTTTTTATATAATGATCAATTCAAAAAATTTAAATCGTGAAGTTCCACACTTTTGGAGACAAGTCTTTATTGTAAAGAAGAGACCAGAGTATCTAGAAAAAGCTAACCTGGCAAATCATGTGATGATATGTCAATTTTAATATATTTGTTTTTGGTAATAATTTTGTTTTCAAAAATTATGAACATCCAGATATACAATATATTGATGATAAGAAAAATTTAACATATAATACTATTTCTAATACTAATAACAACACCAATATATCTAGATGTTCATGATTTTTGGAACCAAAATTATTACGTCAAAAGGAAAAACCCTGCCTGCCAACTACATACACTATTTTATTTGCCGACCCATAAACCCAAATTGTCCTCTGACCTAGGGCTTGGTATCCTCCTAGGCCAGGTTATCGTTCATTTTTCTAACATTTATCCTTTCAACAGACTCTCTGCCATGAATTTCAAAACTTTTCATGTAACTAAGATAAAGAGGTTTACTGGTATTATATAAAGTTTACAATATTAAAAAAAATCATTTTGCCCCACCTACATATCACCAGCTTAGTGTGTGGCTGATTTTAAAAATTCACAGCTGTCCTTAAACATGAAGTTATATTGAGTTACATGGCCTAAAAAACAATCTGAACATGTGAATGAGGTCAATGTTATATACCAAGTATAAGAGGGGGAGTGTTTGTGTCACCTGTTTGAAACTTCCCAGCCTCAAACTATGCGAGGTCCAGTCCTACGCAGAGAAAAGTGTGTCAGGTCTTCAACTTGACCTGCAGTGTGCTAGGGTGTTCTAAATAAACATTTTTCAGGAATTTATTTGTATCCTCTGTAAAGTGGTATCCAACAGCTTGGACAGTTTTTTTTTATTCAAACAAATAAATTAATTACTGTTACTTGAAAAGATTCATCAAAATTCTGTTTGTTGATGTTGTCTTTGTGAAAAGTGAAATAAAACACCCCACAATCATGTTTTTCATATATAAGAGACACACTGCACAGTTTGCTATTTTGAACCTTAAAACATGTGACCACTTTATCTGATCACATCATCCTGGTAAACAGCTCTTACATTGCTGTATATTTTTTAGCAGAAACTTCATTTGTGGTTTTTTTTTTATATATTTGGAAAGGATGAACATTGAGATTTTTCATGACTTGTACTGTCTACCAATTAAATATGTGTTCCAAGTCCTCTTTACTTAGCCGTAATTATGAGTGTATTCCAAACTTTGGCCCAAATTCCACAAAACAGGGGTAAATATTGTTATATGTAATTGATATAGGCAAACTGTTGGACGCACCTTTTTAAAGCTGAATGTCTCTATACAATATATATTGGTGCAACACATTTATCTAATTAAATCTTAATCATTAAAAATAAGCTATAATGGTGACTATTGAAAGCAGTTTTATGTTATGTAGATATAACCTTATTTTGTAATACAGCAAACATTGAGGATGCCATAAGGTAAGTTATTTACATGGGGGAATATAGTGTATTGCGTGTATTTTGTTAACGCTACTTATTAACATCTACAGAGCAGATCATAGAACTCACAAAAGTCATGTCAAGTAATGATTTGAGATATTTATCTGTTATACAACTGCACATTTTCATCAGTTAATTGTCATACAATAACATGTTGTTATTAACTGGGTGATCCAATTTATAAAAATCTCTTTAGTTAACTGCAAGGAAAATAAGAAAAGGTCCTATAAGAACTGCCACAGATCTTTAAAACTGAACTACCTCAAGTCTTGCCTACATTACCTTTTTTTTCGACATATTCAATGTCATAGATTTTTACAAATTGATTTAAACAAAAAATTCACACCAGAATATGGGAAATGGAGCACACGCTTTGGACATCATAGTATTGCTTTTCTGCATGTGCCCTGTTTTCAGCTCAACTGAGCTAAGTGAACCTTTTTGATACAATGACACAGTTGAGTACATTTAGTCTTATGATTAGATTTTAAAGCATACTGCAAACCAGGTACCTCAGATGAGCAATTCAGGACCATCATGGCCCTTTTGTGATTACATATAGGATCTGTTGCATCAGCAATCAAATTGCTTCACTCTTTTTGGCTCTGTCTTCCCATTTAAGCCCTGTTTTTCTTGTCGTAGCCATGTTTTCTTCTAATATCGTCTCAACAAACTTTATACAAGGCGGAAAAAACATGCTACTTAATGCACATTATGACATAATTAATAATAACCATTATGCTTGGGGTAATCTCAGTATATTAAGGTTTCTGACTCAAAAACAATATATTATCATTTCTAATTTATTGTTTCTACTATTGTCACCGCTTTATGTCCAAAAAAATTGAATTATGGTAAGGATTTTCATCTGTTTGTCCATTTGTCCATTAACAGTTTCTTGTGCAAATCATTTTTCCTTTATTACTGATGAGAATTTCTTCATTTATAAGCATAGCTGATTGATATTGGTATAAATGTGCATTAAGGTAAGGTAACAATAAAAAGAATTGTTTATTCAAGAGTTATTGCAATTTTATTTTCTTAGCGAATTCTTTTGTGGACACCTCCTCCTTGGTTATTCATTGGAAATTCTGTATATGGATACTTACATGGATGATTGATATTGATGTTATGTAGAGCATTAGGGTGAGAAAACCAGACTTGGTAGCGCAGTCGGTTGTGCTTCGTTAAAAATGGAGGTGATATAGCTCCCTTGTTGATGCTGATGAAAATATAAGGGTAGATTCACGACTGGTTGGCCTGGTGTCAGGATTTATAATGTGACTGGGTTTGGTATCATGCCAGGTATTTACTGCATGCTATACACAGTGAAGGTAGTAAGCACTACATCTGCTTCAAGTGGATAAAGTCTGCAGATAACTGAAATACTTTAGGTGGGACAATAAACACAATAAACAATAAGGTGAGGTAACTCTGCATTGTTTGTTGAATAGTTAATGCTCTTTGTTATTTAAATTTCTTTTTTTTATCATCATAATTTCTTCACAGATTAATTATTTTAATTTGCATTTGTGGCTTGACTTTTGGTCATATAATACTGTGCTCTTCTTTCTAAATTGTTTAGCTCGGTTTTTCATTTTCATGAAGCCTAATCTCCTGAATTCTGTTATCAACAATAAACTATCATTTTACTTTGAAAGTTCATCATATTCAAAGACCTGTACCACAAATTTGGGAAACCTCAATAACCTGATTAACTTAATTCTGCTGATTTCTCGCTGGCAATGCTTTACTCACATAGTGCACCTATTGAGAGTCTCTGAAGGCAGTCAAACTGTCAGAACAGGTTGCATGTATAGCCCATGATGGAACCCCACCTATTGTTGCAGAGTGAATGATGCGGCTTTCAACACAGGTTGCGATGGAGGTTCAAATCATGATTTTAATTTATTTTAACCAAGCATTTAATCTGTGTGTGTATAGATCTTTGATTTCTTAAAAAATGTTTTGTTTTGTTTATTTTTTTGCCATTTGGTGTGATAGCTGTGTGCATTTGAAGGAAATATTAGGTTTTTGTTATTGTTACAATGTACCAGTATATGTCTATAATTGTTACCAGTAAGTCAAAAATATCATTGATTTGTTGTTGTCATTGATTTGTTTTTGTACAATAAGAACCACACCTATACAACTTTTATTAGTGTTTAAGACGAAAAAAAATGTTTATTTACAAATAGTTTCTGCTCATGTGATGTATATTCTTTAGCTTTAATTTGAGATCATTAATGCTTTTTATTTTTATGACAACTTATATACTGATTAAATGCAGAGTTATGTGGTACCTCAGTGATTTATATTGTTTATGTGGAATTTTGTTCTTGGCAAATTCTTACTAAAGAGTTATTTGATGTCTAGTTCACATTTTTGTGTTTTGTAAAGTAGGATGTCTTTTCTGTTTTCCCAACTTTCTTTCTAATGACATTCCAGTATTTTTAACTCTTTAACTTAGCATTTCTTACCCATTATGTGTTATTGTCGTAAAACCTATTAATACTTTTTCATTTTATCCCTAACGGGTTATTTGTTTTACTTTTCATACCATATCTCCTTTACACCACAAGTATTTTACCATTTGTCAATTATTTAAAACAAAAAAAATATGCTAGAATTAGTTTTTACCTTTGTTTAAAGTATCTTACATACATTCATGTTCATCTATTCTGATTGAAGTAAGTACCTACTTAATTTTCTTTCCATGTAAAAACATATAAAAACTGACAATTTTAGATACACTCTCATCCTTGGAGCTAGGAATATCACTTTTCACTTAAGTTTGACCTTTATCAATATATATAAATTTATTATCAGTCATGCCAGATCAAGTCTATATACTGCTACTATAAGCTTTTCAATTTCTTAAGAACTGTGTGTTCAAATCTAGTTAAACAATTTTCGTTATTTTCACTTGTCTCTGCCAGAAGTTGTCCGAAATTACCAGAAACGTCTTAGGAAATTGCTTATGCTGTAAGTGTAAAAAAATATTTTGATGTCGTAAGCGAGATAATTTGAGAAAAGCAACTTTTGCAAAACATCAGAAAAGATTTTATGAACATTTTATTGATTATAATGACAATGTTGACTATAATATATTATGTCATTGAGTTCCTAACAATTTAAATGTGTACTCAAATATAAAACCCTGTTTGGCTATAATGTCCCTACAATGATGTAATAACCATTTGACAAAAATGGCTTCTGTTCCATACACCTTAATTTTGTTTATCACTCAAATTTATCACAGAAAAGTGCTGCAAAAGATAGTAAATATGTTTGCCTTATACATATTAGACTAAGTAGACCTCTCAGTGAAAATATTTTTCCAGAATATACATGGCCTCAATACATGGGTTTAAGTCCAAATTGAGGTGAAAACTTTCACTCTTGGAGAGGGCTTCATTCAGACTGTCAGGGATCTCAGTGGTTCTTCTTAGATGTTTATGGTTTATCTCCTCGCATAGTAACTAGATGTTGCAATCTTTACTGTACTACATATATTTTGTGCTATGAATATGTATTTGAACAAAAAATAATTTCTGCCATTTGTTATGAGGCTAGTTACATGTGTATTGTTTTAGCCAATAATTAACTTGTCTGGAAAACTTGTGAGAATGTTTTTTTTCGAATACTTCAGCGGCAGGGTGAGTTGATCATGGAGTATTTCCCGGCACAGCCTGAAGCCAAGTTCCCTGCGGAGATTGTCAGTGTGTCCGGGGCAGGTGACTGGTAAGCTTGCAGCTATTTTTATTTATTTGCAATTTTTTCTTATGCATCTGGTAGCTCTTTCCGAAAAACTTCAACACTCCTACATGTATAAAAAAACAAATTTAATGTCCTTGGTCTTTACATTATTTTACCAGCCATTTTTTTAATCATTATTTCACATTTTATTGTTTGGTGAAATATTTTACAAACAATTTTCTAGTTACATAGATATTGTGTCTATTACATTATTCTTTCTCTGGAATAGAATATTATAAACATTAAGCTCATAGCCGTCTAAGTGTACATAGAGTAGATCCATTTCAGCCAGCTACCGTACTTTCTCACTTATAAGACGGGGATTTTTCCTTTAAATTTCATGTTCACAGTGTGGGGCTCGTCTTATAGGCGGGGTCTAGCGACCTGGCAAAAAGTTTTCACGTTGTTTTAGGGCAAAAACATATCACATAAACTTGTTAGCAGTTATGCAATGACCCGATGTGCCGTCATTATCGACCGCCGATAACTTACCTTTATTGAACTTTGAATTCTGTCGGTCAATGATTAACTGTCTCACATACATTTCCCTTTGTTCTGCATGAAACACAGCTTATTATCCGTCAGTAAATACAGCTAAATACACCAACTGTAATTTCCTTGGCGTTTCTGTGTAGACCTGCCTCATTACACAGGTCAAGTGACTGACTCTGAGATAAGCTGTTGTCAAGGTGATATCGATCGGAGCAGTTTGACAGTGAGGGAGTGAATGATGTGTTTTTATAAGCAGCTGCCAATTACATTTCTCCATGAAATTATTGATTGGTGGCATGTACACAAGGACAGTGCACTGTTCCCCGATATATCGTGTACTGTCACACCAGACTTGGTGACGTAGATCAAAGAAATTAATTTCATGCCGCCACGAGCTACAGGATAGCAGTGCAACTGAGACTAGATACATCCTGCAATGTGTGAAAAATACAGTCACTGTTTACCAATTAACCCTTTTGTTGAGACAGCATGACTGGTCGACGCTCCTGTTCATTTTTTCGCCTCGTCTTATAAGCGGGTCGAAGCAGAAACCGGCAATTTCACAGGTGAAGTAGGGGGGGTCGTCTTTTAAGCGAATAGTCTTATAAGTGAGTAAGTACAGTACCTGCTTGGAACTGTCTGATCAAGACCTTTTCAATTTGCTGCTCAACAATACATGCATATCTAGTCACCTTTGCATCTACATGTAAAAAGATAACTAAGAGTAATGCACAGTGTAATATGAAAAGATTTACTGAATATCATTTGCTTACACTATACTGAAGCTTCTCTTAAAGGTGATCTATGACTTTTGCTTATATCAGATGTAACAGTATTTTACTCCTGATATTGGAAAGTTTGGCATAACTTTTTTGATAAACTCGAACGAAAGTCCAAATATAGACAATTTTGAACACTACTAGAAAGTACAAGTCATGAAATGATTCACTTTAAATTGTCATTATTTCCAATCTATAAATAGGCTCTATGGGGATTTCTGCTGAAAATAGATATCAAATATCAGAGCAGATTCCCCTGATAATATAATGTGATCTCGAAAGTTAATGTTCACATGGTTATCTCAGTTTAAAAATAGCTAACTACACAAGGATAGGAAATACATGTATGTAATGGAGTGTGGATTTTATGCTTTATTGTTCACATTCAATAAATAGCATTTTGCAAGATCTTTGTATGGAACAATGTTTTATTTGGTTTGAGAAACAAAAGTTGGCTAAAAACAGTTGGGTAACACCTTTAAAAGTTTAACATAATGAAGGGTTGATACAAATGTTGATGGCAAAAATGTCAAAATAAATTCCAAAGCTTAAAATCAATACAAGTTGGAACACTGTTAAATGATAAATCTATGACAGTATTTTGTCTACAGTTCTCCATTATAGATGAGAGATTAATAGAATCTTTCATAGGATTGGATGTCAGATTGGGAGATCCCAACCAGAGGTTGAAGTTTTTTTTAAAGAATCAAGACTTGGTTTCCATTAAAATTGGCCCCACAATGGCTGGGTTCTCCTGATTTCACATCCAATCCTCTGATTGATTCTTTTTCTCACTAAACCACAAACAAAAACAAACATATTGTAGTACAAGTTATTTATACATAAAAACAAATTTTAGGATTATAGTATTTGTCTTATATGAAAAAAGAATATGTTAATATTGTATAAAATTTTTGATATTATATTAGTTAATGACATACATACATTTACTTATCAATGTCTCCTATAAAGTCTCTAAGTTCAGATATGTGGTTTAATTGCCGAAGGATATAATGTCATCATTTAATTACATGTGCACAAAAAACTTCATGAAATGTCTTGCCATTAATATTACTTTCTACAATTTATACATTATTCTTTAAATTATTTATTTGAGTATAGTGTCATATTCTGCTTAAAACAAATGTTTTAATGGGAAAATATTTCTTTATCATTATTTTTGTCAAATTTTTATATACACATGAATGGTTCCATTAGTGAGTATGAATACAATTTTAAGTTCTTTACCCATCTGAGATAACCCGAGCAAGATACGATATTCCACCATGCTATTTTTAGTAACATTTTGAGACTGTTCTATCTCATTAGTGAGAAAAAAAAGCCCATAGCTTTATATCAGTGGCTTTATTACATTCACAATTGTTGCCCATTATTGATATATAATTTTGTAACACATTCCACCCACAGCCTGATTTCAGGGCTACTCAGTCGACTTCTGAAGGGGTGTTCCACCACCAGGTGTGTACAGGCAGGACTGTTGGCAGCCCAGATCTCTCTCAGTTCTAGTATGACAGTGCCAGCTACATTAACAAGAGATGCCATTTCTGACGCCAACATTGCCAAGTATATGGATGTCAGACCAACTCTCCTAAACTTAACCTGAACTGTGTGCAATAGGGCCTCTCATGAAGTGTGTCACTTTTTTTTACATACTTGTTTTAATTTTGTGATAATAATTGCAAACCCAGGTAACTCTAGACACATTTCTGGAGGTGTTTACCTGCAGTATCTCCAAGTTTAAGGGTTTCTGAATGTCTCCTGACCAAATGATGTCAAATATTTGTGCTCTTCCATATTTACATTGCCATATATCTTTATTTAAAATTATATACCAAAGTTATTAATATAAATAACCATATTTAAACAGATTGTAGCAAGTAATGAATGATAAGCTAGTTCTGATGGTATTGTAATTATTTTATAGTAGAGAAGTCTCTTATCTAGCATATATACAATATGGTGGTTGTTAGTTTTGTCCAAAGTCCAAGGATGTGATTAGGTTGTAACTTTTGATACTTGTTTTACATTTAAAATATATCACACTGACATAATTGATATTACAGCAGCATCCATTCATTTTTGACTAGAGAATGACTCATCCCTATCCCACAAAAATTAAAATCGATCTTTCTGTTTTTAAATATTTGAACTGCAAGTTAAGCAAGTCAGTTGATTAAATTAATGTTGTTGATTCCTCATGGCAGATACATACCGCGTGTAAAGGTTCCACAGTCTGTTATGAAGTCACACTGTCAGAACACCTTATATACCCAAATATTCAGCAAACTCCACCCCTGTTGTTGCTAACTGCTTCCAGATGCAGCTTCCCAGACCTATTGTTATTTAATGGAGTGGGGTGTCTACCCAGTGATAAAGCATAGTTAGACCCAGTGTTCAATCTTTATGTGTAAAGGTTTTTGGTATGATTTTTAAGGACATATTTATATAAAGGACATATTTATATAACATTTATAACATACCTTCTGGAGTCCTGCAAATTTTGTACATTTTTACATTCAATGTATGACTTAAGATGTGTAGCATTCCAATCGGAAAACAGATTTTTTGTGTGTGTGTTTTTAAGGTGTATTTAAACAATATATAGCAAATACAGATAAGGGGTGGAGAAACTTAGCACTGTTTGTTGCAGTTCTGGTTATTCTTTCTTATCAGGATGTATGTACATTTTGTTACTTTTGTTATTTGAAAGGCAAATAAAATTTAATATTATGACACACACTATAATACTATACCTGCAACAAGAAGCTTTTCACTGAGGTTTATTAAGACAATAATTTGTTAACATTTTTTCAAATATTTTGATGTCAATAGCCGATTTACTTTTCTTTTTGGTAATACATATAAGTTGTATGTGAATATTCAGTATCCAATAAATATTTATCCAATTAACATGTGTAATCAAGATTATTTTTTATCTGTTGAATTGTTTTCATAATTTGTATATTTTGCTCATTTTTGAAACCACATGAATTGTGATATAAAAAGTTTTTGTGAATTGGTGTGTATGATGTATACAATTAACTGCTAACATATGTAAACATGCTCATTTTATCTGATGATTACTTGTATCTAAAGAATTACTTTTTGGAAACTGACCGGCAAATATGCATCAGTATCTATCTACATTTGTAAATGATTTTTTCTTAACTACTCGTTCTATATTAAAGGTTGTATCTATAATAGTTTGCCTATTATCAAAATACATGTAACAATATCTTATCCATGTTTGGGACTATTTGTGCCTAATTTCTACATTAATTGGTAGTTTAGCCTGTGTAAAGATTGATTTGATCACTACGTCAAATTTTAGACTGTACAAATTGATAAATAATTTGTTCATTCATTCCAAACGTATAAACGAATTTTACTTAAAATAGATATTGATGTCATAGCAGATGATGATTTGCGGTGATCTCAAAACAAAACAAAGTGTACAAATAGTTTTCTGTCATCTATAAATATCATTTATCAGTGCGCGGGATATTTCATTTAACAATAAATGTTTGGTTGTTTGGGGGGGGGGGGGGAATACAGTCACTATCAATTACTATTTTTGTGATATCATGCCAGTATTTCGCATATTAAATTTAATATTCATACATTCAACACAGTGGTGCCAGCTTATGTTAAAACCCCTTTTTATTCCATTATTAATATCATACATGTATATGCAAACTGATTGATAGGATCACTTAATGTGAATATGTTTAACAGACCCTAAATGTAATGTTTACCCATAATTGGGGAAAAATGCAATACAAAAAATGTAACTCAGTCAATGCTGGTATCACAGTTTGCCAATTTTAAATACCAATAACAAACTGAATCGTACTTGTTTCAGCTAATGTGAAAAACTTTGCCCTAAATGTTCATTCTTTTCAAATCTATAAGTGAGCATGATGGGGGATTTCTGCATAAAATAAATTCAAACTTTTGTGCGTTACCCGAATGACAATATAACATAATCTCAAAGTAGGTAGTCATACATTTTTGTATGTTTAAAAATAGCTAACTGTTCAGCATTGCTTGAACAAGAAACACATGTGTAACTAGTGTGTTGTTAGACTCCTCTTTTCACATTGATGTAGGACATCAATAAACATCATATTGCAGGATCTTTTCAGTTAACAACTGAGAACAAAAAATCTGCCCGAATTGTTGATACCACGTAAATGCCTCCACAGACGAACTTAATAGTAAAATTTCATTAAAGAGTTGGTGTAAAAGTATTAAAATTAAAATCCTTTTGCTAAATTGTACTCTTGTAATTTTTTTAACTGAATGTTTCCATTTGTACAACTTTGAAGACAAGACCAAGTGCAGCATTGTTTGGTAGCAATGTGAAAGGACGGCATTATCATTGATGCGTGTTAATACTGGTCACATAATTATTTCTGTAAATTATAAAAAAAATTAGATGCAATTACAGAAATTAAAAATCTCAATTCTTGGCAGTTTTATAATATTTTTGCATTTTAATATTTAAATCATTTACAGTATAGGCAAGTTTTTTAATGATGAAAATCCAATCCATAACTTTTTGCATTAGGAAATATGTACAAGACCAGACTAATTATAAAGTTACTCTTATTTTAATTCAACCTTTTTTACCTCCCTATTCGGAAGGTATTTGGCATCTACCTAGCAGAGAGTAAGAAAATCAGATTTTTATAAATACCTGCTAAGGGAGATAACTTGTACATTCTTTCATTTAGGGTTGTATATTTCCAGAAGTTCATGTCTAGTTCCATTGACCAAAATTTTTTTGCTTGTACAAAATGTGAAATTTATATGAAATTTATATGTATATAAATTTATAAAATTACAATAATAATTTTTTTTTAATTGTTATATATCTCCAGATGAATTTTTAGATTACAAAATGGCAACAGATTCCAGACTTGTTATTTTATAGGAAACAAGAGCACCCAAAAGCAGCATTATTCACGGACGGGCAAGCCCCTTTCAGTCTCGGTGGGGGAAAAAGATATCTGCAAAACCATGTTTAGGTAACAAAGAGCACAAACCCCTAAAGAATTAGTGGTATATACAGTCCCCACTATTTTTCCGAGACTCTTCAACAACCACTCTGCCTCGGGCAACACCAAAAGAAATAAAATTACCCAACACAAAATCTCTTACACAACTTGAAGGTTTGATGGAATTTCTCATAAGTTTCTTGTGCGTGGCGGTTAAGACGGAGTGCATTGATCTTTCTGGATTTATTGCCCTTGGTTATCTTTTTTTAGAATATTTTTGCAAACAATACCATTATTATTCAAACAGAAGTCCATGAATACAGTCACTATCAATTGTTTGGTATGCACTTCTAAAAGGTTCCTAAGGTTACCTAAACTATCTTGGAGCTCATAACTATTATTATAAACATTTAAGTTAGAGGTTTTTGTTAAAAGGTTTTGGAAAATAAAATGCAAAATCACTGTGTGGTAAGCCCTTTATTTTTCTCATTTTTTTTTTTACAAGCAAGACAACCTACTTCCCTGGCAGAATGATACCATCGTACTGAAAAGAGAAAAGAAAGCTTGTTAAATAAAGGAATAAAATTTATGTAAAACAATTTGATGTGAAAATCGATTGAATACAATTCTCGGACAAATGCCTCGGATGGCATCACAGCATGAAGACAGAACCACTAGCAACAACAAAAACTGTTGTCACATAGCAGTCTGGTCCACACATCAGCCTCGTCATCTGTGTCATCACAGAGTAATTCTGAATCCAAATATCACTTAGCATAAAAGTTTGCAAATCCTGAATGGCAATTGTGATGTTGCAGTCATGAAATAATTTTCAAGAGTTTGTGTTAAAACCAAAAGGTTATTAAAATTTAAACAAGTTTATAGAGACTAAGGTGGTTTGCTTTCTTGCAAACGAGACAGAGCAATAACTAACAACCTTTACATTAGTACAAGATTACATTAAATAATAATCTAATCTCTCAAAAAACAAGGTGAAAATAAAATAGACTAGAAGATAGTTTTATAGTAATATAATAACAATTCTATTACAAGTCCTACTGGATAGAAACAACCCTCAGACAAATGCCTCGGATGGCATCATAACATGAAGACAGAAGCACAAGCAACAACAAAAACTGTTGTCACAAAGCAGTCTGATCCACACATCAGCCTCGTTATCTGTGTCATCATCGAGTAATCAGCAACCTTTAGTCTCCAATACACTAGCACATTTTTATTGATGATAAGGCACTTGAAACAACAGCTCTGTTCTACACAAGTGCAAAATAACAAATGTGAAAACTGAAGAAAAAAAAAGGTCAACACCTTATTTAATCTTGAATACTCAATACTGACAATGAATTTCCCACATCAACACAAATGCAAGATAAAAGATTTTGCATATAGTGTCAACCAAATCCATAGTCACACAGTTTAGTATTCCAAGATTGTTAATGTCCGACCAGAAGACAAAGACCACCCAGTCGGCAGGGTGGCCAGCGTGTGACTGGGTCAGGTATATTAGTGTACCACGGCAATGACTCAAGCACCTCGGACAGACAACCAGTCAGGTTGTTGGTCCGGCACAGCCACCACCCAGAGATTGTGAGGTGTGGCTATTATGGACCCAAAGGTGGATCTAAGGACACATGGTTGGTGTGTAAAAATGTTCAACAGAGACATGTTTTTGGCAGTTGTGTTTTCTCTTCTTAACAGTATCAAGCCAAAACATGACCAAGTTACCTTGAAAAGGGCATAAAATGTTTAAGAATAAAATCGGAAATGGTTATAACATCTGAGGTGTTATTATTTACAGATTTAATAACTATTCAATCCCAAATCTATTTTACCAACAACTTTTTCAGCTAAAATGCACACCAATAATGCATAAATATGATAACAAGAGGGCCATGTTGGCCCTTAATCGCTCACCTGATGACACAGGCTTTAAGTAGGCTCAAATCTGGCATCAAGTAATTAAGAGTTATTTACTTTAAAAATCTTTGGTGAAGATTGGACCATTAGTGTGGCCACTGGGTTGGTGAAGATTGGACCATTAGTGTGGCCACTTGGTTGATTACATTTTCTAGAATTTTACCAAGTAACCAACTGAATCCACATGACCCACTTCAAAACATATGTAAGATTTCATACTGGCAAACATTCTGGCCAAGTTTGGTGAGGATTGGGCCATCAATGTGGACTCTTAAGTGTTTTCACAAGGTTTTTTTTTTAAATTGTGAACTAGTGACCTACTTTTTGACCCCACGTGGCCCAATAGTATACTCATCCAAGATTTCTTGCAGCCAAACAATCTGACCAAGGTTAGTGAAAATTGGGCTATAGATGTGGTCCCTAGTGTGTTCACAAGCTTTTTGCTCAGACTTGACTTAGTGACCTACTTTGGACTTCATGTTGCCCACAATAAGGAACTCATTTAAGATTTCATGCAAACATTCTGACCAAGTTTGGTGAATATTGGGCTATAAATGTGGTCTCTAGTGTGTTCACAAGCTTTTTCTAAGATTTGACCAAGCGACCTACTTTTTGACCCCACATGACCCAGCTATGAACTCATCCAAGATTTAATGCAGGCAAACATTCTGATCAAGTTTAGTGGACATTGGGCCATAATTGGGGCCTCTAGTGTGCTCACAAGCTTTTGCCAAGATTTGACCTAGTGACCTACTTTTCGACCCCACGTGACCAAATAATGAACTGATCCAAAATTTCATGCTGACAAACATTCTGATTAAGTTTGGTGTTTGGTGAAGATTGGGCCATAAATGGGGCCTCAAGTGTGTTCACAAGCTTATGTTAAGATCTGACCTAGTGACCTACTTTTTAACCCCACATGACCCAATAATGAACTCATCCAAGATTTCATGCAGACAAACATTCTCACCAAGTCTGGGCTATAAATGTGGTCTCTAGTGTGTTCACTAAGTTTTTCCAAGATTTGACCTAGTGACCTACTTATTGACCCCACATGACCCAGTTATGAACTGATCCAAGATATCAAGCAGGCAAATATTCTGATCAAGTGAGGTGAAGATTGGGCCATAAATGTGGTCTCTAGTGTTCACAAGCTTTTGTTTAGATTGGACATAGTGACCTACTTTTGACCCCACGTGACCCAGTAAAGAACTCATCCAAAATTTCATGCAGACATTCTGACCAAGTATGGTGAAGATTAAGCTATAAATGTGGTCTCTAGTGTGTTCACAAGTAGTTCCTAAAATTTGACCTAGTGACCTACTTTTTGACCCCAGGTGACCCAATAACAAACTCATCCAAGATTTCATGCAGACAAACAATCTGACCCAGTTTGATGAAGATTGGATACAAAACTGTGGCCTGTAGTGTGTTCACAAGCTGAATGTTGACGACAGATGACGAACGACGGACAAAGCGGTATCACAAAAGCTTCTCTTGAGCACGTTGTGCTCAGGTGAGCTCAAAATAAACAAAGGTCCTAGCATTAATTTACTGATTGAATTTCTGCGTGGATGACATCCTAACTTTGACTTAGATAAACAGACTTTATTAGAGTAGTTCTATCAGTATCTCTCATTTAACTGATGCTATTTTCTTGAAGAAAGAAAAGTTACAACAAATTTTCAAACAAAACTGCTTAATGAAACATGTCCAACCAGAAGACAAAGACCACCCAGTATAGCATAGTGGCCAGTATGTGACTGAGTCAGGTATATTAGTGTACCACGGCAATGACTCAAGCACCTCCGATAGACAACCAGTCAGGTTGTTGGTCCGACACAGCCACCACCGTGAGATTTTGAGGCGTGGCTGTTATGGACCCAAAGGTGGATCTAAGGACACGTGGTTGATGGACAAGAAATACTGTAAGGGATTTTGATTTTTGTAAAGAGAAAAGAGAAAGAAAAATAAATGGCACAAAATCTAATCCAGGAATACTAGTACAGAAATAGCACTTAACCATAACCATCCCTGCCTTCAGATAAACTCATTAACTACCATACTTTAAACTTTGGAAAAATAATTGCATTAACAATGTTTGAGTCTCAACTTGCTGCTACTATTGCAATTTAAGATAGAGCAAATGTAATGCTGCAACTCCAAATGAAAAGATACCTGGTAATTAAGGGGTTCGAATTTTGATACGGACTTGGGTCAATTTTTTTTTATATTTTTCACTTTGACAATTATTCCTGCATTTCTCTACCAGATTACGGAAGGAAACATAATTTTTGTATTTTTGTAAATGAATTTTTATTGTAGGATTTATGCTAATATTGATTTGTTTTGGTTTGTAGACAACTACATATTTGGGAGAGTACAAGTCAAACTAAGTTAATAGTTTTGTTTGTCTAATGTTATAACTTGTTTCCAAATGATACTCAATAGCAAAACACTTCTCCTAAAGAGGATATATCATAAAATATATATAGTATTTGGAAGTTTGTACCAATTTTAGAAGACAAAAATATCCACAAATTCAAAACTGGGTGTATATTTTTTTTTTAATTTGGCATACACATCTACATTAAAGTATGCACTCACCTGCTTTGTTAATATTTAAATTCTATATATTTTCTAGAACATTTGCTTTACCTTAATGAAATGTAATTCAGACTAAGAACAGTACAGGTATACATCCCTTGGTCATTTAATAAATTTCTGACACTTTAGTTAATTCCCTGCTTTTATGGCTCTAGCAAATAAAATCTAGTAGGTGAATAACAATCATGGCTGTCCCAATAATTTCTACCTTCTGCTGGAACCATTTCATGGCCTGACTCCTTGCTGATTCTGTGCTTGCAGCCAATCTTGCTAGTCTTCCGTCTTCGCTGGGAGACATTGAATCCTGAAGTAACAGGTAATGGCAACCAATAAACACAGTGAATAAATAATTACAATCAATTTATACGATATGCTCCTATAATAGGTACATGTTTGCCTAAACTTGGAGACAATTTTCAACTGCAAATCAAAACGTAAGAGCTGTACATATTTAATCAAGACAAATACTAACTTTTGATCATTCTTATATATTATCGACTTATTACCAACCCTCAGACAAATGCCTCGGATGGCATCACAACATGAAGACAGAACCACAAGCAACAACAAGAACTGTTGTCACATAGCAGTCTGGTCCGCACATCAGCCTCGTCATCTGTGTCATCACGGAGTAATTTAATATTAATTTTTATTTGGAAAAAAAAGAAAAAAAGAGCATCTGTTATGAACAGCAAAACTGACAAACACATAATATTGCAGACATCTAGATTCATGTTAATTGCACAATAACAGAAACACAACATTTTTAAAAACCAGTTTTTCATGCAAGATCAAACATTAGGAACCTTTTTTTCTTGTGCCAGCAGGTGTATTGTTTGCTAAAACATGCCACTTTTAGGAGGACATATTTTCTATACAAGCCTCAGATATATTTAAAAGGTTATGTCCTCTTCAAATAATTTTCCTTAACATGAAGAGGAATGAAGAGTCCAATGGGTAGAATGAAAATCATCATCAAGTGCTATAAAAATTCCATTATGCTACCAAATATCAACAACCCTCAGACAAATGCCTCGGATGGCATCACAACATGAAGACAGAACCACAAGCAACAACAAGAACTGTTGTCACATAGCAGCCTGGTCCACACATCAGCCTCGTCATCTGTGTCATCACTGAGTAATGGAAACTTCATCTACATTACAGAATAATAAAAAGTAGGAATGGCAAGCACCCTACTACACCTTCCAAGCTTAATAGAGAAGATTTTAAATTAACTCTACTTTAATAATGTTGGACAAACCTCTACCATAAGAGTGTTTTTGGAAAGATACTAGTACTGTAGAACATATATGCAACAGCTGGACTAAAAGTATGCAACAAATTATTGAATCTGCTTGGGTTGGTGATACATCAACGAGGAATATAAACCTCTCAGACAGTCCAACTAGCAATTCTTTTGAGAACAAGCATTTACATCAATTCTCTGACCCTTTTTGGGTCACTACTTGAAAGAAAGTCATATCTGCTTAAGACTACCAGAAAACCTATAAATAACTGCATTACCAACTCTCAGACAAATGCCTCGGATGGCATCACAACATGAAGACAGAACCACAAGCAACAACAAGAACTGTTGTCACATAGCAGCCTGGTCCATATATCAGCCTCGTCATCTGTGTCATCACTGAGTAAGAGCAACTTGGATTAAAAAAAAAATCTTCTCAGTGACCTTGCAAGTAGATTTTATTGGGTATAGGCACTCGACAGTTGCAGAACTAAAACATTCAGTCAATTAGGCAAAGTTAGAACTTGTGTGAATATTCAACAATGACAAATAAACAATTCAACTAGCTAGTTTACAACTAATGTTCAGCTGCATGGCAGACAAAAACAAAACATTTTCAGGACAAAGTCTGTTTTGTGAGAACCTATACTTAAGCTTATTACTACCTCTACTGCCTAAGGCAATTTGCCTCTCAAATCGGAGAAAGGCTTATATTTCACTTGTATTACCTTCTTTGGCATTACTTTGTACACATCACATCTGCATGAATAAACAATGTCTGGCCAACTTAAATTGTAGAGTTATTACTTTCTCCAAATTATAAACTAGGTATGCACATAGAAAGACTGCAACAACCCTCAGACAAATGCCTCGGATGGCATCACAACATGAAGACAGAACCACAAGCAACAACAAGAACTGTTGTCACATAGCAGCCTGTTCCACACATCAGCCTCGTCATCTGTGTCATCACAGAGTTTCAGTTAAGGTAGTAATGTTACATCCACTGACAATAATCTAAACAATTTCTTTTACTTAAAATCCATGGTAGTAATGTTACATCAACTGACAATAATTTAAACAATTTCTTTTACTTGAAATCCATGGTAGTAATGTTACATCCACCAACAATAATTTAAACAATTTCTTTTACTTGAAATCCATGAAGAATATTTGAATGATTTAACCTCAAATGTCAATGATATACTCAACATGACAGGAAATTAACAGACTATACCCACTTTGTACAACTTTTTTAACAGCGGATCTTTCATCTGCCAGTTTGTTACATTTCATATATATCAGTGTATTTTACGATCTACAATCATGCCCCTGGCAACACGAAGCTATTGCACACCAAATCATCCCTGTAATTACCTGGCCTGCCAAGGACAACGTAGAAGTCCATGCCATAGATACCGATGCTAGGGTCATACTTGATGCCCAGATCAATGTGCTCCTGAATACCGAAGCCGAAGTTGCCAGTGTCCGAGAAGTTGTTCTTCCTCAACTCGTACTCACGTACCTGTAAAACAAACGCAATAGTTCAAATTCCAATTATTCACAGGCTTGGTTATCACTGAGTTTTCAATGTTAAAGTACTCAAACAAGTCCAGACACACGTCTTCATGTTAACCTCAAGCTACAATTACTGGTAGAAGAATGCTGAGACAAATGTCTGGGTAGAACTATGAAGAAGTAAATCCGTTCATTCATGGTCAGTCGATGATGTTCATGTAGCAAAAGAATTGCCATGTATACGTCTGCAATTTGACTAAAAGGCCTCATCCCAAGAAGCTTCAGCAGATATATGCAGTTTTACTATATGCATGTATGCTTTTCACTCTTCGAGAACTGATGTCCCATGGATTAGTAACTATAACAGACAAACAGGTCTGCACAGAGTTGCATCATGGATGTTTGTTTAGCACTAAGACATTGGGAGGCTGTCCACAAAAACAGACCACTAAGGTATTGTTTAGTGCAACAAGATGTTATAGAAATATCGATGTTATAAAATAGAAATATCCATGTCTTGCTACCATGCAGAAATTAGAGAAAAACAGATAAAGAATAACACCTATAGAACTCATGATCTGTAGAATATGGTCAGCTTGTAACAATATGAATATTATAATACAGCTGCTTTGACCAGTGAGCAGTTGGTGGGTGTTGTACGTAAAGTTAGTACCAATTACATCGTCCCTATTCTTATTATAAGATCATCTAATGACATTTTCCAAAGAATTTGTGTACAGCATCATTGCTGACCTATCATATGTTTAAGCTTGGAAAAACATCAAGATTTATTCAAATAACCAGGTATTGCAAATCTGAAATAAAACAGTAACTGAGACAAATGTACTACAGCTGTGTTAAAACCACCATGATAAACACATCGATTATAATTATCTCTACCTAATTAATGAGATACTATAATTGTCTACTCAATAAATGAGACCAGCTTCATTAGATTAACTGATGATTAGCAAATGAACACATGGTTTATGAAGCCACTGTTTGCTGGAATGTCTACTCTCAATCTTTGTTATTTAACGTACTCATTCAATTATGAAACATGTTTTGCTTGATTTTTCACTAATCATCAAAAAGATGTAAAGCTGGCCATCTTAAATTGACTTGTGAACTAAAAAATAAAACAGCATAAGTGTGAGGAGTGTCCCATGGTTTAGTAACTATAACAGACATTCAGGCCTGTACAGAGTTGCATCATGGATGTTTGTTTAGCACTAAGACATTGAGAGGCTGTCCACAAAAACAGACCTGACATATTGCTCAATGCAACTAGAATGTAATGTAGTTAAAATATCATTCCTACGTATATACAGCACTAAGTATTAAAACAAAGGGCAAAACACCTAAATTATGTAAAACAGAGTTATGGTTCCTGTACATTGCACTTCTCATTAAGATCATTACACTACTCCCCATAACGATCTTTCTGCCTATAAAGTTGACAGCTTACAGTTTTTGTGTTATGCTCCAGACAAAATCAGGATGGATGGACAAAAGAACAAACAAACGGACAAAGTGACAAGTATATCCTAGCCCTTTGGGGAGCATTAAAAAGCAGCTGCCTAGTTTATTGAGTCATTAAGTAAAACTGTTTACTTTTTTGCAGATACTGAATAATTCTTTGCTCAACTCTCTCTTTTTTTTTAATGTTAATTGGAGCGTAAGCTACGGAATTAACAAAGCAATGGAGTGGGCACTCGTTCAGTTATAATTCAATTGCATAATTTTTCTTGGTTGTGGATGACAAGTTAATCTTGAATTCATGACGGTGATAAATCAATCATCAAGCATGATCAACTTGCTCAATGATAAATCACCTTCATTGTGAATTTCACTAGGTATTAGGGCAGGTTCTCACATTTTCAAAAATATCATAAACAACTGCAGTTTCAGAGGAATGAACTTCACATTGTGTTAGTTGCACATGCAGTTGTTATTCCTGTCACCATTATAGTGCAAAAGATGGGTTCATGGATATTAACCAGGCAAAAAAAAAATATATTTTGCAGATCACTGCATTTTAAGAGAATACATAGAACCTGTAAGAGTTTCAGAAATTAATGCAGAACCAGTCTATGAAATGTATTATACGCCAATGAGAAAATCTCTCAACATTTCTGTAACAGACTTCTGAAAGGAAAGTCCAGAGTTCTGGGTAAATACTTTTATTGACAATTTATGCAGAATTTAAAATATGCATTGTAAGTCAAACTAAGCAATTGCAGGACATTTCCAGTGGGTTTTTTTTATACATGTCATTTGACTTTTTTGCACATTTATATAAATACATGCCTTTATACCATATTAGTATGTTACGTAAAATTGTTGATAGACCTTACATATTTTTTACTTTTTAGGCCTTAAACTTTAAACTGTATTTAAGAAGCATTACATGAAAGTCATGTACATGAAGCTGTCAAGACAACTGTACCACAGCTTAGTAACTACCACCACCATGGGATGGGGCAGAGTTGCAGCCTGGAGTTAATGTTTGCATATCCATTGAAGTGAAATAAAAAAAAAAGATTCCCCCATCTCTGTTCAAATATGCATCAACTCCCATCAATACATAATACAAAATATTGTACAGAAATCTAGTTTGATATGAAAAGCTTAAGAGTGACAGTATGCTGTTAGCAACAAACCTACAGCAGTGTTTTAAATGCATATAAATTTTTGGTTGACTTTATTTGATATTATTGTGGTATGTTTTGGAAATAAATACATCTTTTATTATGTGTTCTCTAAATAAATAAACCCTTTGTAATAAAGAAGTGCAATATCTGGTCCCCTTATAATCCTTGTAGTTTTAAAGCAAGAATTCCTTGAAAGCGAATAGTCAGCAGCTGAACACCAAGACCCTTTTTAATATTAAAAAGAAGATAAGCACACACCTTTCCATGCTATAAATTGCTATCAATTTGTAATAGTGATCAACCTTAGATTTTTTATTGATTTTTAATTGTGTTACCTTGAGTCCCTTTTCAAGGATCTCCTCAGCCTTGGCCCCTCGCACTGTGCAATGAACAGCAATCTTCTCATTTCTTCTGATGCCAAAAGATCTGACAGTGTAACGGGCTGCAAGTAAACAAGGCTCCCTACAAATGCGCTGCTGTAGCTTTAACATTGAAATCTGGCAATTTCAAGATCAAAAAATGTCTACAACAATTTAAAAAGGAGGTGTCTATATATAAATACATGTTTCAGAACAAAAAAGAGGTGTCTATATATAACTACATGTTTCAGAACAAAATAAAAACAAAAATCAAGAAAATTAGTTAGATTTTGCAAAAAAAGAAAAGCAAACTGAATGGAAAATTAATAAAAATCCTATTTAACAGTTTCGTTTTATACCTAGATACCAACATCTTTGACACTCATTATCTTCAACAGTGCATTTCACTGTACATCAAAATACAACTATTTATTAAGTGGCCTTACAGAACAGTTTGAAACAATATAGCCAACTTTGATAGGTCACATTTCAATACATATATCAATTTCATTATGCATACCTTTAGAGAAAACTGGAGTCTGGCCAGTGAGCTGTTCCAACACCTTGGCAGCACGTGTCAGCCTGTCACCAGATTCTCCCACACAGATGTTCAAACACAGCTTCATGATGCGGAGATCCCGCATCACATTTTTCTCTTTATCCTTCTGCTCCTGTCAATAAAGACATTAAGTGTTATATTATGTGACAGAGAATGCAAGATTTTTGTATAAACTACCAATAGTTTATACGAGTCACCAGTTTATAATATATATATATATATATATATATATAAATATATATAATATATATATATAAAACTGAATATACCTACAAATTTTGTCAACACTAGCAATTTGGAAATGTGCATACAATGCCCCATTGTCATATTTTAATATTTTACATCAGAATGTAACATTTATGGTGTCTGCTGCTATGCGCTTGTCTTATTACTTTTTTTTAGATTGAAAATAGTTTAAGAATGTAAGTAAAAAACCTCACAATAATGAACATGTTTTACTTGAAAATGTTAAGTACTGTATATATTTGACCGCTGTCTCACAATGTGAACAGTATTTGCGCAAATTTCAGAGGCTGTGGTTATCGGGATGATATCACAAAGTGTAAGTGTAGGACAGGTCAACTGGTTTAGATTTGGTTGATTTATTTTGTGTGTTACATCAACATTGCCACTGGGAAACATGCAGTTCAAATGGCACCCCTTCCATCAGTGGTCCTTAAATTGATTTCATCAGTTCTATTAATAAACTTTCACATTTAAACTTAGGATCTTCACACGACATATTTGTTGAACATAGCCATATAAAAAAGAATTTTCCGAGAATATTGTTCTCTCTCTCTATATATATATATATATATTACTCGGCAATCAGCACCCTAATTACTAAATTCATTCTACTCGTATTTGATGATTTTAATGCGGAATCGAATGATATGACCACAATGAAATTTTACTGTCACTAGCTCTACTTAGGTTGAACCATGCAAATTATCGTCCGCGTTATGCTGTGCTGGGCACAAATTGCAGGACGAACCCAGATGAACTGACAGCTTTCTTCAATGATCTATGCGATCGAGAACCTGGTATATCAGCAAGTAAAAATAGACAACGTATGATCAACTTTGGAGAGTTTTTCCATTATAAAATAATCCTATGTTATGCTTGTGCGTCACATATATCGTTTATAATATACTATTAACTCAGATGAAACTGATATTTATCTTCAATAAGCAGTAATTATGATGATGTGAAAAGATTCATCACGAGTAATAATTCAACCTACAGCCATGTTTGGGTCTAACCGGAAAAGGAAGTTAGTTAGTGGAGGAGCTACTCTTCAGTTCAAAAGATCACGTGACTTATGGCAGCCGGATCATAGCAACGTAAACAATCCTCTGAAGCTGCACGTCTTTACTTCTAAATAATGAGTTCCAGCGGCGAAGAAGAAGAAGTGGGGCCAAATGTTGACTCAAATGATCCAGAAGAAAGAATCGCAGCTAGACGAATTCGCATTTCCAAACGCGTAGAGGCTGCCAAACGGTAAATAAACCACTTCAGAGCTCACTGATTTTTCAATTGTATGGACAATGGTGGGACTGGGGAGTTGCAGACATTAAAGTATGTTTAAGCTACTTATCGAAAGATCGGTCTCTGTGTTTTTCACAGAAATTTAGAATAAAGTTTACTTCTAAGTTTTCATATTAATACATTATAGATGTCTTTAGTAATGTAAATGTAGTGTAAAAATAAGACGTTGATGCATGTATAATAAGATGATAAGTTTGGTTTAGACAGGTGACTAAGATTTTACAGTATACTTTATTCCATTTATTTTCAGTTTTATACCTTAATTTATTTATTTAAATTCATTCTTAATTTATCAGACCATCACACACCTCCTATTTTAACTCAGTTGCCATATCACCCTGGATTCAACATTGTAATTTACCAAAACAAACAAAAAACAAAACTATTCAAAATAAGGCATTTGGCATGTGCATGCAGATTTGCAATACATAAGATCACTAAACTTGAAAGTGGACAACTGTATGTATTAGAACTGATGGAAAAGACATTGTATTATTATTGTTGTTCATACAACTCTGACCATATTGAACTTTAACACCTGCATTATAGCAGACCTTGGAAGTAAATATTTTGAATTGTTATGAGTGGCATGCTTGGATTTGTTGCATCTTGTTTAAATTTGGTAAAAGTTTTGATCATATTTATGGGATCTTTTGCCTCACATATCTTTCAGCATTTTGTATTTCAAATTACATGAAAATTATTTTACTATAGCAGTATTTTTTATTCTAATGTCCAGTACCACAAAAAACTTGTTAACCCATCATTTATTCTATATTTTGTGAGAGGATTGTGAAAAATGCAAGGCTTTGTGCTAGGGCTGTCGAGATATAGAGGTATACCAGTATATTGCGATACTGAGTGAGTACAGTGCTGCGATACACGCTGGCCATACAGGTTTTTGCAATATTTCGTAAAATTTTGTAGCTGCCACCATTTTGTGCATCCAAAGTCAAAGATGCTCATATTGATGAAATACAATCCCCGTTTACCAACTAAAAATGTAGTCTAAAGTCCAGTCCATATCATTGTCAGATAAGTTCATTCAAAACAACCCAGGTAATGCGGCCCACTCAATTTGCATTTGCAGTATTACCAACAATAAGATATTTAAATTAGGTTTTTACCTTAATTTAATTTCTAGATTTAAAAAAAATGAATATTGGATAGAAGCATGAATTTTAATGGACATACAATATATATACGGTAATATCCATACTGTTATGAGATAGTTCATTGCCGAATACATTATTATTATATTTTGTACTACAATTTAATCGAGCCTGATAATTGTAATTTGTAAACAATGTGGCAGAGCCCAGTTGAATCTTTTGAAAGAATGCCGAATAAAAGTGATATGTGGGACCCTTCATGCTCAAGGGGGACAGATCAACAAAGAAAATTGTTGCAGAAGTTGCATTGTGTGGATTTATAATATGCCTGTGAGATATGGTTGAGGTCCAACCACAGACCTGTCAAGTCTCACGCTTTCGGCGTGAGAGTCACGCTTTTGAACCTCAAATCATGCTCTCATGCTTAAATACTCGAAACTCACGCATACAACATCTCCAGTGTTTTCGAAAATAATTCTGTTTATTTTGTCCAAAAGTTTGCGTTGTTCAATCTTTTTTCTGGCCAAAAGTCAAGCGCAGAGTCTTGTAAACATTGAAGAACCAATGAAATTACACCGGGGATAGAATGCCGATTTTCATTGGCTTATTTTTCTGTCGTCATCATAATCAAACTACCGGTGTAGAGGTTCTAGAGCGTTCAAAGAAAGTTTCTTGGAAGTACAAGAAATGCTCAAAACAGCTGAAATTCTGATACAAATTCTGTTTCCAAACAGTTTTACTTTAAATTAAAAAGATACTATTTTTGAAATCATCTTCTCTTGTTATTTATCAGATCCTTACAGTTTTAATCATTAAATATTACACCGAGGGTTCATATCCATTAAATAGTATGTTTTCAGCGTATGATGGGCTTCCCCCCCATCCCCCCCACCCCGACCCCACTTTATAGGTCTTTGGTCTCACTCTTATGCTTTATAAACCCTTGACAGCTATGCAACCAACCTAAGTACACTTTTATATCGTTATTGCCAAAATTTATTGGGAGTATCACACTACACAGCTGTGAAGTTTTGAAGATAATTTACAGATTGACTGTTTGTATTTTGCGACCTTCTAGTTGTATTAGTTACTTTCTTGTTTCTGTGTCAACCTGTTGTGAAGCTTGTGAAGCTATTATATATTTTACTCTAGTATTTGTTGTTTATTCTGCTCATTATGTTGACTGCAATAGCTTCTTATAATATTTTTTTCAAATGTGGCAATATATTGTGGTAGGTATCACAGTACACTCTTTCTCTATGGCAATATATCGTGATACATATCAAGCATATTTTGACAGTCCTACTTTATGCTTTATGGTAAAGCAAGTGCAATAGAAAATATAAAGAAGCTTTTTGCCATTGAGTATCATTCGGAAACAAATTATAGCATTAGACAAACCAACCAAATGTGCTACTTGAATGGTTTGACACAAAATATCCCTAATATATTATTAATTGTTTAAAAACCCCAAACGCTTAAGACATATTTTCTCATTTTTGCTACTTACTATCCTTTGTAACAAAATCACCAAGACCTTGTTAGCTAAATTGTTTATTTCAGAGTGGCCTAAAGTGTTCTATAAAATGTTTTGGTTGATGCTGCAAAAGATAAAATTATTTTTCCACATGGTTTTGATATTTTTTACTTTGAATATACCAGGTAACAAATTTGTAACCAAATTCAGCACCAATCATATCATTAAAATTCAAGTACAAAATAAAAATAAAAACTAAACATGTTTCCCCTTTAATCTGGTGGAGTGATACAGAAATAATTGTCAAAGTGAAAAAGTAGGAAGAAAATTTATGCCCATAACAGGATTCAAACCCTCAACCCCCAGTTTGGAAGCATTTTAAACCTAAGTTTGAGACTCTTCAGTTGGAGCTTAAGCATTACATTTGACATTTGACAGCTTGGTCCAAACATTTTTTCTCAAATATTCAAATAAGTCATTATTACCTGAAAAGGTCTTGCAAAATGCTGTTGAAAAGAAAACCACATGAAAATTTATTTTTATATAGTCATCCGGATAATCCACTCTGATGTTGATATCTATTTTTAGCAGAGACCACTATCGCTTTTTTTATAGAGATGGAAAGACTGAACATTTAGAGTAATTTTTTTGTGATTTGTACAGTCTAACAATAAAGTTATGTTCAAAATTATCATTCTAACAACTCAGGTATGGGTTTATGCAAAAGGTATGACCAAATTGCCAAAATAGTGGTTAGATATTGGTACGTGTATTTAATATAGGCAGATACCACCTTTAATTTATCGCAAGTAAACAACACATGACACCAGCATACGCATTTTTAATTCTGCATGCATTATCCGATGAACCTAATAACCACCATCATTGTTATCTACCTGTATATAGGGCTGCTTTGGGTGAGGACCCAAATGACAAGAAGGAAGTTAAAGAAGAACTAAGCAAGAGCAGAAAGCAAATTGAAGTAAGTCGACTGAGATTGACGAAATTGAAACAAGATGGATTTGAACTTGTCACCAATATCCGTGTGGCTGGTGATGCACGTGAAGCAATGCGGAGAAATGAGGAGGAAGATGCCAAACGAATTAGGTATACATAAAAAATTTCCCACTCAAGTTTTTAATTTTATAGATATATTATTAATTTAATAATTTGTTTATAATAAGCATCTACTGGTATTTTGACCATTTTACTAATTAAATCACAAGATTGATAATTATCTCAGATAATGACAAATAATGTAAATGTAATTCAAAAATAATATAAATGTAAATAATATTTTCTAAAATATGTTAAAATCATCATGTGCCATATATTTAAAATATTATGTTTACAAGTTGCCAAAAACCCAACAGACATGACAAAGGTACCATGTTAGGTTGCTGGCTATGATCTGTCTTTTTTTTTAAGTTAAGATGCAAAGCTGTATCAGATTTGGATTCTCAGATTAAATTCTAAAATAAATGAAACACATGAGCTGAAGGTTGTTTTAATAAACACTAAAACCAACAACTGTATAAGTAACAAGTAAATTGTTGCCTTTAACTATTTGTTAAAGTATAAGTCATATTCAGTTGATTATTTAATCACTATGTGTTTCTTTTTTCTATCTTAGAAAAGAGAGACTTGAGCAAGAGGCAAAATCTGGTGCTGAGAGATTCGAGGAGGTACAATTTTTGTTTTATTTTAAAAGATGAAAACAATGTAAAATAGTTTTGTTACAAGAGGTATAAATTTATTGATAATCTATTTATTACATAGTTAAGAGCTCTGAATATAAATATGGATATTGAATTGACATGTATAATATAATAAGACATGTATTTAACTTTATAACATTACAAAACTCCCTGATAACTGGAGCAATGTTGCATGGTTATCATGATGTAATGTTAACAAATACAGTTGTACTTCTATCAACTTTGGTTCACAAATTAAGATGAGAAAAAAGGTATTTGAAATAAAATATGTGTGTTATTTCAAGAAACTTGTATATTTAAAGTTTGATTTTTACAGATCACAAAGAAATGGGAGTCTGCACTGCAGAAGGAAATCCCTCAGTCCCTACATGAGGTAAGTGTTTTATCTGTACAGCTGAGTTTTTGCTAGTATTTACAGCACATTATAAATGATGAATCAATTTACACATTAAAGGCAGGTGAAATGAAGAGAAATGCAGAAAAGGCCAAACAAACAAAGTATAACTTGACTGTAGAAAAAAAGTGATAAGGCAGGAAAGTTAAAAAGTAACTAAGACTGTTGAATATAGAGTGATATATAATTTAGTAATCTCATAAGAGTGGAATATCAAATAATAGGCAAATGAAATATTGGATGTGAAAAGAGTGTGACATAAAATATAATAAACTATTTTGTGTAATTTCAAAAAGGAATTGACAGAGGAATGAATGCCATATGTACAATTGTGTAAAAAAAGACTATACATGTAGTGAAAAAGACAATTCTTCTTAATTAAAAACATTTGTTCGATTTCAGATGCTGATGCAGCAGAAGACATCATGTGATGCCATGATAGATGAGAAGAACAAGCTGATCAATGACTTTCAACAGGTGGGTCTGACATACCAGTACATGTATATAAAATATATATATATTTTTTTTTAAGCATATAACTTTTACAATGGGGAAGTACCAATTAATTTTCTATGAAATGTCAAACAGTTAGATGTCTATAAAAACTGTCATCTTTGTTGGCTATGTTTGACCTGATGTCAATACAATAAGCTTTCTGGTAAGTGTGGAAAAAATAATTATTTAACAAGGGTGTTCACCAACTTGCATGTTAATTAGATAGTGCATCAATCTATTACAAATTTAGTGTCATGAGTTCTTGTTTGTTAATCTTTCATCTACTTGTCCTGTGACAAACACAAGATAACACACCAGACCTGGTAGCACAATCAGTAGAGCATCAGATAAGGGAGGCCTCGGGTTCGCTCCTGGACCGTGACATACTAAAAATGGCAGTGGTATAGCTCTCTTGCTAACGCTCAAGCAAATGCAAGGGTAGTTCCACAACTCGTTGGCCCGGTGTCAGGATAATGTGACTGGGTGTGGTATCATGCCAGGTGTTCATGGCATGTTATACACAGTGAAGGCAGCACTATATCTGCTTCAAGTGAACTTCATCTCATATAGCTGAAATAATGTTAGTGGGATGATAAACTCAACAAACAAACATAAACACAAGATAACACTGTACAATCTTAATTATTACAATATATAATAGTTTAACTAAGGGCCACCCATAGCCAAGTAGTTGATTATATCACCAATTTGAAACTCCTCATCCACTCACCTCTTGGGCGTGAGTTCCAGTCCGAGTGAAAACTTTCATGTAGGGAAGTCTTCCAGATGTGCGATTTTTAGTGGTTCTTCCCGACATATGTCTGGGGTCTTCTCCACCAATAATTGACTATGACCGTGAGTGTGTCAGTGGGATGTGACAAAATAAATTGTATCGAGACAAAAATATATATATATATATGTAAAAACACACACAACAGAAATAATTTTCATTTAGCCCCAGTGATAACGTTTAAATGTTTTGTCTCCAGGAGTTAAAGGGCAAGGATGACCAGTATGTGAAGGACCTCAAAAAGCAAGCAGAGGATGTAGATCTGATGATTGAGAGAATGGAGGAACAAGTGAAGAACCTCACTAAGGCTCTAAGAGAGGAGATGAAAGAAATTGAGGTAGGTGCACTTCTTTGATCAGTGTTGTTACACCTAAACAATTTGTTAAATTTTAAAGTACCTTATTGTTTCTGAATGTTTTATGTTATGTTTCATTAAAAGTGAGAGAATTTTGATTATCCACTATTATCCACCGTCTTATACCTTGTTCTTAAATAATGAATTTTTGTAAAACAAACCCTATTTTAACTGTTAATTTCTATTTTAATTTGCTATCCTGCTCCCCTAATTAAACTGTTAGTTTTATTTATACTTAAATATTTTCATGATTTGTCATTATCAAACCTCATTCTGATGTGTATGTATGACATCCTTAACCAGCAAACAGACCATAGAGAAACACAAAATATAAACTCAGTGCCTTTAAACCATACCTTGTTTCAGGTGATAAGTATAAAACAAAACAAAATGAGAAAAAAACATAAGCATTTTCCTTCCTTTATTTCAGATGGCCTTTGTTGCTGAGCGCAATGAATTATTAGAGCTTCACAAGAAGAAATGGGAGGACAAGATGCAGCATAGAAGGGACAAAGAAGTGGATTACATGAAGAATCGTGAAAAACGTGTTGAAGATTACGAAAACCAGCTCCAGCATCTACGAGTTCAGGATGCAGAGGAATACAACATGGTCAAAATTCGACTGGAAACTGACGTGCAGGTGAGGGGTTTATTAATATTTGTGATGATCTAGGATTCATTTCAGTTTTTTTTTTTTTTTTTTCTTGCGTCTCTTCAATCTAGCTTAGCCTAAATGGTCCCCAGCTTTTATTGATTGATCCAGGATGGAAGTGGCTAGTGGGTGTTGTCAAGTGATCACTGTATGCTACCTCATTGAACTTAATATATATATACGCAAACACTGTCTTTAAATGACTGAGTCACTTATTCAACAATGATTCTCATAAATTGTTGAATTGCTCAAGTCACAGATTTTAGGACGTGCTCCTACATTCTTTACTAAACATACCTGAAATATGACGTGCTGATTTGACTAATACTTGGATAGTTACTCATATTTAGACTAAGTCATTGTTAACTTTGTTGATATGGAAATGATCACTTGCTTCAGTGTTGTTGCCTGAAAGTTAAGCTTTAGAAAAATAAGTAAATAATTGACACAGAAATTACCAGTATTATATATCTTAGTATTATTATTATTAATTAGGAATAAAAGATTAATAGATTTCATTCAATTTTCCCGCACTAGTTACTAGAGCAGCAGCTACAACAGATGCGCGCCACATACCAGCTGAATCAGGAGAAGCTGGAGTACAACTTCCAAGTGCTGAAGAAACGTGACGAGGAAAATACCATCACAAAGTCACAGCAGAAACGTAAAATCACCAGGTAATATTCTCACACAAACAGTATTCAATAAAGATATTTTCCTTTAATCAAAATCTTTTTTCCTTTAATCAAAATCATTCTTTCTTAAGTTAAACTCAGAAGAAACTTGCGTTTTTTTAAACCTGAAATAAGGCGACACCTTTCGCCAAGCGATTTAGAGACACAGCTTGTAACTTCCCAGTCCCTGGCCACATGGATTTAAGTGTCAATTAGGAGAGAATTTTTATCTGGGATGCCTTTCATCTGACCTGCTAAAAAATGTAAAGACGTATCTGACAGTTTAACCCATTTTTTTCTCTGGCACAACCAAATAAATTGTTGCATGAAAAGGTCCCATGAAATGCTGTTTATTGAGGTACTACATCTATGTGAAAAGTGAAGCATAACACTCCTCTCATTATTATAAACATGTATTTTTTATCTGAGCCATGCTGCACAGTGAGCTATTTTTAAACTAAGGAAACTACTTTTTTTTGAAATCACATTATATCATCATCCAGAATTATATCTGCCCTGGCTATGATGTCTATTTTTAGCAGAAGTCCCCGTCATGTTTGTTTTTTTATAGATTTGGAAAGAATAACATTTACAGGGATTTATTTCATGGTTTTCTGTCTAACAATTGAAGGGAGTGTTCAGAATCTTTTTTTTTTCTGAGCCAAAGTTTTAGTTTTTGCAGAAACTATGCTCCAATTCCCCAAAACAAGGGAAACATTGTTATATGTGCTTTATATAGGCAAACTGTTGAATACCACATTTAAAGGACTAACATATAATTGCAACATAGAGTTGAGCTTGAAAGCTTATTGAACACCACTAATCTATTATCTACAGGAGTTATTTATATTTATATTCTCAAGACTCCAGGATGTGCTGAATGGTCTGCGTATCAAGTGTGCCAAACAGGAGAAACAGTTCAAGGATGAAAATGCCCAGTTGACTGAAGATTACAAACGTATCACCGAACAGTTCTATGATCTGCAAAAGAAATCCAGGTGAATTTCATGTTTTTAATGGACCCTAGGTAATAAAATTAAAAGTATGAGCATGCATTCATTCTTAAGAGCTAAAAAATATTATGAAATAGTTTCAGGATAAATTTCATGTTATACAATGCACTCTAGGTAATCAAAATATGATTCAGTCTTTAGAAAAAATCAGATTGTTTTTATTTTATATGATGGGGCCAACATAATCAAAGGATATACTTCAGTTTAAGATCATTCTAAGGACAAACATATCAGAAATTGCACAATAAAAAAGCTTCATATGAACCCAAGATTTGAGACTAATGTCTGCTTCTAGTGGTCAAATTTCCTATTTCATTATGAAGCTGACTATGGACGAGCACTCCTTGGACCCTTGTTGCTAGGTCCAAGTAGAGAGGTAAGAACTTCCATGGGAAGGGCACATTGTCCACTTTTCTACTAAAAGTCTTTGTTCACCTATGTATTTATGGATATCAGATAAACAGCATCGTCACCTTTATACTCATCACCGTTACATTTTCTATCATCCTCATCATCATCATCATCATCATCATTATCATCATTGAAACATCATTAAGTGTGTCATTGGTTCTGCCAGGATATTATATGTTCCTATGGCATAAAATAACTAAAAGTTACCTCGATGGTTTGTATATTTTATACCATGTTTTTACCCAATCCCTTGCCTGACAATTAATGGTCTGTTGTCTGTTTGTCTGTTGTTTTACTCAACTTCAATAATTTTTTGTTGCAGACACTTCATGCAGGCTGATGCCAACAAGTTCAATGATGTTTGGTGCATGAATGAGGAGGAATGCAAGGAAATGCTGGCCTGTCTATTGGAGGCAGACAAAGTCATTAGCACCCAGCAGATGGGTCTTGAATACCTGACACCTGACATGTGAGGGATACCTTCTATAGTTTCAATTTTCAAGATTTAGGTACCAAAACAACAACTAAGAGTGAAATTGCCAGACAGTTTTAAGTTACAATTTCACAACTTCTCACCATAGTCCTAGTGAGGGCAAGAACATTAACTTTGTGAAGGTCTTCCTGCTGATGTGTGATGCTCCAGTGATTGTACCTTTATTTAGCTCCACTTTTCAAAGAAAAAAGATGAAGCTATTGTCGTCTGGTCCATGTACATTTCTGCACTGGTTACTCCATCTGTTGAGGTTCTTTTCTCAAAAAATCATCAAAAATATTCCAGTTTGTAACCAGTTACAAATACTACAATACAACTACGGCAGATTTTGTAGACATATTACATTTGCTGTATTTGTTTTCTTATATATTTATTCATTTATTCCTAGCTGTTGCTTTTAACTTAAACAAATCAGAATTAGCTATTTATGTACATGCATATTATTATGTATATGTCATCAATACATATGATGTCAATCTCTTAGATTCATAAAAAATGTTTGATAATTGAAAATTAAAGAAAAGTATAGAAGAAAAGTTAACAAAAATAAACCATATTTCCTTTCCATTCCATTAGAGCATTCATGGACAATGTGGGACCCCTGATGGAGGAAGAGTCTAAGAAATCAGGGGTGTCAGCTCAGCAGGTGGTGGCAGAGGTCCTATCTCAGACTGGGGGCGGACAAACAGGTATATTCTTACACCCTGAAATCATAAATGGCTCCCACCAGGCCGTGTGTTCAATTCCCAACCTGGGTATAAAGGTTTATGCAGCTCAGGTCACATTGATGGCACTGGGGATAAATCTGTATGCTGGATATGCCACTTGATGTGATCATTAATCACATCAAGTGGCATGTCCAGCATACAGATTTATGAATTGTCTTGTGCTGGTCACATACTGTGTACCACATTTAAATGGTTGCTGTATTTTAGTTTGCACTCTAGATGGTGGTTTATGTCTAAAGTAATTCATTTTATGTTGTATTTTAAAGTCTCATTTATATCTAGTTTAAATAGGCCTGATATACTGTTGTGAACATTTGATGATAAGTATCACTTTTCATCCCCACATGACAGGGATGGGGCAGGGGAATTTCCTTTCGAAGAGAACGTCAAGCTGACCTACAGTGCATGTGGATCTACCTGCGAAAGTATTTGCAGGGGGTCTTATTGATATAAGTGTCTTGGAGTAATTTATGTTTAAAACTGACAACCTTATGTTTTAATAATTATGTCTGATCATCATGATTATGTCTGGTAGTGGGTAGTCATCTGGATGAAGAGATGTCAGAGTCAGGTCAGAGTGACATCCCGGCTGACAGGAAGCCCAAGAAGACATCCATCTTGGACAAAATCTCAGCCTACTACCATCAAACAAATTTTAGAACTGCTCTGTGATGAATCAGTGAGTTGGAACTACAATATCTGTTTTATATTTTATTTTTTGAAATTGCTTTTGAACTTAACTATCAAGGCCTTTATTATTACACTTCAGTGTTAGTACTATATTATAGCAAGCAATGTGTCTCCTTTAAAGAAAGGCTTAATTGTTCAGTCACTACATTTTTTCTTAACATCAAGTAATTTTAATTTGTAGACCTAATGAACTTATGTAGAGCTAGATTTTAATAGCTTATTTCTTCTTCTTTTTGATGCCTTGATTTCGTTTTGAAATACTTTTCCTATTTTGAATCATTCAAAAAACAACAGTCATTATCTTTTCATATTCTTAATTACAGTCTTTTGCATATGTGTATAATCAAGTCATGCTCATATTTTTTACTGTTTCAGGGTTTCCTGGTTGAGTCCAAGTTGAACAAACTCCTAGCTCCTCTGGAGAAAGATGAACGTTCCCTCATGAAACTGGATGCCATCTTTAACGTAAGAGAGGGATTATTATACTTCTTAATTGAATTTAAAATTGAAAGTAAAAAATTCTGCCATTAGATACAACACCAACATAATCTTATTATGTAGTACGAAAAGTTAGAGAATGTTAATTTTCACTTTTAAATAATTTGAATCAAAAATAGCAGTTATTTATGAATAACATCTTCTCCATTTATAATATATCAGTAATAAAAACAAACTTAACATCTACAGTCAACTCTCCTTATCTCAAATTTCAAGGGACCGTAGAAAATAGTTTGAGATATCCGAAGTTTGAGTTATCCGAATTTAAGGATAGTTTGTGTAAATCTTAAAAATCTTACCTGCTACACAACGACTGGTAATGACTGAAATTCCTTGTTATATCTGCCATTGTAAACTAAGTTTCTGCAAGTTTGTTTGGTTTTGCATGTTTAAAGTGGTATTAGATTTTTTACAATGTAATTTAATATTCTTCTTAATCACTAACGCGACCTCTCAGTTTATTTACAAGTTGAGAAGGCCGTGTCAACAAGTTCTCAAAAACTGTAACAACAACAAGTACAAACTGAAACACTTTAATCAGCGTTAATTGGTTAACGAAATAGTTGTTCATTAAATCAGCTAATTAAATAATAATCGATTACCCTCTTCTCTAAATTACGGGACATCCTGATTGCCAATAATTGGCAATAAAACTCACGCCCAAATCTTTGCGAGTTTCACGGGAGGTGTGAAAATCACTATTGTTGCCGTTTTGCATCTTATAGCAATTTGAAGTTTGAGATAGACCAACTGATTTTAACAGTTTTATACGTGTGGGGACAAAGAATTAAGTTTGATATATCCGATAATTTGACACTTCCGAATTTGAGTTAAGCGGAGTCGAACTATATAGAAACTATAGGGGAAAAAAAGGGACCGTAGAAAACAGTTTGACATAACCGGAAATTTGAGATAACCGATTTTGAGATAACGAGATTTGACTGTATATCCTCTACATTAACTTTTCAGCCGTTACATTTACTTTCATACTGACCTAATTTTAGGGTCTCCCTTTTTTAATAATAGGTCAAATTTGTCATGGTTACCAATCTTTTATCAGTGCCTCTTATATATAATTCTGGTACCATATATTTTTTTACATTATTATTATAATATTATTTTTTTATATCTAGATGTGAAATATCTGACAGTCTGTAGACAAGATTTGGTAATCCTGTATCTCAGATACCAATGATCAGTTTTCTATTTAACTTACCAGGATTGTAAGTACCAAGTTTAGTTACCCAAGTCATTGGCGCATCATGATTTTGTCTTAGTTATTTACCATTTGTTATCTGTACAGAAATGCTGGCAAAGCAGTGTCAAAGAGTGTTCATCATCTTCAATGATGATCCGTATTATGATTGCTTGTATATTTTCAGGCCTTGAACATAGAGACAGAGGAAGATATACATCTGTTGGCCAGCTACTTTATGCATCTGAAGGGTAAACCAGAGCCAGCAGAGGAAGAGCCAGAAAAGGTGGGTTAACAAATATTTTGTTACATTTCACTGACACAATTATGGTCATAATGGCTGATGTCCAAATATTTATTGGTAGAAGAAAAGCCAAGCCTTATATCAGGGTAGGACCACCAGGTGCACTGCAGGTTAGCAAGAAAACCTCCAAACACGAAAGTTTTCTCCAAGACCAGGGCTTGAACCAACACAGTGAGGGGCTGAGGAGTTACAAGTCAGCACTTCTAACATCTCTGCCACAATGGTGAAACAGACCAGAAAGTTTTTAACAACAAAATCTGTTTTATATAACAAACAAATTATGACAATGTATAGATTAACAAACAGAACAGCATGACATCTATCTAAATAACAAAAATAAAGCTAATTCAAGTCCCTTACAAAATTCTACTTGCTTGATTAAAGTTCAACATTTCTTTCAAAATTCACTGCAACATGCAAAGTACAAAAATGGTGATTATATTTAAACCAAAAGCTGACACAGTGATATGATCCCAAGGAGATATTCCCACACTGATTGTATTTAAAAACACAGGTTATTGTATGGTTTAGTTTAATGGTATTAAGGGTATATACAGTCATATGGACTTTTTGGAATAAATAAAGCATATTTATACTAGTAAAAATGTTCCAGAATGTAACAAATCGAGACAAAATACCTTCCAGAACATTCTAACAGTCTGCCTAAGCAAATTTAAGGATAGTTCCACAGCAGGTCAGCCTGGTGTCAGGATTATGTGACTGGGTGTGGTATCATGGCAGGTGTTTACAGCATGCAATGCACAGTGAATGCAGCACTATATCTGTTTCAATTGGACACTGTCTCCTAATAACTGAAATACTGTTGGTGGGAAGATAAACCCAACAAACAAAAATCTCCCCAGGCATTTAACAAAACCAATAAACAAGGTGATCAAGATAGTAATGGCTGCTTCAAACAGTGTGTCCTAAAATTAGTATGTCCCATTTGTCCCTTAGACCACCTGGAAATGCCCTTATAACAACTGTACTAAGAAAGTGCTGTCTTAAATGACATTCATTGTGAATTTTTTGCTTTTAAAATCCTTTTACTTTGATAGAAAGAGGAGGAAGAATCCAGGACATTCTACTCAGAGAGTGGGGACATTGACGATATTGATGCTGAAATCTACAAGCTGACAGGGAAGGAGGGGGATGCTGTTTCATCAAAGAGTGAGACAGTTGAACTGATCCACCCCAATGAGGTTCTGAAGGCGCTGAGATCCTTTGTTGACTGATAATAGGAAACCTCAAAAGTGAGACTTTTTATTACTTTTTATTCTCAGAATTTAAGTTCTAACTCAAATTGTGATTGCACCCACGGCATAGTGGTGAGAGCTGCTGCCTTAAAATTTCTCAGCCCACCACCCTGTGGGTTTAAGTCCTGAAATGCTGTCTAGTGAGGTCTTCCAGATAGCTGTAGTAAACCAGTGTTTCTACCCAAACATTTGTTTCCAACAAATAAAAGCTGGACTTTACCAGTCTGGTCATAATTGTGCTGTTTGATATATCTAAAAACCAAACCCAAACTACCTCAGGGTGCCTAGTGTCCAAGTGGTTAAGGTCGCTGACCTCCTAACTCCTCAGCACCTCATTGTGTGGGTCCAAATTATTAATTGGTTTAAAAAAAGGTATGAAATGCACTATAATGCACTGCTAAGCATAATTTGATCAAACCCTAAGCAAGTAGTGATCCGACTCGGCATACTCCAGCTGAGCAACAGAGAATTATCGTTATAGTTTTAGATGTGTTTTTTTTTTCATATTGGAAATCACATAACAGCAGTGTTAATTGTTAATTTTGGTTTGTTAAACCATAGAATCAATGTTTTAAGGATGGGTCAAGGGTACATAAATCATGCAGAGGAAAATTTGTGTTAACAAATATTGTTTCATATTGATCTCCCTTCCCTGATAAGTGTAAGGGTCTGATTTATCTCCTTTAAAAACATGTTTTTAAAATTAGACAATTTACGTTATATGGAGTGTTTTCATAAACTATTTTTGGTCCTGGACATTTTTGGGCACATTTTGTTACATAATTTAACATAGGGTACATGGCACAGACAAAAGTTTTCAATGTATGCAATGCGAACAGTACATATTATGCTACCTTAGACACACGTTACTACATGTAAATAACGTAGAGATGTGGATGTATAAGTTTTATATATATTAACAGTTATAATATATGTGACATTTAAAGTAGATTCCCTGTTGAATAACTTGTTTCTGTCCAATAAAGCATGTTTTGCTCTGTCATTAGAGGTAAACTTGATCAGAGCCAAAAGGCTTAGTTAAGGTCCTTTTAGTTGGGATACTTTGACTTTATTGCTATATTTACTTATGGTGTGATTCGAACATTGTATTTCATACAACCACTTCTTCTCATATCTCCTATCAGAGAGAAGGGCAAGACATCCCAGTTCAAAATCAAAGCACTGGAGGAGAGGGATGACTCTGGGGACTCGAACTATTGGGCATCATATGCTCAGGTGGTGGACAACAAGAGGGAACGACTCTGGGATGCGCTTCTAGAGGGTCTAGAAAAATACAGGTATGCCTGATATGTGACTGTTAACATTAAACATAACATTATTTTAAAAAGAGGATCTAGAGAAATACAGGTACACCTGATTTGTGACTGAAAACATTTACACATAACTTTATTTACAAAGATTGCAACATTTTTCTTTATTGTTTTGTATTTGACTCTACCTGTTGTGTCTTTCCATGCATAACTTAAAAGCAGCTTGGTCACAGTTGGTTAAATGTGCTATTTTTAACCTCATTTTAAGGCAAAACCACATTGTTAATGGATTCAAATATTGTCCTCTGATTACTAGATTTTGTTGACATTCTTTCATTATAAAGATTGCATTGTCTTTATGTTTGAAGTATCAAAAGGCATACCTAAGTTCTCAACTGAGTTTAACCTATTTGATGACTAACCAACCTAGTATATTTCTGAACTGGGCATGCAGGAATATACACCATGTGTATATGTCAGTTATAAACAGTACACTGCTTTGCATGACAGGGATTCAATAATTTCAATAAATTTTTGGTGCGAATCATATGGATTTTATATGTCATCTACATCTTCAAATGGTTTTGTTTACCCTTGCCTTTCACCCTTAGGTATATGGCGAGCAAATATATCTTTAACTGTGATCAAGTAAGTTTAAAAGTGGGGTATTATAGAAAGTATGTTTTGACCTAAGAACTTGCCAACACAACAATTTGAGTATAGATTAAAATTTACATTCAAATGTAAGGTTTGAATGTTTGATTAACAGGTAAGGGTACGAATATTTAATTAGTTATGAAAGGCTGAATGATGAATTGACTAGTAAGGGTTAATGTTCGATTGGCTGGTAAGGATTGAATGTTTGATTGGCTAGTAAGGGTTGAAGGATTTATTAGCTGGTTAATATTGAATGTTTGATTGGCTCGTAAGGATTGAATGTTTAATTGGCTGGTGAGGATTGAATGTTTAGTTGGCTTTTAAGGATTGAATATTTGATAAGCTGGTAATGGGTGAATGTTTGATTGGCTGGTAGGGATTGAATGTTTGATTGGCTGGTAAGGGATTGAATGTTTGACTGATTTAGAATTATGAGGTTATGTTTTTGATCTGAAGCTATTCTTAAGCTCATGTGACTGTTAAGTCATGTCAGTATATTTTCAATAATGTTCAGCAGGTCTTATCCATAAAGAATAGTTAGTTATTATTTACTCGTTAAATATATCCTTAAAATTTGAAATATTTTCTGAGATGTCAAATTGTAAGTTTCATTCATAAAGCCCTTTTAATTAATATTGCTTGGTTCTTTTAGGCTTTTTATTTTTTACTTTGAGGAAATTTCTTAGTTTAAGTTAATGCAAAATAAATAAGATTCTTAATGGATATGACCCTAGATGTGACTTTCATTGTAAACTAATCTGAAACAAAATATTTATATATGAATATTTGTATCCTTATGTGTCAATCAATATACATTCAGTTGATGGGTTAACTTTATTTACTTAACTATATTTGAATGTTTTTAATTTAGAGTGTTCTATAAAGTTTTTAGTAATGGTACTTCACTGTCCATTTAACATGACTCTGCTCATTTTTGACCCCTCATCACTAGTTGAAACAGACTTCATGATAATTGTCTCCTTATGTGCATATATCCTAATAATATTAACTATTACCTTACCTTACAAATACTCTGAACATCATTTTGATGGTTGGTGATATGGAGAGAATATATAAGCAATTAAGCTCAGTCAATAGAGCATTAATTTTGCTAGCAATGGGTTTTATAGATTCAAGATACAAACTCTCTGCATATTTTTCTCCAAATGTCGAGAAAAAAGAGGAAAACTGTATCACGATCTGCATTATTTGCTGGCACTAAGTCTTAAGCAGTCTGACAAGTTGTTGTTTATAATTTTGATAACATGAGGACAAATCATTGCTTAATCTAAGGTTATGGTTAAAAGGATTACACATATTTGAAATGCTTCAGTTGAGAACTTATTTATGCTTGCTGTCACATGCACCATAAAATAAATATATTATGAAATTCATATCAAAGTTCATGCTAGCTTTAAAAGGCATGTGTCAGTACAACTAAAGAACTATGCAATTCTGTTTTTAGCATCAGAGCGAAGTAATGATCTGCTGACTTTAAACACCTCTAACTTGCCTCAGGTGGTAGGAAAATATTCATGAATAATTATTTTAAGTTTATGTCTTTTTTATCTATTCTTAATTGCCAAAAGATGACGAGGTGGGGGAAGGGGACACAAGCATGCTTACACATTTCAGTTACATTGCAATACAGTCTGATTAGTTTATCATAATCCATATTGTGTTCGTATCAACTGGATGTAACAACATATGACTGTTTTCTATAACCTTCATGTCTTGTTCAATGTTTAATTTTAAGGGGATGTCAAATTGTTAATTTGTTAAAACTTGATGTTCCTAACATATCTATGTACTGACATATGAATAAAATATGTTGACGCTAATGAGGATATGTTAGCAGGTCTTCCAATTGACCTTGTTTTCAGATGACTTGCAGTGCATCTGTGGTTTCTACCCGTAAGAGCAGAAGTTAGTCTACCCCCATCATAAGCTAGATGTAGCCAAATAATCATAATACTGTTGGTGTGATGAACAGATGATACATCAAAATGAGAAACTAAAACTACAAAGAACAAATAAAAACAATGAAAATCAGCTATACAATTAAATAACGAAGAACTAAGATTCTGTGCAATATTAAATAAAAATCACTTTTTCATGTAATTTACTTTAAACCATTCTCCTCTACAGTGAAACCCTGAACTCACGTTCTGGCCTGATAACAGAAACAGATGCCCTAAGACAACAGAATGCTGAGTTGAGGATGCTTCTCCACCAGTATGTCAACTCCAAGGTAAACTTAACTATTTTCAATATATCTGGCTCTGCAACTTAGCAGCTGCATAAAGACTTCCTTTTTTCTTTGAATTTCTTTGCTTTTCTTTTATCATAGAATCCCTGTAATTCTTGTAATCTGTAAGCTTCTTAGGTACACTTGTTCAATAACCTTAGTGTCAATAGTTCCATTTCTTATCAACATTCAATAACCTTATTGTCCACAGTTCCATTTCTTATCAACATTCAATAACCATATTGTCCACAGTTCCATTTCGGGCAGGGAAAGTTAGTTTTTTTATGTTGATATTTCAGTGTTATTATCTTTCAAAAGCTTTGCAGTGAATTCCATTTTTTCTTTGGTCTTCTTTGCAATTTTTTTATTGGACAAATATGTCAACTTCAAGTTGAAATTTATTGATATTTATTATCTGGTTTCCCCTTTTTATGCCTCCTGCCATTCTAAGAATGGTGAAAGGTCATATCTTTGTTCATGTAGTACTTACTCAACTTTGTAAGTGTATTTCTATGCATTTATAATTATAAATGTTTTAAATGTTCAGATTACATTTATTTTACAAGATAGTAGACAAAAATGGAATTAATTACAATTGTTTTTACAATTATGTTGATAGAAAAAGGTAGAATCACCAAGCATGTTTATAATGAATACCAAAAAGTATTAAGAAACAAACATTTCATTAACCTTTTAGGTTAGTGATATATTACTGACAGTGGGTTATTGTGAGAGATTTATGCATGTTTATTTTGTTATATGCAACATATATTAAGTTGTTAGAAATGGGTATGGAGGTAAGAAACATGTGCCTTAAATGTTAGTCCAGTATTTCACAAGATTATTCTGTCATTCACAGTATAAAAATACATATATCATGTACCATCATATTTGAGAATTTAAAAATTGCTTTTTCACAATATAATCAGAAATTTTCAGTATGCTTGTTGTAATACCTCTACAATGGGAAATGGTGTGGGTCTGTATAGAAGTCACTGTATCCATCCATTCATCGGTCTGCCCTAGTATATGGTAAAATACTGCCCGAAACCTGGATACTGGGTGTACTAATTAGCAATTTCCATGATACTTAATTTGTACCTCTACCTTTGAAAAAAAAGCACAATAAATATTGTATTATTTGATAGTTATTTATAAATAACTTTAATAGGGATGATGCGAAGTCCTGAAAAAAAATGCCCCAGCCTTAGACCATTTTGTATTACGTATCTCAAAATTGGCAAGAGTAATTCCATTTCTAACAGAATTGTCTGAAAGTTTCTATTGAATGTGGAAGCAACTGTAGTTTAAGCTCAAAACTTGTACTTTTTTCATAATCTATTTATTGATATATTGTTAGACTGCATATAACTTTTTTGACATCACATTTTGTATTGTCAAGTTTTATTTGATAAGTAGTACTTATGTTCATGATTATTTTTTGCTTTAACTGTTTTTTCTTCTGCCACAAATGTGTATGTTTTATTATGAGGAAAGATCAAATTATAAAGAAATGCAAAAAATTAAAGTTTGGAGCCTGAAATGTGTATATACATGTTGTATTTATTTTACATTAGAGTGTTCAATACATGTGTATATTCATGTTGTATATGTTATTTTACAACAAAGTGTTCAAAACATGTGTATATACATGTTGTATATGTTATTTTACATTAAGGTGTTCAGTACATGCGTACATGTATATACATGTATATGTTATTTTTACATTAAAGTGTTCAATACATGTGTATATACATGTTGTATGTGTTATTTTACATTAAAGTGTTCATTGTAGAATTAGATACATATATGAACAAATGTCTAGAATGTGAAAACATATTGAACAAACTGTTCATTAAGATCCAACATTAAGTACTTTGTTATAACTTTGTGAATGCAGTAAGGGTAGATCATTTAATAAGATATTTAATAACAATAATAAAAACAACAAATGCAACATCTATAGCTTCATGACATTATGAATACAGTAGGGGTCAATTGAAAAAAAGACTGTTTGTTCTTACTTATAATAACACAGTAAAATGTACTAAAATAGAATAAGATTTTGATGTTGCATGATATATTGCATTATGCTGCATGCTGTTTTTTGTGTTGCAATTAATTTCCAATAATGTAATGTATAAGGATAATGTACTTTCCAATACAGCAATGTACTGGATGATGTCATACAAATTCTTCATTAATTTATCATTAAATCTGGATTTAGAATAATTGAGCATGTGATATAAAGATAAAAGTTTGGCTTCTTTAAGGCCAGAATACCTTGATTTATTAGCACCTTTTTATCCAGTACCAAGGTTTGAGAAGTTTAACATTAAACTTAACTGATAGTATTGTTATTGTAAATATAATTATATTTTATATCAACAATGTTGTTCAAGTCTTTCATTTTTATACAATATATTGTTTTTCATTTCATTATTTTTCTACAGAATAAGTGCACTTTATAGCATGACTAATGACTAAAATAGCATAAACACCTTTCTGGGCCTTCCTTATGAAAACTATTAATATTAAAGATAACTCATTTGAATTTAAAGTGTTATATGTAATTATCATAATAATTTAATATGAAGATGTTAAACAGTAAAATATGATCATCATTCCAACTTATCTGGATATACTGGTAATGATGTAAAGTATTTTTTCATGCATAGGATGAAATAAACCCTATATTTAGAAAGCAATAACTTGAAAATAATGGCCTTTTACTTTATTATCTGTCAAACCATCAAGTAAACGTTAAGAGCTTTCTCATGCTTGCTTCACTGCATTTATGTGACATATAAATTAGTTGCCATCTTATTGAAAGTTTGAAAAAATGTAAGTGTAAATATAACTATGAATGTTTTAGAAAAATGAAAAAAAATTACCAAAAAGTTATTTAGGTATGGCATATTTGTAATGATTATTGATTGTTCTTGTAAGGCATTGGTGCAAAGCTGTGTATTATAATGACCTGGTCACAGTAAGGTTAGGTACCTAAGACATAGAACCACATGATCCTTTTTTTTATATTTATTTAAATTGCTGCATCACTTTTAAGCCATTTTTTGTACTGACTGTTGGAAACTTATGATGTACATGCACAGTTTTGAGATACTAGGTTGTTCTGAATTACTAAAAGTAAGTGAAAGTACATTGCTGATTCTCCAAAACTTGAGTAAATAAAAACATTTGAAGATCAGCATATTTACATATAATCTAATAATCAGTGGTCTCTATTTAAATCTGTTATTCAGTGCACAACAAAGTAACAAAGTATGCATAATATTTTTTTTTTCATAAGACTAAAGATTGCTTAGGTCTGTGCCTACAATGCTTTAAGCAGACTTTGACCCTTGTTTACCTATAGGTACATTTGCAGATATCTAATTTCCTCCAATATTTGAGAGCAAAAAAATCAAACATAATTCATAGCCTACTTAGCACAAATTGATCAGGTCAGACCAAGAGTGTAGATCTAGAATGAACAATAATGGTGCTTAGTCTCTAGCCATATCTTGTTACCACTGCATGCAGTTGTTGGCATATAATGAAGATTTTATATCACTTATTTATAAATGTAGCATGATAACTATTAATAGGGGTTAACATTTATGTACCATAACTTTTTATATTGTTTTCGGACTTGTATGTTAATTATTGCTTCTTCCTTTCCAGGTGAATGCAGAATTAGAGGTACCGCCTACTCGGGTCCTTCAGCTAGAAATGAACCCCCCGCGTTGATGTGTGGCACCACCTTTGTTTAACAACAGATTGTTAGTTGCTCTTCAATGGTTGCCCCCGGCAACAGAGACTAGAATATATATATTGTGACATTTTTTTGTGACATTTTTTTTTTCAAATTGGACTCTTTAAATGTCTTTTTAATTTCATTTGTACATTTGTTTTAATTTATAAATAAATAATTATTTGTTTTCACTTTGATTAGTTTTAAAGTAAAAGTAAGCATAAATTTACTTATTTTCTTTTGTGAATGCTATATTTATTATTACGTGTTAATTTATATTTTTAGTAAATTCAGATGTTTAATCTATTGAAATAAAATTATAGATACTTTTATTTGAGATTTTGAAATAGTCTCATTAAGTTTTTGTAAGTAAAAAAGGTACAGAACTTGTAGCAGTTAATAAATAGACATGCCAAGATGCATTTATAATTTTTTAAATATAACATCTTATCAATATTCATATAGCAATGCAAAAATTTCATAATACAATGTGTTTTTGTAAATTGCAAAGTACTATTTAAAAAGTGAGAGGTTTGTTTCATCTTCTATGCTTTGTATATGTATTAAAATATTTGTTTTATTAAGTAATTTTAATATTAAGTTTGATTATTGCCAAAAAAGTGTGGGGAGAGGGGGGGGGGTCTTTCTTTTTTTCTTAGATCTGATTTTTTTCTACAGAAACACTTAGAAATTTCTGATAAAATTTGGATAGAAGCCTATGGAACACACAATGGAAAGTATTATGATTACCAGTAATAATCTTTATCATTATGAGCCCTTGTGCTTGTCTTGGTCTAGGTCACTTTAACTAAATTGTTTTCCTACATCATTTATTCACCTTGAAGATGTTTAGATCACAGTTACTTGTTTTTTTGTGAGAGTTGTTTTTATCTGGTGATTTTTTTTTACCTTTGAGCTATAAAAAGCCACCCACAAATTGACTTTGTACTTTATCAACCAAAATATATATTTATGATTAAACATGGAAAGAAAATTACCCCAGGGGTAAAATCTATTATGTATTTTCATTTTTTTGAGATGTCACCGACTAGTTTTGGTTGTCGGGGGCCCATTTTGAGCAGTTGATAGTAATCATTTGTTTGATCAAGGTGGTGAAATTGGTGATGACTTTATATTTTAGTCCTTGATACCATCAATAATGAATGTAACATACATAAAATGAGTAAATATTGAGACATTTTTATTAACATTTTTATGTTTGTTAGAGTTTAAGTATTTGATATTATAAATATGACTGCTGTAGACAGAAGACCTTGCTGGATTTTTGGTAAACTAGGTTGATATTTATGTTAAAGTACATTAAATTGGCAATGAATAACTTTAACATATGCTGTTTTTTACATCTTTGCTTGAAGAATCTTGTAAAGTATTTGAAACGAATAAAGATCTTATAGTTAAATTGACTTTATTTTAATTATATTATTGAAAATATGAATACAAACTTTGGATACTACTACAACTATGACTACTATGATGTGACTACTACTATGATGTGACTACTACTATGATGTGACTACTACTATAATGTGACTACTACTATAATTTGACTACTACTATGATGTGACTACTACTATAATGTGACTACTACTATGATGTGACTACTACTATGATGTGACTACTACTATAATGTGACTACTACTATGACTACTACTTCTAATACTATGACTACTGCTGTGACTACTACTGCTACTACTACTATGATGACTTGTACTGCTACTACTTGTACTGCTACTACTCGTACTACTACTATTAATATTACTTCTAGTACTACTACTACGACTGCTACTACTACTAACACGACGACAATGACTAATACTATGACTACTACTGCTTCTACTTCTACTACTATGACCACTGCTATGACTACTACTACTTCTATTATTACTACTAATAGTCCTACCACAAGTGGATAAGACGTTGGACCCGGGTAGATTCACTACCGCATCAACTATCACACCACCATCATTTCTAATACAACCATCAGTACCACCACCAACCATCAACTATCCCTACTACTACCATCACCATTACAACAACCACCAATACAACATCCACTGTCACCACGACCATCGTTATTGCTTTTACATATTCCCTCATGGCATTTATACACTTATTTACAAATGCAGAAAAAAGAAACAAAGAAACGCTCATTGGACCAATCAATTATCAGACAAAGAAAAAAAACAACACCTACGCATTTTCTCACGCTATTTTTCAGTGTTCTAGATGCTGACACCGTCGAACTCGGATCGAAATAACGCGAAAAGTAACAAGTAATGACTATATTTTATCACTGTACCGTAAAGCGAACTTAGTCAAAGGTACAGCACATATCGGTTTGTTAGTTATAAAAAAAAAGAATAAAAGAATTAGAATAAAAGTAAGAATAAAAGATACAAGACAAGATCTTGGTTTAAAGGTGGTATCCGACAATTTTAACCTTTTTGTCTGTCATGCAACAGAATAAATTATTGTTTCCTGAAAAGATCCTGCAAAGTTATGGCTTTGGTTGCCATTTGCCAGTTACAATCATGTATTTCTTATCCGAGCCACACCGCATAATTAGCTATTTTGAAACTTGAAACCACGTGACCACTCACTTTTGAGATCGATTTACAAGATCATCCGGGTAATCAGACGTAGATATCTATTTTTTAAACTGGTATCTCCATCATGCTTATTATTCATTTGTTAAAGATGGATCATTTAAGCGACATATTTCATGGTTTGTACTGTCTAAAATTGAGGTCATGTTTAAAACTGCCTTTACTTAAACTAAAGTATAAACTTATGCAGCCATTATGCACTTATTACCCCCAGAAAAGTGGTTATATGTTGTTACATGTGTAAGATATCGACAAACTGAAGGACACCACCTTTAACAGATGTTATAACAACAACCTCGACAACTTTCTTTTAACCTTAATATCTTTGACAACGTAGTGCCAAAAAAGGATAAATTAGAACTGTGAATGTGTAAAAAAACAAACATTTTGGCTCTCGAGTCAAACGTGTTTATATCTAACAAAAGTATTTAAAGCTTTCACCAACATCTAAAAATGTCATCATTGTGTTGACATAGGGTACAGGCAGTTTAATGTTCATGTCTAGCGATCCTAAATAGGCAGTTTCAGCCTATTACTTGATACATACATTTATTATTCTTTGTATAGACTTTATGCTGACTATAGGTCAATAACTCGACTTATCCCCTTATTTCTTTACTTTTTTTTCAAATAAAATGCACACACAGATTTAGCAAAATGGACATGCAAGTACCAGAAAAAATATAATAATATTTAATAGTAATACAAGGTCAAGTAATACAGCACTGTTGGTTGACACTTCAGCTATTCAGCTATATGTGCTACCCTCTTGCAAAGGGCAGCCGCCATCTGGATACAATTTATCAATTCAGAATACAAAAGGAATCGACACTTTTGCATTTAAAAAGGTTCAACAGAAGAGCCTTGGTGTATTCTATTGTATAAGATACAGTTGCTAATGCCTAACTCTTAAACCTAAAATTAGGGATGTCTAAGATTAATCGGTTCACCGGTTAATGCCTAACCACAGGGTTAGCCGTTTACAAATTCTGTTACCAGTTAACAGTTCTGGCAAAAAAATGAATATTTTGAATAAAGTTCACATTTATTCACATTGCTTGAATTGGCAAGTTTAAGTAAGTGACACTCGCTGATCCGCCAGCTATTATCAACACATGTAGGCAATGACGGTATCGGCCTGTACACCGCAGATGCAATAAACTGAAATTACAGACCATCGTCGCCACATGTGAGACATACCCCTCACCTCCCCCATCTTAATGGACATTTTCTATGTCCGGGGTTGCTAATACGCAAAAAGGCCTATAAATGATTAAAGAAACAATTCTTCAAAATAGAATTATAACAGAGTGTACAGTGAGAGAGTGTTGATAACAGTATAACAGAGTGTACAGTGAGAGTGTTGATAACAGTATAACATAGTGTACAGTGAGAGAGTGTTGGTAATAGTATAACATAGTGTACAGTGAGAGAGTGTTGATAACAGAATAACATAGTGTACAGTGAGAGAGTGTTGGTAACAGTATAACATAATGTACAGTGAGAGAGTGTTGATAACAGAATAACATAGTGTACAGTGAGAGTGTTGATAACAGTATAACATAGTGTACAGTGAGAGAGTGTTGGTAACAGTATAACATAGTGTACAGTAGAGAGTGTTGATAACAGTATAACATAGTGTACAGTTAGAGAGTGTTGGTAATAGTATAACATAGTGTACAGTGAGAGAGTGTTGATAACAGAATAACATAGTGTACAGTGAGAGAGTGTTGGTAACAGTATAACATAATGTACAGTGAGAGAGTGTTGATAACAGTATAACAGAGTGTACAGTGAGAGTGTTGATAACAGTATAACATAGTGTACAGTGAGAGAGTGTTGGTAATAGTATAACATAGTGTACAGTGAGAGAGTGTTGATAACAGAATAACATAGTGTACAGTGAGAGTGTTGATAACAGTATAACATAATGTACAGTGAGAGAGTGTTGGTAACAGTATAACATAGTGTACAGTAGAGAGTGTTGATAACAGTATAACATAGTGTACAGTTAGAGAGTGTTGATAACAGTATAACAGAGTGTACAGTGAGAGAGTGTTGATAACAGTATAACATGCGATTGCCTTTTTTATGGAGATCTTTTGTCTGACCTTGGCGATGTTGGAAAATGGGGTGTGATACTCTTCAGTGGTAGGTGCAGCATTACATTTGCTTTACCTTAAATGAATTTGTTCTGCTACGGGATTTTCGCTGTGTAAGTGTGTTAAAATATTTTTTCTGTGCAATAATATATAAACTACTGGACGAAATGTTCACATGCAACTTTTAAGTATATCAAAGATAATGTAAAACATATTTATGTCGACAAAAGGTAGACAAAGTTTAAAAACAATAATAAAAACTAAGAAAATTTCAGTTAGCTGTTGTTAAAGAGATTCCCTTTTTATAACAGCGACCCTATATATGGAATGCACACTGAAATGAGCACATGGGGAAAGCTTGTTTCGCGGGCTTTCTTAACCCGATAAAATACGGGTCCGAATTCGGTAAATGGAGTTCTATTTTATTTTTTTTCATTTTTATCTTTGTTTTTGTGTGTCTGTAACTTTCAAAATAGATAGAAAAAACGTACTATGCTCAATAAAAATACTATCTGAACAATAGCTATTTGTGTAATGTTAGGCAGCTGCACAGGTGCGATTTCTGCTTGTACAATTTAGATTTATAGTTAATATAATAATTTTGCAACTTTTTTCATCTAGGAAAACCTATTATATGGTGTCGGGTTTTGCTTTTTATTTGGTTTTAAACCAATTCATGGTTTCAGGAGAAAAAACGCTATACATATACATAGTGAAAACTTGAAAAAAAAAAAAACATAACATATTTATGTATGTTTAACTCGTCCGCCTTTTGCGCCGCCTTTGATGCTTCGCATCAACGACTTTTCTTGTTTACCATACTGGGACCCCAAAGTTATTTCTACACAAGACTGCGAAAAAAAACGTAGGTTTTTTTATACTCTATTGCCTGCTAACACCACAAACAGCTTCACTAAGATCTAACCCCCGAACCGAAACTTGCTGAATGGTTTGTCCTTAGGCAAGATATAAACCGCAAAACATCCGCTTTTAACCTCTATCATGCTACATCAGTTATGTACCAAACACCAAATCTTTATTTGCGACCTATAAAACTACTAAAAAGATATCATAATGTATTGCTTGAGACTCTAGACCAAAGAGAACAGATTCCGATCAGATATCTCTCACCATGAGCTAGCCTTTCAGCATCCACACTCCCTAAATATAACAGACTGTTTTTAGCAGGTTCAGTGTGAACCCATGTGGAAAGTCTATATTTATGTATCGGACTATCGGCTGAGTTTGTTTCGAGCCGTTTAAAGTGTTCCGCTTAGAGTTATGAAAAAAGATGAATATGAAGACAAACTAAGTTTAAAGTTTTTCCCTAGATCTACTTAAGATAGTAAATCGTTACTTTTTTACCTTTGGACCTTACGTTTAATAAGTTCAACAGCTGACTAATCTCACGATTTCATACTTGTGTCCTTTGTCACATGGTCACATGACGCATCCTGTTTTGCGTCAAACAATTCAACAATATACGTGTAGTCAAACGCAGCCTATTTGTTATTTTTCTGATAACGAAAGATCGAAAAGAATTAATTAATCTGAGAAGGTTTATCAAACATGCATTGACAATAAGAAGAAATATACTTAAACGAAATTATAAGTTTTGTCTATTTTTGATGTGTATTTGCTTCATAGTTCCTGATGAAACAATATATATCAACAGATAACTATCGCCAGAAAGCGCGCCGTTGTAATAATTGCTATCAATTAGAGTTTTATGTACGTGATAGTTAAAACGTGCAGTTGTCAAACTAAGATGTTATGCACCAGATGGTTCAAGCTGTGTAGTTTCTGTCGTCTGGTGTTTACCGATTTCAACATTTGTACATTGTTAAAAGATTTATTGCGATATGTTTAGAACGAGATTTGGAACCGTATAATAATACTATATTGTACTGTAAAAGAAAAAAGTTTTGTGATTTAGATACCTACTAGTACTATTTTCTGTTGTACTGTATTGTTGTGTTTATGTTACGACAAGGTACAATGTATGTACAAGTATTGAATAAAAACTATCTACCTATTTCAAAATGATATTTGCCAAAGCGACAACCAACAGCCACGTTGTCTTACCAGCATTTTCATCCAATGTTTAAGAAGCGGATATTCTCACCTATTGTACAGGTGAAAATAACATATGCCCAGTATATTTATAGTCCCATAACACGAAGACAGCTCCAATAGTCCTTCATTTTATATGGATTTTTTGCTTACGCTATAGTTTTGTACTAGGAAAATTTTCTTTTCCCATTATTTTAGTACTCAAATATTTCATTTCTACTGTAAGTTTCTCATAACACGAAAACACTTTACCGCCACAATTATTGGATTCGCAGAAAATTCTATTATCTTTGTTAATTACCTTATGTGTTACTGGGCCTTGTAGACAATACCATTCCCTAAAATATCTCGCATCAAATTTCCACCAACGGTGTTTATATAACATGCAGAAAGTTCCGTTTTCTAAAAGCACATCGACATTGCACCTCCCTTGTTAATGTGACAACAGGCAGTTTAATTTTCTAAAATATGATACACGTCGCCATTTCTATTCTGCTGTCAATGAGACAGCACAAAGTTCCATTTCCTTAAAAAAGACATATCTGCGTTTCACCTCCATTGTTCATGGTTCTGAAGCAAAATGCATTCCTTTAAATATGAGACACATCAACATCTCATCTCCCCTGACAGCAGAAAATTCCTATCCCCATAAATTTAAGTCATGTCGACATGTCACCTCCTTTATTCATAAGACAGAAGGAAGTTCCGATCTTCAGGGATGGATCCAGGGGATGACCCCCCCCCCCCCCGCGACTAAGTGCATATTAACCTGATATCCGTCTTGAAACATTTTATGGTAATACAATTTCTAAGTAAGGCAAAACAGGCTTCGTCACCTGCACAGAAATACAAAAGGTATCAAAATAAAGATGAAATGTGCCCACGCGTTTTGTGAAAACATGAGAACCCCAAAGCCGGATAAATGTTTACTCCTTATTATTTCCTTATTTTTTGCATTCAAGCTGTCAGTACAAGGAAAGAAAACACTCCATAAACATAAAAGAAAACTGTTGATGCAGTAATTGTGACGTACATTTTTCAAACTTTATTATAGTTGGTAACACATTTTATTTATTTTTTGGAAGTGATGCGACGAATTTTGACACCAGTTGTTTTGCGGGAAAGCATTTAGGTAGAGAAATTGATATTGAGGAAGTTTTCACAATCTCAACATCACTAACTTAGAGATGTTTTTCGCCCCAAGGGCAAAACAAAATTGCTGGGGTAAAACAACTTAATGACGCAGTCATCGATGCGATTAAACCAGCGAAGGAAGGGGTGTTCAAACACTTCGAGTGACTGGATATTAGTCAACTAGGAATTGATACAATTACTAATAATCTTCAGTTGTTGCAGTAGTAACAGCAGCAGCAAAAGCATTATTAACATCATGTATAATTGCATAATAACTTGCTTTACAGTTTCTTGAAGCACCAATATTTGTTTCAGTAAATCATCACGAAACTCTTTTCTGCTCAAGTCATTATTCATGATTGCAGTGGAGCCAGAAAACATCTCTAATAAGGATATCGGCTTAATCTTCATTATTATAGAAAAATCAATATTGTATTAAAATCATGAATAAAATTATTGTTGATGTTTAACAATTTTAAATGGTAAAGGTCACGAAAAATGTGTTGCAGGAATCCTTAAAACTGCACGTGCCATTAAAACAGACCTTTTGAAGTAAAATTTCTGTCATACATGTAATAGGTGCGTAATACACATTTTAAAAGAAAAAACAAACTTGTTTTATTTCTCCCGAAAATACACTTGTGCATTAACACCTGTTTCATTGCATAAAGGACCGCTCTTTCTCTCTTCCTCGCCGCTAGTTTTGGTCTTGGTTGGGCGAGAAGTTCTTCAAGATGGTCTGCTTGAGGTCGGTGGTTCTACCAAGAAATTTGTCTGCAGTCCTCAACCAATAAAGACTTGCCTTCTTCAAAATCATCGGAATTGTGTCGGCGCGATGTATCTTCAAATCCAACCGTAATCTTAAAGTCACAATACTGATTTTATTAACGACCCTCGTGTATATTTCTTTCGCCCGTGATTCGTTACACATGAGTGAGAATTGTCAATATAAATGGGGATGTCGACCCGGATAAGTATTACCTTTTCCTGGATTCCTGGCTAAAGGTTGGCGACATGGGGAAACTGCAAATTCTAGCGTTGAGTTGTCTGATCGTCGGCATCGCCGTCTCGAATGGCTGTAAGTGATCATTTATTTATTTCATATTTGTTTTATCTTAAACTAGTTGCAACAAATTGACTTGCCCTTTGCAAATAGTCTAGATAACTATTAGTCAGCACGAAGTAGGTGCTACCTAAAGTGAGCTGCGCCATTTACTGCGAAATCTATAGACTTAAAAAGTTTTACATGTATATGTAGTTGCTTTCAAATAACTATGAGTTTACTGAGAATTAATCACGTGTTTATATTTCATCCAGGTTTAAAAGGAACATTAAGAAACAAAACTAGTAACACAGTTTTTTTAAATAGTACATACACTTTCGAACCACTTAAAGTTCGACATAAATAAGTCAAAAGAGACTTAGAAGAAATATTTTTTAGTATTCTTTAATCATTGTTTTAATAATTATTGTGTTGTATACTCCTATTATGATTATCATAAAAGGAAATAGTACCTTTTTATATAAATTAATCGTATAGTTTCATTAAGTAACATCCGTTTGCATTCATTAAGCAATGGCCTATTGGTATTTTCGATAAGCCACTGGTTAGTTCGAGTCGAAGATGTTTGTTGATGTGATGTCATTTCCTGCTGTCACCAGAGCCCCGATTGTTATCGTTCTGTCCGACCCGTTTAATAGTTTCAGTTTTCAATTAAATCTCATGTCAGCTCCTTTATATTTCATGATTCGCCAATAAAACATTTTAATTGTTATACTCATCAAACGGTACATTGTTATATATGATGCATTAAAAGACAATCAATGCCAAGAAAATAAACGGTTTATTTTGCTATTTGATGAAGAGTGAATAATTGCAAACGCAGAAATAATATGTCAAGAAACTGGCTATCTGCCTGAGTGTTTATAACCCGATTAGTTTTTCACGGTATTTGTTATCGATTTATTTCCATACAAAACCTCAAAACCTTATACGCATTCTAAACGAAAAGTTACATTTTTCTAGGTTAACGTGTGTATCAGTTTCAGATATAATGAAATATTATGTACTTTTGATACCGTTCCATTGTTTATTGACTGCTTAAATCGAGATAACGAGTTTCAACAAGTAAGACGATAAACTAATTCTACCAAAGATTCATACGTTTAAGTAAAAAGTTTTATTAATTCTCCTAAATTAGTTGGCCGAGTTATACTGTTTTATTCAACCAATTATTAAAAATACTTCCTAATTAATCATTGACTTGATACTATATTAAAATGATCTCATTTATTTAACGATTTATTAGTTACTTAAAATATTAATAAACAAATTGACTTAGTAATCAGAATTGTATTATTAATTACTTATTAATTAAAATAAATTATTTGCCCAGACACTGTTAGCTCCGATGACGACACAGAGATTAACAAGGAAATTGAAACATTGCAGAGAGCGTTAAAGGACAGTGTAGATCAGGTAAGATGGTTTTCTTTTCAAGATTCTAGTTTTCATACTTTTTATTGAGTGACCTTTTGGTAATCGGAATAAACAATCACCGCTGATAATAAAGCGTTATAAGGGGAATCAAGCCTCATGTTTATGAATAACTATTGAATAGAAGGCGTGTGTCAAAAATACAATGCCGTTCCGAACTTTAGAAAGTAAAATAAAGTATGAAGACAGTCTATTCCTTTTTAAAGTTTTAGATAACAATTATTTATTAATACTCATGAAAGCGATACATGCGGAAATGATGGCTTCATTTTTATTTAAATCTACAAAAAGGATCCGTCAAAGTTCGCACTTTAAAATATTAGGTGTCTTCTTGGTAAACATATTGACACCTGTTCAGGTTTACGGGAGGTATCCTAGTGAGCAGATGAAATTGATTCTGATAACGCGAAAGCTGCCGTGTTTATGTACCTTTCCTGTACATGTACATGAATACCTAGTATCGGGTGCCGTTCTGGTGTGTAAATTGTGCTTGCAATGGTTGCGTGTAAACATATTATTACGTAAATAAGTAAAACATAACGTATATAGTTGAACTGCGCCTTTATTTGACGGTCGCATTTAAAGAATCGTTCGTTATGGATGCATGTTCTATTAACGGCTGAAGATACAACGTTAGAGACCACCGATTTTAAACACGAAACAAACACGCATATCTTGTTGTGAAAGTAATGATGATGGTGGTGGAGATGATGATGATGATGATGATAATGATGATGATGATTATCATGATTATCATGATGATGATGAACATGATGATGGTGGTGGTAGTGGTAATTCATTTATATTTTGTATTTGTTTTTCAGCGAGATACTGGTGACAATAGTGGTGATGATGACGACGAAATGTTGGCAGAAGTGTTTGCCTATTGCCAGTCCTACTACGCTGATGAAGAATTTGAGGACTGCGTGGAGTCTTTCTTTAACGATGGGGGTGATGACGGGGATAATGGTGGTGACTTGAAGTAAGTAATTTAGGCCAGGGTAATCACAATGCCAGGTATATAATGATTAAGGTAGATGATGATAATGAATAAATGAAAGTGATAAATGATGAAAATCGGGGTGGTGAGTGATAATGGTCGTGAAGGGCTAGATTATTATCGTTATGATGATGGTTATTGTGGCAGTGGCGTTTATGAGGATAATTACGATTGTGAAAAGATTTATTTGACGTATTATTTTAATATTTTTCAATAATATTATTTATTTGTAGTCGATTAAGAATCTATTATTATTACTCATATAAATGCCTCTTAACTACTTTCCTGGGTAGAACCAGAACTCATTTAGAGACTGGCTGTGATAACATTTTGTCATTGATATTGCATACAGACTTACAATTTCGTGGTCCGGAGTCGTCCGAGGTTTTAACAAACACTGCTCATTATTAACACCCAATTAAGTTTTTGTATCCCTTGTTTGACAGCAAAAGATGGTTCCGCATTCCCAAGAATTCGCATCCCAAGAATTCGCATCCCAAGAATTCCCACCCCAAGAATTCCGAGAATCCCCATTCCAAGGATTCCAAGGATTCCAAGGATTCCATCCTCCAAGAATTCCCCGTATCCGTTTTCCCTGGAGGAAGTAAAGCAAGATGAAGCTGCAAGATTATCTTTAACTATAATAATTAACACCACAGTTTTCTACTTTTTATACACGATTCTATGACTGTTGAATCTGTTATTGTAATATTTTAATTAAGAGCATATCCTTATAATGTTAGAAAATAAATGAAAAAATATACAGATTTTAATGACGTTTATGAATTTGTTGTTGTTACTTATATATTGTTGACATCGATTAAACCGTAACTATATTATTACATTTTAAAAAAAGCTAAACTAATTTACGCATGTAAATTTGTAACAGTATTGAATTAATAAAAACAGTATAACAGTAATATGGATTTCAACGTTAACGAAATTATTAGAATATTATTGTAAACATTGACATCACTATAGTTATATAAAATTTGGACATGTAAACAAGACTGCTTATTGTTAGGCCTTTGATGACATTGGATCTATGTATATGACATTCAATACTTATTGATTTGTATAATTCAAATGAAAGTAAATGGTAAGAAACATACACATTATTTTTTATTTTGACACAAAAATCAACTTCATCAACGCGGTAAAGGAGTTTAAAACGTTTACAAAACGTCATGCCTTCCAGAGGCTTATAAAAAAGTAAACAAGTTACATTAAGTTAACACGTACACATAGGCACCATCTGAAGATGCTTCTTAATTCATAATTATTTAAGGTAGAAGACAAGATAAGGCTGATTCTAAAGTTTGTATTTATAGATACTCCTATCATCCGCAACATGAACATTGTGTGGCTACCTCTGTATTACTTTCAATTCACTCATTCACTACGTAAACAATGATGGCTTCATTTGCATCCATATCGATTAATTCATCCACATTATGAACAAGCTGGCTATATTAAGATTCCTAGCATTTACAACATCCACAACATAAATAAGGTGACTACATTCGCAACCCTGTCGATTCCATACATTTACAACATAAACCAGCTAGCTACATTTGTATCTTTCATGATTCAATCATCGGCAACATAAACAATATGTCTAGATTTGCAACTCTAGCAATTCCATTCAACCATTACACAGTCAAGCTGGCTACATTCATATCTCTAGCGATTCCACTCAACCATAACACAAACAAGATGGCAACATTTGCATCTCAAGCGACTCCACTCAACCATAACATAAACAAGCTTGCAACATTTGAATCTCTAGCGATTCCACTCAACCATAACATAAACAAGCTGACAACATTTGATTCCATGTCGATTTGCTTACCCATTACATTAACAAGATGGCAAATACGCAGAAAATAGCGTTTATACTATTGTTTGCTGCCAATAATGATTGATAAAATACTATGAAAAGAATTGTATGAAAAATATTGCTATTTACGTAATCATTACGCCAGCTTATGAACTAAATAATACATTTACGTCTGCAAGAACAACAATGTACCAGGTGTTTACTGTAATGTCTTCTTCTCACACTTAAGAAACAGGCTACACGGGGTATTTTTTTCCATATAGACAGAAAGGCATATATGCTAAATAGAAAGATTAAACAAACAATAATAACTTATGTAACAACTAGACATGGCCACAATTACAAGTCAGCAAATCCTCAGAACCTAACGTTTAAATGCCCCGATAAAATTCAATGAATGGCGACAATAAAAAAAAAAAAACTGAATGTAAGAAATATGCAAAATTAACTTTAAATGACGCCTAAATTCTCTAACAATGAATGTTACAGACGTAATATTTCGTTGTTAATTAGAGCAGCAAACGAAAATATGTTCGAGTAACAAGCAACTAGGCAGATGTATTGAAATGTTCAGGTTGTTCCTACTTTGCAAACTTCACACCTTTATCATCCCATTTTTCCAACTTTGGGCTTACAATCAATTTCTTTATTTAAAGTGACTACAGGTTCATTACAGGCATCTCTATGCCCTTTTAGCTCCTCTTCTACAGTGTCGTTTGTAAAATTGTTATTATTAAAATACAGATGTCAAATATTATTAGAAAATAGATGTCTGATATTTTAGCTATACGCATCACCTTCCGACAATTCTGTCTTTCGCAGTTGTGAATAGATAAATTAATACTTAAAGTTGAACTACGATGTGTTCTACATACATTATGGAATTCTTGCCTATCTGATCCATTTTCTACAGTAAACCACTTTTTTTAATTTTCTATGACTTATTGTTACAATTACTTGAGGTTCTTGTATAAGTACCAAAACATTATAAGCTACACCATAAAGCTTATTAATCGTAAAGTGAACGAGAAGAGTTTAAAAATCAACTTGGTTGAAAATTGTTCAGTGAAAATACTTGACTTCGAGCAATCATAATTATAACAACTTATCAACACAGTTATTTACACGGTCATCATCAATCAGGGGAAGTAATTCACATATCTAAGCACATGGTCAATAAGACTGTTGCCAAACATAGATATATACGTGTAACTACCAACAATGCTACCCAATGTTAGTAACCCTCTGTGATATTTAATTTTAATAAACTTGTAACTAATGCTCGCCAAATAATTTCTAATTAACGGCGAGGGTAAATAAGTCCAAATAAGTAAGCAATGCTACCCTCGCCTACACGTCCGTTTTCAAACTGCTAACAATACATAGATCAGTTAGTTTATTATCGGACGAGTTAACAATTTTGTCCATTGTGAACCGGTGTAAGGTTGTTAACTGAACCCTATAGTCTAATGCCCTACCCCATGCCCCTTGACATTATTTTAAATAGAAAAGTGACAATCCGGTAATTATATTGTAATTAAAATATTACTAAAATTATAAATCTTACGCGTAGAAAAATGACCCTCTCATATAATTGTGACACCCTACAGAATGGCCCACTAATCCAAACCCTAACCCATCTAAGGTGCACTTACAACATAATTATCCCCATAGATAAGCATTGGAGGAGATTATGGTAATGGCACCTTGTTCGTGCGTGCGGTTCTTCTTTGTTTTTGTTGTTGTTTTGTGACCGCAACCTCTCAATGGCACCGCTCTCCGGCGCCGCCCTAGAGAGCGGTGCCTCTTATGAAATGCATTTTATGGGGACGATAGTGTAGCTGGCAAAATAAGAAATCGCAGCTGTTCTGTGAGACAATGTTTTGAGAAATGAACTAAGTATTCCGGGTTTTTAACATTGTAGGTTTGCAACAATAACGTGTCGCTTACAATTATAAAAAGTAGCTTGCATTTATAGGAATTCGCAACAGTTTGGCGAAGTATTGTTCAACAACAAAAACACACGAGTATATCGATGTTAGCAATGCAGCTTGTAAATACAGATGTAGCAGAGTACACTGAAAACAAAGTAGCAAATACTCTGCTTTCCATTAGAGTTAAAGCTCAGTTCAAGGGATAGTAATCTTTTTGTTTAAAGCGCATGCTCTCTAAGGCGCCTTGGGGGTCTCACATCCTACCTCTTTCTTGTTCATTATTAGACGGAATTAGGTTCAAACATTCAGGGATTACTACTGCCAGTGCCTAATTGTACAGAAAGAAAAGTGGTCCTGGCTTCATCATTGTTGTTGGGTTTTTTTTTTATAAAAAAACAACAACATCACAACTTTATAAATAAGTTGTGACGGGTATCGTAACAGAAACTTAGTTAACATATTATATAATGGCACTGACTGCTATAAAGGGGTTTAGTTATTGCTTAAGCTGGGTTACTTAAACGTTCTTGAAAGGTGACAAAATCACCAAAACCTCCAGGGGAATGACTATATTTCACTATTATACTGAAATTCGGCCATCTAATTGTCATTGGCGTCACAGGTAATAAGACATGGGACTTCCCAACAACCGATTTGCATTTTTATGCTTTATTTTGATATAATTGTTGACTTTTTCTACTTTCACTGGGCTATTCCAAACCCATTTCGCCTATTTTATTTTTTTTGGGGGGTGGGTGGGGGGGGGGGGTATACATAAGTGACAAATAGGTGACTTTAAAGGGTGACATAAAACATGTTTCTTCTAGAATTTTGTACAAAAGCACTGTTACTATAAGTTTCATAATGCTTACACTACATGGTACAGAAGGTATACATGTATTCGTATCATTTAGCGATTTCACAAAGTTACTAGGCTGTTAAAGGTGTTATCTCACTGAATCTGGGGAAAATCTTGGAAAAATTAAAACTCGAGCCTTTCGATATACTTGAAGCATGATACTTTTAAAGGTAACAAAAAAAAAGATTTAGATCTAAAATGTTCTAAACAAAAAGTCGTGCATCTTTAACGCAAGGGTTTCGTTGTCTATGTTCTAAGTATATTCTACCGTATATATTGAAATTTGCAGGGTTTGCAAGTTATAAAAGGATTCCTTTATGTTTCCCCGTCCCATTAGGTCATGTGTTTCTATTGGCAAAGGATTTGATACGACTAAAACAATATCCTTTTGGTGAAACCTAGCCGCTTTAATAAGCAACCGCGCTAGAGAAACCGAGGCTCACCAAAGTGGTATTTAAAAGAAGATAAGTAATTCGGTCTCAGAAAATGGGGTGTACATGGCTAATTGTTTAAGGTTTTCGACTGAGAATCACTTGCCACTTACCGCTGTGAGTTCGAGGTCTACCAGGATCAAGATCTTTCATGTGAGGAACCTAACTGGCTGCCTTGAGGAACGTCGATTGTTCAACCCAGGTGCCCGCCCGAGTCTGAACATTGCCCGGATGGGCACCTTTCTCCACCATGTAAAGCCAGTATGTCCACACATAATGTCCCCGAAAAGAGGCGGAGGAACATAAAACTGGGAAATAACAACAACAACAACAACAACAACAAATATAAGCAATAGAAACGCGACAATGACTTGAATTGATTTAGTGCATGTAAGGTATAGGTAAGGTGGGGGTCAATATCTTATGGATAAAATCGGAGAGGGGATGGGGGTAATTAATTAACAAGGAGTGTCAGTATTTTGTAGAAATGTTTCATTATTCTATATAAAATAATGACAGGGAGTTATGATTCTATGGGGTCAGTTTACAACGTTACACGGGAAAGGAATTTCCTTGTTATTGAACCTGTCATCATTATCTGTATGTATAAATCTACCAGACTGAAACATCACGATCACGTTTTTTCCACATCCAACATTTAAATCGGCAAACACAGTGACCGAGCCGGTATAACGGTGTATTCTTACATCTTATTCAACAATTCAAAATAACCATAATCATGCGACGAGTAGTGGGGACTATTTACTAATGGGATGTAACAGAAACATACATACATATTTTTTGTCAGTTTCAAACCACTGAATTTCAGCCTAATAAATCCACTGTCATTGTTACGACCAATGAAGCAGAAGAAAGTAAAGGCCAACCTCAAGTTTTACAACACAATATATTTATTAAACAAAATAGTTACAAATAAGTTACAAATAATTAAAATATATAATACAACAAACATGACAATAGTTCATGTATATCATTTAAAGACAAAGCTGATTCAAGCCCTAATAAAAACAACATTTTTTTGTATTCACTGACGATCTTTTAATTCTTGAAGGTCTAAACAGGTATCCCGTAAAACAACTATTTATAATAGCAAGGACTATTCGAGAATATACAAGTTTAAAGCATTCCAAACGAGATATGATTTACAGGAGCTTCTACAAATCAATGTAAGGTAACATAGAACATTTTACCAATTAATGCAGGCTTTGTAATCTTGGAACAGAAATTTTACTTAAACCAGTTATTTGAAAATCAATTGTATGTTGTTGTTTTTAAGTCAAATTCATATAAAAATCATGAAAAGTCTTCATCGTGTAAATAAGAGTTCAATTTTTCAACATACTACGAGAGACTGAAAGAAAAAATGTAACATGGTCAAATGTGTTGACAAGCAAATTGAACAGTAGTTATTATAAAGCATAACTTTCTAACAGATCCATTAATTTCCAAACTCATATATAATTATATGGTTAATAAAATGTTAAATGGTCGTACAAATAGACATAACTGATAGTAAATGTATTTTTTAGATAAACTATTCTTAATATAAGCTTAAGATCAGCTTAAATATTATATTAAACAACTACAATTAAATGACTAAAATGCCAAAGTCAGTGTGACACCCGACGGATTAACGCCTTGTCAAAAATACCACAAAAGTCTCACTTTGCCAGATCTGTTTTGGAGATCAAAAATAAACAAAGTTGGCAAAGTGGGAAACGCCCCAATGCATGTTAGAAATATGACAAGCTCATCAATAATACAACGGTGCATAGAAAGGATAAACGAATAATTACCTATCGAGCAGAAGTGTCAAATGTCTTATTCAAATAAAGGTATTTTAGCAGTAAATACAAGCATTAAATAAATAAATTAAAAAGTTTCCAATGTGAAGTGTTTTTAAACAGTGACAGTACCAAAGAGTCACAACATGAATTCTTTGTTTTTACACATAATGCAGCAGTTGACCGACTATGTTCCTGAACCGTTTCGCCTTAATGACATTTATTATAATATTCCTCCATTCGCTTTAGCGTTAACCCTTGACAAAGGGGTGGACGTGGCACTGCACCCGAAGATAGTTAAGCGAGCACCATAGTTTTGGCGTGTTTACATTACCTAAACTGTATAAAACCTTCAATAATTTATTTGTTACAAAAAACTGCGTTCCTGCAACCATGTGTCAAGGATACCTTATGCAACTGGTCACAGAATGTACAGGTGGACTTTAATTTAAAGCTTGTATGAAAGCGCCTTGCAAAATATATCCATTTTTAACAAAATGACCGCCTAAGCCGCCATTTTTATCACAATGCAACACTGTCCTTACTTAACCATCTTCGGAAGCAGCGCCATGTCCACCGTCCTGCTTGAGCAAGTTCGTCCCAGGTGTTGTTTTCAGCGCATCGCCACGGTTGCTTACTTGAATAGGCAACAAAACAGATTAAATTGCCACACGATTGTACACCGTGAAAATTCCTGGAAAAAAAAAACACACACAAAATCTACGATGCATGCTTTAATAAATCCACGACTTAAATGCTCTCTTGTTGCCGAAAACAGATACATACATAAACAACACTTTGACTTAATGGCAAAGTCACCCGAGCGATTCACTTATTGAAGGAAGGGGTGTTTAATGATGATTTTGATAATCGGGAATTGCGAGTTCGAAAAATCATCAGCAGTAGTAGCCAAAGGAGCAATAACAGCAATATACTTATAAGCAACATCACGGTTTTATTAAAGTGGAAGTACGATCATTATGACCATCTTAGTCTTTTTAAGCCAATATTTATGTTGTCAACAGCTTCCGACCTGAACCATGACAGACATGGTTTCGTAAATTTATCCGGTTCCAATGTTAGCCATTTTTGGTTAACTTTATCCATTCTCCCAGTGGTCTGTAAAAATTATAACCGAAAATAGCTCATTAGGCAGAACCAATTAGAATGTTACATTGTGGGATACTTTGGTTAATTTAACTTTTGGTTAGGTTAAACAGTTTGGTCACCCGAAACAAAACAGTTAACTGCCGTTAAACAAACAGATAACTACTTTGGTTAACTAACAATGGAAGTTAAAGATAACCAGTTGTTAGAAAATAACCAAATGTTAACCTTAACTATTGTTTATACAACTGGGTGCAGCAATATAGACTAACATACACGTGTGTACTCGACAACAAATACTCGTTGACAAATACATGTTTTATAATTTAAAAGTCAAAATGACATAATTAGCATTGTTGCATTAATTTATCCCTTCACATGCCACTTGCAAAAATGCACATGAGTTACTGGCGGCAGGTGATTAAACATTTTAAAAGGTGTCGTTTATTTCCTCAAGAAAACATCACCATATAGACACTCCTACAATATGATTTGTAGTTTAATCTGGAAATGAGTGTGTATTTCTTTAATTTAGAACTCCAGAACAAGGCAAAACGACATTGTTTTATGAACGTTCATGAACTCATTGAACGTTCCTTGAACACTATTAGAAATCTGCATTAAGATTTAACAAAATAGAAACAAATCTGGATACAGGTTGTAATGAAACTTTGTTAACAGCCCTCGCTTTTTATCAAGAATGTGTTCAGGACACCTACGCGATTGCATTGTCATATCAAATCGAGGGGTTAAGCATTAGCCCAACCATACCCGTTTCTGGGTTCTTGGCAAAAGGTTGCAATATGGAGAAGCTTCTTGTTTTATCTTTTACATGTCTGATCGTCGGAATCGCCGTCTCCAATGGACGTAAGTAATCTTTTTTGTTGTTGTTTTGTTCATTTCTCAACCTTAAAAAGACAGATTGCCCATTCCCACTGGGGTTTACGAGCAAGATACATTAGGTGCTACAACGTCTCTGTAAATATGCTGTGCAACGTTTGCATTACGATGATTCTAAATAAATCGGAATTAGCTTAATTTGGAAATGCTCAATGTTATATATAACAGCTGAGAATGTATCATCCAGGTACTCACTCTAAAGAAGGCATACAATATTGAAATTGGGAAAATGTGAGATTATGCATAAACTTTCGAAACAGAACAGAGTTGACTGAATGTTAGATGAAACTTATTCATAATTGCCGTCTAAGTCATAAATACTTCGAAAGGGATCATGTGCTTTATTAAATGTAACATCATTAGTAAAGACACTAAACATTTCAGCAATGTACTGCTATAGGAAATACGTTTAATTTGTACATACTTAAATAACACCAAAGCACAGCTACAGGGGGGGTGGTTAATTTATACACACAAAACATACCACAAAGGCAATGCTACAGGATGGAGTAATTAACCACGCTATAAACATAGCAGCAATGCACAGCTACAGGGAGGGGGTCAAACTGTACACACTAGACATAACAGTTACAGGGAGTGGGTCAATCTGTACACACTAGACATAACAGCTACAGGGAGTGGGTCAATCTGTACACAGTAGACATAACAGCTACAGTGAGTGGGTCAATCTGTACACAGTAAACATAACAGCTACAGGGAGTGGGTCAATCTGTACACAGTAGACATAACAACTACAGTGAGTGGATCAATCTGTACACAGTAGACATAACAGTTACAGGGAGTGGGTCAATCTGTACACAGTAGACATAACAGCTACAGGGAGTGGGTCAGTCTGTCCACACTAGACATTGTACAAAATAACAGCTACAGGGACAGGGTCAACCTGTAGACACAAGATATATAATGAAATAACAACTACAAGGAAATGATCGATCTGTACACACTAGACATAATAGTAAACAACAGCTACGTGGTGGCGGTCAGTGTACAAGTGGTCAGACAGGTCTACACTGTTACAAAAATAAATGGTCGGTCAGTAATGGCTAATTTGAGGCTATTTTCTATTCTACTATATATTTCTTATTAGACATTTTAACTTCTCTTTCCAGTATATGTCGGTCAGCCACATGGCTGGAGAATAATGATTTACCTTAAAATGATTATCAAACATTTTAATTAAAATGCATCGAGACTTTTTTGTGTTAATTGTAATAATCACGTATTTCTTTTTCTATGCTCTATATTAATAATCACTGACAGGACCCCGAGATATTTTAAATATAAGTTTGTATCATTACATCTGAAGAGTTATTTATAAATCAGTTTGATTTCTGGAAGTAATGAAGCTTTATTTCTTAAAATCACTTATTATATTTCAATTCACTACATATTAATTGATCCAGCTTGATTAGCCGAAGAGTTTGGAATGTTTGTCACCCTTCATCTAAATCAAGCACGCAGTAGACTTCCAACGATTCCAGCAACCTTTTCGAGGTAATGTTTACAAGTTAAACAGAATAAGTTTTTTTTTGAAGACATGAGATTTTTTTGTGTGTGAATTATTTAAATATATTTATTGTTGAGGTCACAACTTAAAACAAAAACTAAGAAAAAACTAATATGTTTTAATTATTAATTAAATAGATGATTAAATATGACCAAAAATTTTCTCCAGGCTCTATCGGCGCCATCGACGAACAGATTAAGCAGGCGGTCGCAACATTGGCAAGAGCGATAAAGGACAATGTTAATGCAGTAAGATTATCGTTTCTTCAATTAGTATGAACTACCACTTGGCAAAGGCAGACACACATATTAATGTAAACACGACACAATTCTGTGACGAGATATTAAACTCATAGAGAAAATAAACAGCAGTTATCGCCATTTTACGTCAGTCGGTCGGTAAAAGGACCAAGGTGCTGAAACTTTATGGAGCGCCCCAACATCACACTTTCGTTGTTGGCGTACAGACAAACAGACAGACAGACAGACAGACAGATAGATAGATTCAAATTAAATATGTATATAAAAGTTGGGATATTCGAATCATTATATAGCGGGTTTTAAGCCACGAGTTACTTCAAACAAATGTTGCAAGCTGTGTATACAAAGGATGTCCCGGTACAAGTGTCCTGGTACTGCAAATGCATAAGAAAACAACTAAGACAGATTGTGTCCTTTTAATGTTTTAGAACTATTTAACAACAATGAAAATACAGGTTTATATATGAATGGATTAAAAAAAAAAACACTTTTCGTACCTGAACATTCAATAATACAAAACTGTGCTTTTCCTGATGATGACGATGATGATTATTATGATTATGATGACGATGATGATGACGATGACGGCGATGGTGATTATGATGATACCGATGATGATGATAATGATGGTGATAATGATGTTGATGATAACGATGATAATGATGATGAGGAGGAATAAGATGACAACAACAACAACCATATAACTTTTTGACTTTGCTGCCAAACATAATGAAGATCATCATGTTATTGATCATGATACTTATGTTAATGGATAAATAAACAATGGCAAGTGCAAGTTGATTTCTTTTCTTCTAGCGAGCTGCCGATGGTAGAAAAGTGTCCCTTGTGTCCGATTTTTGTCATGCCGAATGTCGGGGTGATAAGATTTGCCATAATAGCTGCAAGAAGCTTATTTTGAGTCGTTTAAATCATGGATACATTGGAGGTGTCAAAATTGATGGAAGTGACGACCACGGTAGAAGTGACGACTATGGAAGTGAGGAAAAGGATGGAAGTAACAAGAATGATGAAAGTAAAGAATCTAATAACAGTAACTCGACTGAGATAAGCAGCGAAAATTATAGAGTTGACGGAAATGGTGGAGGTGACTGGAACGATATAGGGGACGACAATAATGGAGGTGACGGAAATGATGAAAGTGACGAGAAAGATGAAGGTGACGAGAACGATGAAAGTGTCGAGAATGATGAAGGTGACGAGAACGATGTAGGTGACGAGAACGATGAAAGTGACGAGAACGATGAAGGTGACGAGAATGATGAAAGTGACGAGAACGATGAAAGTGACGAGAACGACGAAGGTAACGAGAATGATAAAAGTGACGAGAACGATGAAAGTGACAACGACGAAGGTGACGCGAACGATGAAAGTGACGAGAACAATGAAGGTGACGAGAACGATGAAAGTGACGAGAACGATGTAGCTGACGAGAACGATGAAAGTGACGAGAACGATGAAAGTGACGAGAATGATGAAGGTGACGAGAACGATGAAAGTGTCGAGAATGATGAAAGTGACGAGAACGATGAAAGTGATGGGGATGATGAAGGTGACGAGAATAATGAAAGTGACGAGAATGATGGAAGTGACCTGAACGATGAAGGTGACGAGAATGATGAAAGTGACGAGAACGATATAGGTGACGAGAACGATGAAAGTGACGAGAACGAAGAAGGTGACGAGAATGATGAAAGTGACGAGAACGATGAAAGTGATGAGGATGATGAAAGTGACGAGAACGAAGAAGGTGACGAGAATGATGAAGGTGACGAGAACGATGAAGGTGACGAGAATGATGAAAGTGACGAGAACGATGGAAGTGACAACGGTGAAAGTGACGAGAACGATGTAGGTGACGAGAACGATGACGGTGACGAGAACGATGAAGGTGACGAGAATAATGAAGGTGACGAGAATGATGAAGGTGACGAGAACGATAAAGAAAACGAGAATGATGGAAGTGACGAGAACGATGAAGGTCACGAGAATGATGATGAAGGTGACGAGAATGATGAAAGTGACGAGAATGATGATGGTGACGAGAATGACGGAGGTGATGGGGATGATGAAGGTAACGGGGATGGTGGAAGTGACGGGAATGATGGAGGTGACAGGAGAATTCGCCGTTTTCATTGGAAGAAGTAAAGAAAGACGAGGCTGATTTTTTTACAAATAAAAACACAATCGTTTTTGTTTGTTTTTACATTGACACGACTCTTTAATCCCCATTGTAGTGCATTAATATAGATACAGATATTAAACGACTGTAAAACAATTAACCAAGGAATACATATTTTAATAACTATGATGAATTTGTTGTTATTGGGTAAGCGGTAAACATCTTTGAAACTGTACTAGTATTATTACATTTGCGAATAATCCTCACCGTCTATAACGCAACAATATCAACATACATTTTTTCAATAGTAAACATCGTTGATACAGCACCGATATTATTTCATTTTGAAAATCACTAACATCGTAACAAATACCTTTTAATTAGTTTTTCTATTGAAGACTCCCTGCTAATGTTAAATTGTAATTACATTAATTATAAATCATGAAAGTCAAACTATGTAATAATGTTATACGTTAACTTTGATTTTTTTGAAGACTGATCCTGCATTATGTAGACATGTTTACACCATATAAAGAAGAACTCAAAAGTATTAATATACATGAAAAAAACAACATGAAACAGTAATCTAGATATTGCAAAACGAATTAAACTCACAGAGAAGCATACACACGCACGTACACGCACACCCTTAAACACCATATATACAAGCCCAACCACGATTGGAACACAATAAGCAGGAGGGCGAATGTATATACATATTTAAATATCAGAATTTACATACAATTAACCTAAATTGTATAGACAGTCACTTCCAATTCTAACCGTTTCTAAGCCACATGGACTTATAACAGAAAACAATGAGACATTCCCCAACATTAGCAGCAACACTGCTAGATGTGCTTCTTAACGGTGGTATCCGACAGTTTGGACCAAAACTATTTTCATTAAACATCTTAATAACATTGTCACCTGAGCAGATCTCGCAAAATGATGTTTATTGATGTCCGACACATGTCTGAAATGTGCAACATAACGTCACAATCTTCATTTTAAACGTGTACTTTCTCTCTGAGCTTTGTTGCACAGTTAGCTATTTTTACACTAAGAAAAGCACGTGGCCACTTATGTTCAGCTTATCCCCGTCGTCCGCTGTGACGTCGATGTCTATTTTAGTAGAAATAACCCTCTTCCTTATATATAGATTTGAAAATAAACAACGTTTAAGAAGGTCGAAATCTTACCATTCATAAATAATTTTGAGAAATATTAAAATTGCCATATATTTATTCATTTCTACACATCAACACCGATCCTCTATGTATTTATGGCATCCGGTAAAACAATGAACTTGTAATCCATGTGTACTGTAGCAGTCGTCTGATGACAGTGAAGAAAAAGGTTCCATGATATTTTGTTGTAAACTAACAGCAAGACATAATAGCAAAAGAGAAAGCTTAAGCTTAAAATAAACATTGATATGGGCCTCGTTACGACATAAAGGCTATGCTGACAATTTTGACGTTACCACATAAGGGCTTAAAGTACAAATAGGTACAATGGGAATTTCAGTTAAAAATAGATATCGAAGTTAAAGCTGATTATCCGAATGTTCATGTAGAATTATCTCATAAGTAAGTGGTCACGTGATTTTCTTAGTTTAAAAATAGCTAACTGCGCAGCGTGGCTCAGATAGGCCATGACGAGTGAAGAGTTATGCTTCGATGTTCACACAGATCTAGGGCGTCAAAATTGCAGGACCTTTTAGGTAACATCGACTTATTTTGTTGAGAAAAAATATTTGGTCTAAACTGCCGAATACCACCTTTAAGGAACATGATACTTGTAAATTGCGGATCTGTATTCCACCTTGACACAATGATCTGTGGTTTTATGCCCCCTTCCCATTTGTATATGTGTGTGTGTGCGCGCGTCGTGTGCGTCGTTTGCGTGTGTGTCCTGGTATGTGTGCGTGAGTGTGTGCGTGCTGGTATGTGTGCGTGAGTGTCTGCGTGCTGGTGTGTGCGTGTCCGGGAGATGTAAGGCGCAGTGGGGGTGGAGGGGGGGGGGGGGGGGGGGTGGAAGGAAAAGATGGTTTGTTAACATGTGCAAAATAAAATTAAAATTTTGTGACGAAAATGTAAGTGGTTTCCATAAACAGTTTATAAAACTTGCAAAAAAATACACACAAATAATAACAAGTTTCGGTTCGCTGTATTATGTACAGCAATAATTAACATAAACGATGGAATTTGAAGCCATAAAATTGAGTTGCAAAATTAAAAGATAAATCACAAGATATATCTGAGTAAGAAGCTATTCCTGATTATCGCCAAGACTGGGGCGTGTCTATTTTCTATCTTCGGCCGACCTCGGTTTGTAGTTATAATATTATATCTTAATAGGGCCTAATGAAGGGCAATATACCAGGAAGAGACACTTCCTGATTTAAATGGTGTACTTTATGGTTACTTGAAATGGTTTACTTTTATACTAGAAAGTAATGTAATGTGTTTTTATGAAATGAATCGATAGCATACTGAATGAAGAGAATCGGAATTTTAAATAAGGAAATATGACAAAGCCATATGAGCACCGCAACATATACAAACATTTGAAAGTGCAAAGGACATGCAAGCCAAATGTAAAAGTAAGAACATATCTGATTAGTCATAAAACAAAAACAGCAAACACAACAGTTACAGCCTTGGAACGGTCAGTCTGCAAAATGGACCGACTGGGGTGCTTAAACCTGTTTTACAGAGCTATAACCTTGCACTTCCTGAGGGGTTTCCCAAATGCAAGTAATCGAAAGATCCGATCTATTTGAATAAACAATGTCCAAGCGTTGACGGTTTTAGACAGGTTGTGACGTCGTAAAGGACGCAATTTTACATGGTATCTAAAAGAGAGGGAAGCATTTTTCCATTAGAAGAACTACACAATATTGTTGATAGTAATTTCAATAAAATTTTGAATCAAGGAAATACTGACCATGGAAAAAGTGTAAATGATTGTGGCAACCTCTTCATGTGTAAATGGAATTGAGGAACCAAAGTCCAATAGCCATCAAAAGACATTACTCGTAACAATCTTTATAGGATGAATTAAATGGCAACATAGATTACATGAACATGGAGAGTTTTAACGACCGCCACACTGCACAGGTAACATTGTTTTAATCCTAACCGAACAGTAACCACCTTGGGACGGACTGTCGGCAAAGGGAACCGACTAGAGAGCTTAAACCGGTTTCACAGAGCTCTAACCTCGCATTTCCTTACGGGTTTCTCACTGCAAGCAAAGAAAAGAATACCAATATTTGAATATAAAAAATGTCCAAGCGCCTGCGACATCGTCCAGTTTTATGAAAGATGATTTCAGAAGCACACAGGATTGATCCTGCATGACCTTGACTACTCGCGGTCAGTTATTCATGCCTGGGAAGAAGTAGTGCGTGTACAGAAACAAATATGTACGTATAAGACGACTATACATTTCAAATGTTAAGATTAATTTTGTTATCTGTTTAAACTGGACGTTCATTATACTGTAATTAAGATGTACATGAAATGCACAATGACTTGAGGAAAGGGTCGAAATGGGGAGCCACCTGCTATTAGAATGTGTCTTTCACTGACTTTGCATCATCTAATAGGCCTAGATATTTGCTCTATCACGCGCGGAGCATTCTGCGGCTCTGAGTCAGGGTATGTAATAACATAGTTTAATCTATCATCTCAGCATTTCAGTCCTAAACCTACCACTCGCGTTCGGAGAGGAACTTGCGCCCTCGGGATTTTTAGGTTCGAATCACAGAGGGCGTAAGAGGAAATAATTAATTTCAAACATAGTTCATTTTGGGTCGATTTCGGTAGCATGTATGAACATTTATTTCAGACCTAACTTAACTTATATTCCAAAACTATATAGAAAGTATTGAATGTTTATCGCATGTTAATGACTAAGATATTATTTCTGTCCCAATGTATGATCTATATTTTAGAACGTTTATTTGCTGCTAAATACTTGCTTCTTTCCAGTTTCCACTGTGATGTACATTTGATTTACTGCGGAATAATTTGACCATTGTTAGCACACCTGTAATCACGCACCAGGTAAAACTTACACCACCCAAACAACGCTTCTATGCGCTTTTATTTAGATAAGTTATGACGTCATTAGATTACATGCAGGGGGAGATTATTATCAGCTCACAAAAGGAAGACAGCAAACATAAATAAGATTTAAGCTGCATTTTTCTTATGAGACGAGAGAAAATAAAAAACGTTTTCAAATGACCCCCTCCTTGGATTTAAACATTATTTTATATGATACGCCGCCCAACTTTTTTTGATATTTTTTTTAGAAAGTGCGTGTTTGTTGTTATGCCTTTTGTACTAAAATGTACGTTTTGGACCAGTGTATTTCTATTCCAATTTGGAAAAGTCCAAGAAAGAGCATTTGAAAACGAGGTTGGAATCTCGCAATGTTTGCAATGTGCCAAAATCGTGAATATAAAACGTTTTTGCATTACTGGGAGAATTCGGAGAAATCGAAATGATACTGCCACCCTCTGCTCATCGGGTGACGTAGACACTTCTATCAACATATACTTGTAGGATGCCGACTTATACTACCACTTACTTTTGTTTATCCTTGCTTATCACGTGCCGACGTACATCACGACCGACCTCTGCTTATCGCGTACCGACGAACATCACTACCGACTTCTGCTAATTATTACGTGCCGATCTACACCACTTCCGACCTCTGCTTATCGCATGCCGACGTACACCACTACCGACCTCTGCTTATCGCGTGCAGACGTATACCACTACCGACCTTTGCTTATCGCGTGCCGACGTTCACCACTACCGACCTCTGCTTATCGCCTGCCAACGTATACCACTACCGACCTCTGCTTCTTGCGTGCCGACGTATACCACTACCGACCTCTGCTTATCGCGTGCTGACGTACACCACTACCGACCTCTGCTTATCATGTGCTGACGAACACCAGTACCGACCTCTGCTTATTACGTGCCGACGTACATTACTACCGACTTCTGATTATCACGTGCTGACGTTCACCACTACCGACCTCTGCTTATCACGTGCTGACGTACTCCACTACCGACCTCTGCTTACCGCCTGCCAACATACACCACTACCGACCTCTGCTTATCACGTGCCGACGTACAATACTGCCGACCTCTGCTTATTACGTGCTGACGTACACCACCACCGACCTCTGCTTATCACGTGCCGACGTACATCACTATCGACCTCCGCTTATCACGTGCTGACGTACTCCACTACCGACCTCTGCTTACCGCCTGCCAACGTACACCACTACCGAGCTCTGCTTATCACGTGCCGACGTACATTACTGCCGACCTCTGCTTATCACGTGCCGCAGACATTACTACCGACCACTGCTTATCACGTGCTGACGTACACCACTACCACCTCTGCTTATTACGTGCCGATGACATTACTACCGACCTCTGCTTATTACGTGCCGACCTACGCCACTACCGACTTCTGCTCATTACGTGCCGACATACGCCACTACCGACTTCTGTTTATAACGTGTTGGCGTATACCACTACCGACCTCTGCTTATTACGTGCCGACGTACACCATTACCGACCTCTGCTTATTACGTGCCGACGTACACCACTACCGACCTCTGCATATCACGTGCTGACGTACACCACTATCGACCTCTGCTTATTACGTGCCGACGTACATCACTATCGACCTCTGCTTAGTACGTGCCGACCTACGCCACTACCGACTTCTGCTTAATACGTGCCGACGTACATCACTATCGACCTCTGCTTATTACGTGCCGACGTACACCACTACCGACCTCTGCTTATTTCGTGCCAACGTACATCACTACCGACCTCTGCTTATTACGTGCCGACGTACACCACTACCGACCTCTGCTTATTACGTGCCGACGTACATCACTACCGACCTCTGCTTATTACGTGCCGACGTACACCACTACCGACCTCTGCTTATTACGTGCAGACGTACACTACTACCGACCTCTGCTTATAACGTGCCGACGTACACCATTACCGACCTCTGCTTATTATGTGCCGACGTACACCACTACCGACCTCTGCTTATAACGTGCCGACGTACACCACTACCGACCTCTGCTTATTACGTGCCGACGTACACCACTACCGACCGCTGCTTATTACGTGCCGACGTACACCACTACCGACCTCTGCTTATTACTTGCATATTACGTGCCGACGTACATCACTATCGACCTCTGCTTATTACGTGCCGACGTACACCACTACCGACCTCTGCTTATTACGTGCCGACGTACACCACTACCGACCGCTGCTTATTACTTGCATATTACGTGCCGACGTACATCACTACCGACCTCTGCTTATTACGTGCCGACGTACACTAGTACCAACCTCTGTTAATCGGGGTTCGACACACACCTTCACCAACCTCTACTGTTTTGCTTCCGGCGTCAATTTCGGCAGATGTTACTCTTGTTTTCAGGTCCAGGACGGTGTTTGTGCAGATCACCATCTATGGAAAGTTCATAATGTAAATGCCACGCTCACTTGCTCAGTGATGCAAAACTATTTTAACATTTTATTTTTTTCAGGTCAAATTGTATGTTTTAAATTACTATGTTTTTATACATGATGATCAACATAACCGGACGCTAGCTAAATCAGCTTTATGCCTGGGTCCTCTACATTAATGAGCAGATTTTCATATCAACGGACGAACTGTTTAATCGGTGACATTTTTGGGCTGGGCCAAACTTGGATAAGTTTGTCTAGAAAAAAAAACAAGAGATCTTAAATCAACGCCTTGACCACATCCATTAAGGTAGAAGGTCGTCCCACGATTTTTGTTTTCATTTGAAAAAGACATTGTGATTAAAAACTTGATCGTAATGTGGTTGATTAATCTGGTTGATGATGGTCTTGGTAAAGTTGTGCTACAAGCACCGAAAGAATTAGATTACTGCGAAACGATGTTGATTTTTTGTAGTTTATGATAAACACGTGGAAGGATGTGTTGACATTGTTGAAGGATGCCAAACTAGCACTAAGTAATACCAACGTAAAACTGCACAAAATCGTCTCTAACTCTGCAGAAGTCCTATACTCTTTCCCATAGTATGTCGTCTTAGGAGATGTTTTCTGACGACCTACATAATCATGCGGGTTAACATGGAATATTAGTGACGACTTCCTGGCAAAATAACAGTCCCAGCCACTGCATTTGGAAGACTTTGTGGCATCTCTGCTGTGACTTGCATATCTCACCATTTAGGATTCCTAAGCCCAATCAGCATGCAGGAACGAAATCTTGCAAAAGAAAAATTACCACTCATGGCACAGATATATGGACAAGGAATTACCTGAACAACTGAAAACAGGAATGGGAAGTGTTGAGAAGGAGATTATGAAATCCATACCGGTTATTCCTCTCTGACGTCGATTTCTATTTTCAGCAGCTTACAAACGCGCATTTATACAGATTTGAACAGAAAGAACAATTATTTCAAGATTTAGATTGTCTAGCAATTGGGGTAGTGTTCAAAATCCTATAAACTTTAAACTTAAATATGAGTTTATGCACAAATTCCTCAAAACAGTAAAAACAATTTAATATATAAATTTGATGTAAGCAAACTGTAGGATTACACCTTCAAATGAAACAATTTCTTATTCAGAAAGGTCCAGTTTACCTTAAAAATACAGTTAGTTTATGTACATCTACATTGCAGCATTGCAGATGAACTGCTGTTCGGATGAGTATAAGATGGTGTTAATGAAAGCTAGGACAAAAGCCACCCCCCCTTCCCCCCCAAAAAAATGGTTTAGTGTAAATGATTTTATAAATATTTTGTGCGAATTTTAGTTGTTAAGTTTAATTAAAAATTACTAAGAATATTTATACATACAATGCAAGGTCTCCTGGTTGTCTCGATCCACATTTTATCTAGTATTTTGTTAATTATGCATATTATATTATTTGTCGGTTATTTTTTATGTTTTATTACATGGAAGAACAACTTCTTAAAGGTGGTATCTGAAAGGCATTAACATGGTATGTACAAGGACGACGGGAACCTAGTGTGCGAGGCGATGTGGACCGCTTGTGTGAGACGTGCTCCCTAGCAAGAGACGACGTGAGCCACAAATTTACCATATTGGAGCATTGTTTCATTTTCTGTCCAACGTCTTAATCTATGATATAGTAAATAACCTCTTTAAGTACTTAATACAATTAACACAAATATAACAAAGGGCAATATGCGGTTAGAAAACAAGACTTTGAACTTAATTTCCTTTACCTAAAGCGGTTTAGAAAATACAAGATTTAACTAATTCTGACTATTGTTTATTATTGTTCAACTACATTACATTGTATGATTGATTTTGCTTAACAACTAAACTGAACTTTTATATTTATAACGGTCTTTTTACTGTTAATAGCTTAAGACGAATCATGATTGAAGTAAAAAAGAACAGGTAATCTTACCAGCCTGTGTGTATGTTTGATGATGTTTAAACCTTAAAACAATATGTTTAAAATATGACAAACAATTTGATTTTAATTTAAATTTTATATGCACATAAAGGATAGATGATTTTATCTTATATAGTGAGGCGTATGACACAGATAAGTCCAAATGGTATTACAACATTTGATTTTTAAACATTGTTTAAACAGTAACGGTATTATAACATTTGTAATTTGAACATTGTTTAAACCGTAGCGGTATTATACCATTTGTAATTTGAACATTGTTTAAACTGTAGTGGTATTATAACATTTGTAATTTGAATATTGTACAAACCACAGTGGTATTGTAACATTTGTAATTTGAACATTGTTCAAAATGTAGCAGTATTATGATATTTGTAATTTGAACATTGTTTAAATCGTATTAATATTATTATATTTGTAATTTGAACATCATTTAAATGGTAATGTTTTTATTACATTGAACATTGTTTAAATCATTATGGTATTATAACATTTGTAATTTGAACATTGTTTAAACTGTTATGGCTTTATAACAGCTGGATTGTAAACATTGTTTATTTTAACACTTGTATTGTGAACATTGTAATATTACTTCATTTTTGTCAACAGAATTTATACATGACAATATTTATATTTGCCAAAAAAAAATCGGAGAACTAGTAATTAACAGTCCCACCAGCTGATAAGTAAATATGTTTACACTGAAACATATAATCTTAACACACAATTCAATTTATATTACACAAAAATAAATTCATTTTTGCCTCCTTACCTGTAAAAAAGGTAACATAGACTAAAGTTATGACAATATTATAAAATACATGACAGTGATTAATGATTAAAATAGTTTATTTCTCTTCTTTGGTTATAACTGCCTAAATGCATTTATCACATTCATAATTTGATTAAGATAATTCAACAATCTTAATTGTGGATTTCAAATTAATAAAATAATCACAAAAACTGATTAAAATAATAAGTAACACCTATGCTTCAAATAATATTAAAAAGATGAATACATATTTTGACTTATTTAACATAAAAAAAAACTAATAAAATATTTAAAAAAAAATAAAATTATTTAAAAGTGCTAAATTAATTTAAAATATTGAATAAATGAGTGCTTGTACCAAAATCTTCTACACATAAAAGTATACTATAATGACAATATAAGTTATAAACTGAATGTAAGATTTTGGTTTGTATGAAATCAATATCACTGTTTAAACATTATTAAACATTCAACCAATAAATAATTTGCTTTTGGACAATTTAATGAACATAATTACCAAGAATTACTTCAAAATGGTAAATGACAAAAATAAAATATAAAATGAATGACTCATTTCTATCTGTTAAGCTAAACTGATATTTCTAATTGTATAAACTAGTTATTTACATGTCTCAAAAGAAGTTAACATACATACGTAAAATTTAACATATCATTTATCATCAATAACAACCAATAACCGAATGTGTTATATTTTGTTAATTAAAATAACATTTAAACACATCTGTGGCATCAACATAACTCATTTTTCTTCACAATCAAGTAATAGCAATGAAGAGGGCAATTGTGGCACTGAAATCTCTCACCTGGAGGAATGAGAGGGCCATTATGGCACTGAAATCTCTCACCTGGAGGAATGAGAGGGCCATTATGGCACTGAAATCTCTCACCTGGGATGTAAGTTAGTGAAACAACTAACAGTTGAAGGTCATATAAGAAAAATGTCTGAAATTATTATAAAATCCATGCAATGATCAAGTTTTTAATTTTTATATGTTTTATTACTTTCGAATGACACTATATAGGCTCATAACTAATATTCCAAGTGGTATTATTTTAACTTAAGATGCTGCTGTCTCTTAAAGTAACAGTTTGGAAGTGAATGGAAACTGATAGATCCATCGATAGAAATATTACAGTATATTGTAGGTGAAGGATGATAACTGGTAGGCAGTTAATGTTAAAGCTACTTGTTACTTGTTTTTAAATACATGACTTTCGGAAAGCGAATCATGTGATATTAAACATTGATATTAATATCAGATGAATACTTGGGGTGTATTTCATCATAAACCTTAAGATCAATTGAAAAACGTTCTTAAACTTCAGTCTCACGTTCATTCCTAAATGCGATTCAAGAAACTGTCATAAGTGTGATTGGTAGCAAATTGATCAAAAGCACTCTTTTGTTTTAAGTGTAATTTTGCTCTGAGAGCGAATTCCAAAATATTAATGAAACGCTCTTAAGTGGGAAAACAATTCTTAGGAGAAAATAAAAAATCTTAAGATTTATGATGAAATGCACACCATCTTGTGTAATGTGCAAAGCATTGTATTAAGACAATTTGCCTTATTCTTCTGCTTTGAAGTGTCAGGCTAATTCATGTACAATAACTTTCTCACTGCTTTTGGCTTAATAGTCCACTCAGTAATACAAGTATACAGTCAATTAGGTCTACTGTAAACTGCCTCTGAATTGTTGGTGCAGCTCAGGAGAGAGCGGTGCCTCATATAGAATGCTTTTATGGGAACGATTGTGTAGCAGGCCGTAACAGGAATGGGAGCTGTTCATTGAGACCTTTTTAAGAAATAAGATCAAAGTTATCTGTTTTTAATAGTGTAGCTTGCAGCAGTAATAAGTAGTTAGCAATTATCCAAAGGTAGCCGGCATTAATTAGAATTCACAGCTGTTTGGCTAGGTCTTGTTTAAAGGCTTCGAGTATGCCGATGTTAGCAATGCAGCTTGTTGGCACGGCACCTCTAATAAAATGCATTTTTATGGAGAAGATAGCATAGCAGTCAGTAACAGAAAGTTGCAATTGTTGAGTGAGACCATTTTCATAGAAAAGAACCAAGTGTTCAGTTTTTTAACAGTGTAGCCTACAACAATAAAGTGTAACTTGCAATTATAAAAGGTAGCAGTCATTAATAGGAATTCAAAGTCATTTGCCAAGGTCTTGTTTAACAAAAGAAACCGAGTATGCCGATGTTAACAATGCTGCTTGTAATTACAGTTGTAAAAGACAAAAAAGAAGAAATCAAAGCAGCTTACAGTCTAGTTCCCATCGAAGTAATGGTTTGTTTCTCTCATATTTATGACACAACTCATGCATGTTTACTTCCCAGGATAGTCTTCTTCAACAAATTTATTTAGCTTTTGATCTTTTTGACTTTTCTGTATTAAACAATCAAATTTGAGATTAAGTTTTTTATACTATTTTAAATGAATTCGAATGTACCAACAGACCAAACTTATTTTCAAAGCAAGTTTTTCTTTATTTTGCTTTGCAGATATGAAATGCTACATGGTGTTATATACTTGTAGTGTCTAAATTATTCATTAATATTCAAAATAGTGAGAAAGCATCCTTTAATTGAGTAATAAGTGAGGCTTGATATAAATGCTCACGTGTCAGATGAAGATTACTGTTGATTGAATAGCATCAACTTCAATATTGTACTGGTGTGTTAATCATTAATGGCTAATTTGTTTACAAAAATATAAATCGATGACAATATATTGCAATCTTTTTTTAAATATGAGAGGGGTGGGGGTGACTAAAGTTTTAATAAAATTTCAAATTAAAAATGTATTTCTAATTTTAAATGATCAACACCTGCTAAAAATACTATTTGGAAAATCAGAAAATATAATTATTTGGAAAATATCTGCTGATATTCTCATTGCCGAACCTATTTCGTATTTCTGATCATAGTATTTTTATTATGAGATGACAAGATTGTAAGTTTTAACATGGCATATGCAAAATATATCTATTTTACTGCATTATTATATCTGTCACAACCAAATGATAGGAAATTAACACTTATAAAAGTCTAAAGAAGAAAAATAATAATATATATCAAAAATATGAACACTGGCACTGAAACACATCATGGTAAGAAAATGAGTCTTAAAAACTCATGTATTTATGAGCATTGGAATGTATGTGAATTAATAATGAAACATACACTGTAGCATACTGACCTTTTCAATATATTAACCCTTTTATAGCATTTTGTCATATGTTTCCTTTCTAAGTTACTATACTGTCTGATGTAAAATCTGATGGGATTAATTTTTGTAATTTTTGTCATGAAATATTCAGGTTTGCTGAAATTGTATGACTTCATTCTAATACATGTAGTTCATCTACTGTGTCATAATTTTGCATTATTTTCAAAATATGTAATTGTCTTTTTAAAGTATCTCAGTCTTAATCATAATTTTGGCCTGATTATGTCAAACTTGATATCGCTTGAAAAAAAGAAAATGGTATTTGACATGTATGACTTATTTGCTTGTGGCCTTTGTTTGTAGCATTGTCTCACCACTGTCACTAAAGCTGCCGGAGTCGGTACTTTGATGGGCAGCATTCCATATACACACCTTGCCATCCTTACTGCCTCCTCCAGAGATCACGTACCTGCATAAGAAACACACTCCTTATTAACAAACACTTCAAATGAATCTAAATTGTGTTTAAACAAACACTTTTAATAAATCAAATATAGCTTTTGCTTGAAAACACTTTTAATGAATCAAATATAGTTTTGTTTAAACAATCACTACAAATGAATCAAATATAGTGTAGTTTAAACAATCACTACAAATGAATCGAATATATTTTTGTTGAAACAATCACTTTTAATGAATCAAATATAGTCTTGTTTAAACAAACACTTCAAATAAATCAAATATTTACTATGAAACAAACACCCCAAATGTTAATTTATGAACACCCCAAATGTTTATTTACGCTATTTTATGCATGAATTAACTTATAATTCAAAGTTCTACTTGTTTAAAAGCAAACAAGTAATAATGCTCATGCTAATAATAATAATAATTATTATTATAATTATTATTATTATTATTACTGTTATCTTTATATATTATTTAAATGGCTTTTGATATTAATAAAAGTGCATTAGGAGTTTAGGACATGTGAGGGAATATACATGTTTTTTAAATAATGGTACATTATAAATAATCATTGCATTTATTTTTAAAATATAAACAAGTAACATTGTTTATAAATAGTTTTGTTTAAAACAGGGAAAATGTCTTCTCTTCAACAAGGCCATGATGACCTTATACCACTTACCTGTGTACCTTAGATTTTAAAATATTAGTAAGACAGAAATTCCTGCAATTTAGAACAGACTCGAAAAAATTAAACATTGTTGATTGGGAAAGTACACAAGAGGTGTTTGGTAATTCAGTTTCAAAATGAACAGGGAGAATTGACAATTTTCGTTTAACTATATAGCAAAATATGGAAAATGTGTATTAGCTTGGTGAAAAGCGATTGTGATGAGTCAATTTAAAACACTTCATAGAGAGCGACCAATGAACATGTATGGCATATATCAAGGCTCTAGTTTTTGTAGTTTTGTAGTTTTTCAAAGTTATTACATGTATATACATGTAGCAATAAATGGAAAATGGTCATGCCATGGGCGGCCAGGTTATTTGTCATATTTAAATTATTTGAATGATCTGGAAAAAGGGCCTATTAAGGATCATGTAAACCATATATCAAGGCTCTAGCCATTGTATTTTCTAACAAGAAGGTTTTAACAGTTTTACTTTCTATATAAAAAAAGGCCACACCACTGGCATGTTTTTTTGTTGTTGTTTTTTTGTATAAAAATTCTTTAAAACGATTTTGATATTGGGCTACCCAATGAACACATATACCAAATATCCAGTGGTTCTAGCTCTTGTTTCTGCAAATAAGAATTTCAAAGTCAGTCACCTTGCCAACTGACTGCTACTAAGGCGGTAACTGTTCATCTCTATTTGTTTAAAGGCATCTCGAAAGGAATGTGGTATCCCACTGAGCCAGGCCCCCACATGCTATGACCAGACCTGCTAATTGCTGGTCATCACTGCAGGGAGTCTTTAGCCAACATAGTACTAATCTGTCACAGTAAAACCTCTGATGGGTTAATGCAAAACTAAATAACCTGCTAGTATGGATGTGAGACAGTAGGCTAGTTTTACACAAAGCCACAAACATTATTGTTAGTGATAATGTGGGTTGTTTACTATATGATCCCTTACAAATTCTTTATTGCATTAATTACTAGGTGTCAATTTTGTAACTGCAAGATTATGTATTTATTTCATAGCTAAATATTTAATTTTGAAAATACATGAGAGATACAAGTTTAGTATTCAAAATGACTCTGAAGGACATTATTCTGACAATGAATGACTTTTGTTGCTTTTGTTAGAAACGTTTCGTTACATTTTACAAATCAAAATAAAATATAACTTTAAATATATATGAGAACTAAAAGAATGAAAGAAATAACAAAATGTATAAGAAATAACAAAATCAACCAACAAAGTAAGAAAGAAAACAAATAAAGATTTATATATATATATATATATATATATATATATATATATATATATATATATATATATTTATATATATATATATATATATATATATATATATATATATATTGGATTGCGTAATTGGTATATTCACAACTGTTTCCTTTACAAACTGTGAATGACTATGTTCAACCCCCAGATATAGCATACATACACTTGGATCTTGAACAATACCTGTGTGACAGACACATCGTTACAGACTGTGGCAGCCTTGCTTATCAGAAAACAGATGCCCTCACATGCTGGGTGGGGCAATAAATGGGGGGGGGGGGGGGTCACTTATATAAGGCTTTTGAGATGCCTTTAAGGACAAGTTCTCACTTAACTTATATATCTACATGTCAACATCTTTTTCCATCCAATACCTTTTATATTTTATTTCCCCCAAAACGTCTACAAATGTTATCTCATTTAATTCAGCCTATCACAAAAAGCACACTCTTTATACTATAATATTATTTTTAAAAAATAAAAAGTGCCCTGAATTAGATGTTCAGTTGATAGCTTGTAGCTCTAGAGAAAATATGAAAAAAAGACAGCTCAATAAACAGATCATTTAAATATTTATTCTACTTTTTAATTAAATCAGAACCACAAACTACTCTTTCATATCATAAAAAAGGAGTTAACAAACATGGTGTTGACTGTAACCCAATCAAGCCCGAATAACCCACATGGGACCAGGAAGACCAGCCACCTGTACACAGCGGGGCAGTAGATAACAGTCTGCACCTGGGAGCTCAATGCAATACGAGTCTAAGAAGCAAAGGGTTATTTAATGTTGACGGACACCAGATGCCAAATGATCACAATATCTCAATATAAATTCATTTACTTATACTTCTAAATTAACAAAATCCTGTTTTTTGAAGTGTTTAAGATTGCTTAAACTGCAAACCTGTTAAGAAAACAAGTTATCTAATATAATAAAGCACACATAATTAAGTAAAAAAGCCAGCTTCATGTAATGCCTAATTTAATCCAACATATTCTATATTGTAAAGTGTTAGAAAAGCCAGTTCTTGAAAAAGATGATTTTAAAAGTACATTGTGAAGGGTAACTAAATTAAGTTCTTGAAATACTTCTAAATTAAAAAAGTCCTGTTTTTTGAAGTGTTTAAGATTGCTTAAACTGCAAACCTGTTAAGAAAACAAGTTATCTAATATAATAAAACACACATTATTAAGTAAAAAAAGCCAGCTTCATGTAATGCTTAATTTAATCCAACATATTCTATATTGTAAAGTGTTAGAAAAGCCAGTTCTTGAAAAAGATGATTTTAAAAGTACATTGTGAAGGGTAACTAAATTAAGTTCTTGAAAAATATATTTTTAAAAGCAAGTTTCTACTAAAAGTTGCACTTAAAATTTTTTTGCTGTAAATGGTCAATACAATTAAGACCTAGTTATTGTCAAATTTTCACAAAACTTAAAAAAAAAGTCTTTTAATAAATTCTTATGAAGAAAAAATTAAAATACTGTTCCTATAAAATGGTAATTCACCTGATGTTTTTTCTTGTGCAGGTTTATAAATGCATTCAAGGATAAATCTTTACACCTTACCTGGCCAAATGACAGGTCATATGTGAGGCCCTGTACACATATTTTATATGTTATAAACAGTTAAAATCTTTCACAAGTAAATGACAATGGTTATACTTTCCACATGTTGCTCACAATATCTAGCCTGATATTAAATGACTGACCTTCCCCCATCAAATGTACTTTTTGAAATATTTATACTTATTTAGCACATACTTACTCTCACGTCCATCATATTACATTATACGATACCATGTCTACACTAGCAATACCCTTTGTTCTTTCATATTCATTTAAAATGAGGCACCATGTACCTGTCTAAACAAATATAAGATATAATCTGTGCTTCTGTATGTAGATTTCTGATCATTCTGATCATAAATATAATGATAACAATGCAAAGTCTTATAATGTTTCTTTTAAAATATAGATAATATTCACTTGCATACTTGTGTATGCCTTGGAATATTGGTATGTCTTATTGTGTATGCTACTTGTGTCTGCCTTGGAATTTTGGTATGTCTTACGTTTATGCTACTTGTGTATGCCTTGGAATATTGCTATGTCTTATTGCGTATGCTGCTTGTGCATGCTCTGGAATATTGGTATGTTTTATTGTGTATGCTACTTGTGTATGCCTTGGAATATTGGTATGTCTTATTGCGTATGCTACTTGTGTATGCCTTGGAATTTTGGTATGTCTTATGTGTATGCTACTTGTGCATGCCTTGGAATTTTGGTATGTCTTATTGCGTATGCTACTTGTGTATGCCTTGGAATTTTGGTATGTCTTACGTGTATGCTGCTTGTATATGCCTCGGAATATTGGTATGTCTTATTGCATATGCTACTTGTGTATGCCTCGGAATATTGGTATGTCTTTTTGTGTATGCTACTTGTGTATGCCTTGGAATATTGGTATATCTTACTGCATATGCTACTTGTGTATGCCTTGGAATATGGGTATATCTTACTGCATATGCTGCTTGTGTATGCCTTGGAATATTAGTATGTCTTACTGCCTATGCTGCTTGTGTATGCCTTGGAGGTTTGGTAAGTCTGACTGTATATGATTAATTGTATATGCCTTGGTATATCTCGCTGTGTCTGCTTTGGAATTCAGGTATGCAGTATATAAAAGCTGCATTATATATGCTTCAAGATTATGATACATGTATGACTTCTTATGAACTCTATGATGTAAACTGAGGGGCACCTGTAGCCAAGCTGTTAAGTGTCAATGACTTGTATCACCTTAGACTCTCACTGCACTAGGGCTCTGTCTTTAGGAATGCTTTGCAATTCTAAGAAATTTTATACATTTAAATATTATGTATGCAACTAGATGTTTGATATTGAAATTTGGTATGTCTTATTATGTATGCTATATTGTGTATACAATAAAATATTTGCACATGTATGTCTTAATTTGTTTAATAAATATATGCCTCAGATTTTGGTATTTTATATTATGTATGCTGTGTTGTGTATATAAACCATACCTGTCTCTGACATCACATAACACCCTGACAGCATCATCGTGTGCATGAAGCGCCTTCCAAAGGGTCCGATCCTGGTTGTAGATATAAATTGTGCCATCCTTCGTGCCTACCCATACCTGGATATGTTTACAGGTATAGTAAAGATGTGCAAAAATCATAACTTGTAAAACTTGAGTCAAGATAATCTAGTAAAAATCATCCATGTTTGATGGGTATATCTTTCCATGAACGATCTTACAGTTTCCAGAGACACTGTCCACTTACATATATATAAAGCATATATAGTATTGCCTTAACTGTGTACGGTTTGTCTTGAAACACCTGTCATATTAATACAACCAGCCACATTATAGTGACACCAGACCAAATGGTCTTGGATTTACCATTATACTTACCTGGGTGTTAGCAAATGAGCTACATCACTACCATTTCAACGACTTTGGTAGAATGTTTGAATGTTAGGCCTCAAATACATGTCAACTATTTGTGTCTAGCAATGTATGTTCATGTAATAAAAATTGAGAATAAAATGTAAACAGATTATGAGTCAAGCAACATGTTAACAGCATATCATTTAAGGTACTATTCCAGCAAGTAAATACTGTCTCTGCATGTCTGGTTTTGCATTCTTATGTGCACAAACAAATCTGAATTGGTAATAAGAAACATTGTGTAGAATATGTTTACATGATACAATTTCAGTAGAGGCAATCATGTCTAACATAATATCATCTCAGTGGGTTTAAAACAGCTTTGCAGCTAACATTGTATTTCACATTGAAAATAAAACAATAAAATATGTTCAAATGCACCCAATCTAAAAAGAATCTCTACAGATATAAATTGATCATTTCTATAAATACAAGGGTATAATTTGTTAAATGCTTACCTTTCCATCAACTTGCATCATGGTACTGACCCCTTTACAGCTATCTGGCATCTCAATAGTATCCAGCTGTTTTCCTGTGGCACTGTTCCATATCATTATCCTACCTTCCCGCCGGAAACCAGCCCAAATCTAAGTATAAAATGTAATACTGATGTACATTTAATCAATGTCTAAATTCAATCTTTTTTTTTTAAAATTCACACCTCTATTATATAGGAGCTTCATTCCTGACATTTGTTTTTGTTTGACCTACATCTGAAGAATACTTATTGAGATATTGTTAATATTTAGGGTGTGTGTGAATGTATCTTTCAATAATAATTTCTTCATCTCCCGCCTTGGTTTGTGAGATTTTCCATAGGTCTGAGATTTTCCTTACTATTTATAGGTGAACACTTGTTGCCTGAGACATCATAGCTGCAGATATGATCATTGTTAATACATTCATAACTGACCCATCTATCATGGGCAGTACCCATACTTACCAGGAAATCCCTGGTATTTACCTTTCATATGCACTTACTTTCGCCTTAGGAAGAAAACCCACTGACAAAACAACTGGGTCACTTCATATGGTTCAAAATTAGATGTGCCTCCATTCCATTCGTGAAAAAAAACTTTGGTCTTTTGTTTGTTGACAAGAAAGTGAATTACTACAATATACATGTATTTTATTCTTACTCCAATGAGGAAATAAAAAGTATCATGTTTCTACATAGAAAAAGTACATAGACAAATGTAACTAAAATTAAATGTTTATATTCAGTTATCCATCCACTTTTTCATAAATTGAAATTAAAAAAACCCTGAAAAAAGATTTAAATTGTCTGAGGTTAAAAAATACTACAAGAAGTAATTGTCTGTGATCTTAGGTGCTGGACATTATATTAGCCATTGAAAACAGAGCAAGGACAATTATGTCAAATCAACGATATTTAAACAAAATAGTTTCGTTCAAAACCAGCATCTCTTGTATTGTGAAAAAATGCTCTGCTGTCTGCGCCAGTGACCAGTGATCCTTGCATGTTTTATGTTGTTTATATTGCGACTGGCAAAATTTTACATACAGCTTTAAACATTACATATGTTATCATTTTAATGTTTTTCAACCAGTGCTTACAAGTTTATTTTTGTTACAATCCGGCCAAAGCAGGGGTCAATTGCTATTGTCTTTTGTGCCAAAACTTCTCTTGTATTGATTACTTTGAAACATTCAAAGAGATGGAACAAATAAAAATCTGTTTATTTATTTTATTTATCGTTGGAATTAGGTTTATCTAAATGCCATAAAATTACATACATTTAACACTTTGTTGTTTTTTGTGGGGCTGCTTTTTCAGTGACATACAACATATACTTAGCTGCTAAAATATAAAATAAATTTCAATTACAAATAATTAAAAAAAAAAATTGACATTATTTACAAGCCAAAACTAAGTTTCCAACATGTTGTGTTCCCATTTCCAAATACATGAATTATGTGTGAATCTATGACAAATACCCACTAGGATGTCAATAAAATGAGTTGCAAAAATGATATTCACTGATTCAGAAAAGTAGTTACATTTTTAAATTAGAACCAATGTAGATAATCTTATTTTGTTAACAATAATTATCTCTTCTCAAATACAAAACCCCACCTCCAATGTTGTGGACATTGAAGAGTGTTTAAGGTCTGATCACAGTAACATAGTGCAAAATAACCACTGTGAAGAGAGGGGCCAAGGTAGAGTGTCACTGGTTGCATGATATCCACCACATTTCACTGAATGTTGTATTTTTATACGCTGCTCTAGAGGGTGTTTTTTTATTTATATACATTTACAGGTTACATTTCTAAAGACATTTTCATTTTGACTGGTATTTTAACAAAAACATATGACAATTTTTGCTACAAAGAGTAAAACTGTGTAAATCTGCCTTCGGTTTTACAACCTGTCATAGGACTACTTTTTGTCATACAAGGATTAGTTGAACTTTGTTAGGTCAGCTGCATTAGCATTAAGCAGTAACACTGCATTTACTAATAACACAGTGAATACAATAAACAATAGACAATAAAAAGCAATGAAGTTATGTTTGTTCAGTTATATAAAGATATGCGAGGCCAATTGTTGCCAAAATGGGGATGTGCATTTTCCAATTTTCAGTTGATCATGTTTTATCACATTAGTAATAACAGGATATATTAAAAAAGTTGTAAATTTAAGTTTAAAGTGACAAACCCCATATGCTGATATTAAAAAAATGTGTGGTGTGCCAATGAAGCAAAAATTTTATGAGCTTGAAATTATTTAGAGCTTGAAATTATTTAGAAATTACAAGAAAAGTGTCTGATTTAACTGGTGTGCTTTACTGATGGGAACTCGTTAGCATTTTTTTTGTACTTATGAGTGTCTGTTTAAACATGAATGTGTTTATGGATTACTAAATGAAGAAAACTGAGATTTAGAAAGTATCATTATCTGCTTACCAAAGGTAGATAGCTTTACACAAAAATAATACTTTAATCAAACTGTATATTTCTCAGAAGACAACTAATAAAAACATTTTTGAATGACACCGCATCCTGCCCCTCTCACCTTGAAATCTATAAACTTTACACATGTTTTAGAAGATGTTGTTTTTAGTTTTGACTGTTATATGCTGGAACATTTATTACTAGTCTACATAGGGTGCATTTCTTATTTTTAAGAGCTGCATACAGCCATGATTAAGAATATAAAAGTTACTTTTTAAACAATTGTTTCTTATTGATTCCTTGCATCTTCATACTGAAAAAAAACTCTTATATTTTTACCCTTTTTAATGTTAAACTCACATATTACCTTCGTCTTTCCAGTACAGCTTACAAAACAAATTAAGGTGATCAGGTTGACCGGGCAGGATAGCGGTGGAGAAAAAGATTTGTCAAACTAGCGATGAGCTTTCTGATCAGGAGCTCTGCTGTGTCTTTACTTATTTATCCTTGCTTGTGGTTGTAAACTGAAAGCTCTGACTTTCTATGTATATTAATAAATATAGCATAAAGATAATGGTTAAAGGTTCAACCTACCTGATTGTTGTCAACAGGGATGAAGCTATCGAGCTCCATGCCCTTATGAAGTCCAGAATCAAAGATGGTCAGATAGGACAGAGGTCGACCCTGTAGGTCACAGACTAGAAGGCATGTCCAAGTACCTAAGAAATGTATATAAAAGTAAATAGTGCTGCCTTAACTGTAACTCTCTTCATAATAAAACATTTGAAACAAGAGATGTGAGTTTATCAATTCGCCATGACCAAGGTCTCAAGCCAATGTGAATAAGGTGGGCTCAAGCAATTTTTGGTTATAGCTCGGAAAAATGTGTACTACCACCTGATTTACAGACCAACATTGAAAAAGAATATGCCCATGGTTTTTCAATGGGCGGCATAATGAGGGGTGACAAAAAAAAAAAGATTGGTCAGAAGGCAACTTTAAAGATAACAGAAAATGAGCCCTTAGCAAAAAATAAATACAGTGCTACCATTACTTTGGCAGCTGGCAAAATGAGGTATTGGGGGAGTAGATATGTGTTATGTTATTTATTTTTGTTGGTTTCAAGGCACACCAACTCAGTTAAAGGTCATACAGAGATGAATATACATTACATAAAGGAACTTTACTATAGGGGTCATATGGAGATTGCTACTATATACAGTTATTAAGAGGATGACTAAGTTTGCTGTGTAAAATGTTGATGGAAGAGTAATAAATTAATAAAGAAATGTAATTATCTGCCATCTCCATAATAATGTCTGCCAACCCCATGTAAATATTTGCCATCACCATGTAAATATATGCTATCGCCACATAAAATTCTGCCATCAACATTAAAATATCTTCATCACCATGTAAATATCTGCCATTACATACCACAAATGAGCTTATCCTTTTGTATCTTGATGGATCTAAGGTTTGGAAAATCTTTCTTTGGCAGCTCTATCTTTGGCATGGCATGGGTCAGTTTGTTTGCATCCCATTTAATGATGGTTCCATCTAGGCTGGCAGAATACACATACCTGAGAAAGAAAATATTATTTCATCGAACACATTAACTTCCTTATGGACCGCTCAGGCTATAATGCAGCATCAAGCAGCTAGAGTGGTCATAACAAAATTTTGGCAGCTAGAATACACACATTAAGTTACATTTATTTCAGAACATTTTACTTATTAAAGATAGAATGTTAAGACTCATGCCCCTACAGCATCCAGTGACTACTGGTCTTAATGAGGATGCAGCATCTAAATTTAAATAAAAGAAAGGAGATTTTTTATTATAGGCAAAGTTTACTGTCAAGTAGATAAGTATAAGCAACGAGATGTGAGTGTCATGGTTTTAAACCCCTGACTTTCCACAGGATATAAATCCTGGACATTGCTTGAGGGAGTTACAAGTTCTACCCAGCAAAATAACTAAGAATAACAATGAAAATAACTGTTTGCTCTGTACTGAATTATTTTTGAAATATAATACTAAAAATTGCCTAAATGCTAATTCATATGGTCAATTTGGCTACTTCAAGCTAAAATTTGCTGATTTTCTTCACATAACTATCTAAGTAGAACCACCAATGCACAGCATGCCAGGTAGAAAAAACCCTAAGAATGATGTTTTTGCCAAGCCCAGTACTCAATACAATGAAGACAATATTTTTGAACCAACTATTTTTGCTGCCCTCATTCTCACTTACTTGTCTATGGTTGCTATGTCAACAACAAGATCAGAATGGTCCATCATGGTCTTTTTACAAGTAATAGTCTGAGCATCGATGATGTAGATCCCAATAGACCCTGCCCAAACCTGTTTGTCTCCAACAGCTTTTAGACATGCCTGAAAAAAACCCAGAAGAATTAGAGAATACAGTATGCTAAAACAATACAATGATAATAATTTACAGGATCCCAAAAGTAATTAATAACTGAACATGCCCATCCTTGCTGGTCACCAAAGTGCTCTTCAACATTTACCTGCGAAATAATTATTTAATGAGATTAAAACAAAATTTAACTCTAGAAATGATTCTTAAAGTATATATTAAACTGATTATTTGGCCATGTTAGGTTTAAATTTTGTGTCATTAAGTGCCAGTCATCAAGTCAGAATTCGATATCACAGACAATAATAATGAGTATGTATCATGACTGTTCCTGTTTCCTAAAAGAAGGTTCAAAATATTAATACACTATGATTTCACTAGTTGAATCCAGAATCTTTCTTAATACTTTTCTTCAGCAACCCCCTGCATTTGAATAGCACTCAAGGAAAATCACAGATGATATATCCAAACATCTGTCTTTCTTCTTTAATAAACAGCTGAACATCATAAATATGACCATTATTGTGTCAGTGAGAAGCATCTCACAGCAAATCAATAAAAACTGATCACTTACCACACAGTGTGGCTTGGCCTGTAGAAATTCTGAGTCCAGATCAAAGGTGATGGCATTGTACACCTTAATCTTCCCAGTACTCAGTCCCACCCACAGTCTGGGTACAGTGCTTTCTGAAAAAACAAAACAACTGTTTTATAATAACTTCACACAATTAGAAAAAGTCAAGCATGTATAGATGATGTATGGTTCCACAATTTGTTTTGAACTCTTTTACTAATTGTTATTTTAACAGTTTCTATTTATGTTTGCCTCAAGTTCCAATAAACAATATCACAAGCGCAATGTACACATTTTCTTGTGTTAAGGAGACCCATGCAACATGGGCTTTACACTTACACCGATTGGATAATCTTGTTTATGTAAAGAGACGTGACATAGATTTTAGAAAGCACTTTCAATCAGAACATAATAAAATGGTGTGTCTAGATTAGAGGTCAGAAAACAGCTTGATCATATGAGTATTGAGAAACCTCAGTTTATTAAAAATTATCATGTAGTTGCAATGATTTGCCTCTTAAGTATGTGGTGGTGCCATCACAGTTTAACTAATGTTCTTCCCAGTGTTGTTAAGTGTTGTTTATTATACTAAAATCTTTTTTTTTGCTTACATCCCCAAATTATTTGTTTGTTTATTGGGTTTATCATCCCACCAACAGTATTTCAGTTATCTGCTGACAGTGTCAATTTAGGTTTATCATCCCTCCAACAGTATTTCAGTTATCTGCTGACAGTGTCAATTAAGATTTATCATCCCACCAACAGTATTTCAGTTATCTGCTGACAGTGTCAATTAAGGTTTATCATCCCACCAACAGTATTTCAGTTATCTGCTGACAGTGTCAATTTAGGTTTATCATCCCACCAACAGTATTTCAGTTATCTGCTGACAGTGTCAATTTAGGTTTATCATCCCACCAACAGTATTTCAGTTATCTGCTGACGGTGTCAATTTAGGTTTATCATCCCACCAACAGTATTTCAGTTATCTGCTGACAGTGTCAATTTAGGTTTATCATCCCACTAACAGTATTTCAGTTATCTGCTGACAGTGTCAATTTAGGTTTATCATCCCACCAACAGTATTTCAGTTATCTGCTGACGGTGTCCATTTAAAGAAGATATAGTGCTAACTTCACTGTGTCTAACATATTGTGAACACCTAGGATGATGCCACTCCCAGTCAAATTATCCTGACAACAAGCTAATCAGTCATGGCCCTACCTTTATATTTGCTTCTGGGTTAGCAAGGGAGCTATCCCACTACCATTTTTCACAACTCTGGTATGTCTCGGCCCAGGTAGAGCCAATGCTCTACTGATCATGCAAGCAGGTCCAGTCTAACCAAAATTGGTGATTCCTCTTAATTGGACATTTTTAATAAGAAACAACAAAAATTATATAGAGATTAATGTTATACATCCAATTGACTCTCCTTGTTTTGCCTTGTTTACCTTTAAGTTTAATTCACTTTAATTTTAAAAATAGTTTGGTTAAATGTCCCAGCAACAATAATTCAGACCACAATTTGTTATCATGGCATAAATGTCTGACAAAACACTACACCAAGTCAAATTAACCTTCCAGTCACACACCTACCCTTATAAATCTTGTAGGGTTTGCAAGGAAGCTATACCACTACTACCTACCAGTCACACACCTACCCTTACAAATCTTGTAGGGTTTGCAAGGAAGCTATACCACTACTACCTACCAGTCACACACCTACCCTTACAAATCTTGTAGGGTTTGCAAGGAAGCTATACCACTACTATCTTTACAACTTTGTCAAGTCAAAACCTGGGTGTGAACTGAGGGCCTTCCAAACTTAGAAGCGATGCTCTACCAATCAGCCTTACTGTACTGCAAAGGTCAAATAATCAATAATTTACCTTCTCCTCCAGTATATAGCAAAGCCTGCACAGTTTTCCTGTCCCTCTCGCCGCTATTAGGATCAATTTTTTTCAGCAGGATTTCGTATGTCTCCATGGGCAATATGTGTTTGTTTTCCTCCTTATACTTGGTGTAGGTGCACAGGCCATCAATGCTGGACATTGGTAGACTGTCATCAGGGCAACTGAAGAAGTGAAAATGTGATATTCTTATATTAATTTGGTGACTATGCATGCAATATTAAAAACTATAATAAAAACATCGCCAACAATAGTAGAAGGAAATAAAACAGAAAAGAAATCAACAATGTGTTGCTTTCATTCCAATCTATTTTTATCTTTGTTGATTTATCACTTTCATTCAAAATAGTGCTGAGAAACAAAACATAAAAATTATTGTAAAAATAGCCTCAAGATGAAAGATAAAGTGCTTGCAATTTGATTCTTTAAAATCAATACATGAATCTAATAAACTTCTTAATGAATCTTTAAAAATGCATAGATTAATTTAAGTTGGGACCAGGTCTCCTGTCCTAGGTAGCATAAACAAATTATTTACGTATTATTTTTTTTTTAGTTTAAACCTGTTTATTTTTAGATGACAGGGTTACAAGTTTGTTCAACTTAAACAAATCCCTCTCAACTGTCCACTACCTGGCAAGAACCAGTACTCAGGTATTCAGCACCTGGAGCAATGTGCAGTAAATAGTCTTGCTCAAGGACTAACATACTGTGGTCAGCTTCATGGACCCTAAGAGTATTTATGTATGGGAGAATCTCAACAACACTCTTTTAAACCCTTGTCAGTTAATTTTTGTAACTAATATTAAAACAAGAACCATATTTCTAAATATACCATTGCTGGAAAGACCATTTGAAATGCAAACATAAAAGAACAAAAACAGACCTGAGAAAAACTGCATTGATAAGCAGCGCATTGTGAACAGCATGCGTGATGGCCATGATATCCTTTGTTGACTCGGCAACCACTTTCCCTGCCCACATCTCTTTGACAACCAGGTTCCAACAGTCACACTCTTCCTTCAGGTGTGCATTAAACACTACAGAATCTGGAAATGTTAGCAGAAAATATTTAGTTTATCATTATTATCCTTCCTATCATTCACTGAAGGTGTTCAACAGAAGCATATCAACCGCTGAATACACTTTAATAAAAGTCCATGAAAAGTCATATTACCTAGACAGTTTATCATGATTAAAAATTGACAAAAGAAGAATTATCATTGCAGATTGTAAATAGCCCCCAACATACTGTCCTTGCCATAGTTGCTCAATAAAAGATAACAAATGGCCATACCTTAGTTAAAATTAGGCTGGTCATTACAATATGCAACTAGACTTGGTACTTACTGGTCCTATACTTTTCCTATACAGTAAGCGAGAAACAGTGCAGACAAATCTTGTCGACTGACAATCCAACAGACAGTTTGTTTCGTATTTTGACATACATTGCAGTGACTAATTCTGATCATTATGGCTATTTATAAGGAGGAAGTCCCCAGACAAACATCTAGGGAAGAACCATTTGCTCATCGCAGGTCAACTGGAAGACCTGCCCACATTTTGTCCTTTGACCCAAATGGGACTCGCACCCATGTAGTGAGAGGCTAAGCAGTAAGAGGACCAGCAGACAGACCAGTCATCCAACAGCAGTGACTCCAACATACCTCCCATAAAGTTTGTATCTGGAGGAATAAAATCATGTTCTTTTTCTTGATACAAAATTGAGAAGACGCTTACTTCTCATGACCAGTTTGTTTTTAAAGTAATAAAAGGTGACTTACCTAGCACATTTTATCTGCAGAACATCCACTGTACTAAAGACAGTTGATAACTTCTCCTTCTTTATAGACATAATGTCTCTTAACTGAGTGACAGATTTGTAGTGGTTGGAGACATCTGCCACAAAGAACAACCTGACAATGGAGTGGTAATCAAAGATTAACAAACAAGCAATGGAGGCTGGGAGTTAAAATAAACAAACATCATATAGTTACTGTCATAAAGATGGAAAGATAATCAAAGTATACAGAACGTTTAACCAATAGAAAAAGATGAAAAGCACATGCTACTGGGTTACCATGAAAAAGATACAGATAAAAGGAAGATTATAAAACTTGTTTAAAAAGAAAGGAAAGAAAGGATATAAACAGAGATAGAGGCTGTAAGTTTATTTAGAAAAAGCTCGAATGCATTTGAAAAATACATGCATGTACATTTGACTTTTTAAAATGGCTTCAAATTTATAGTCAAAACTGATAAAGAATGGCATGGCTGTTGTTTCTGAAAGAGTCAATATCTAAGTCATTTAGTGAACAACAAACCCAATGTTAAGAGCAGCAGTGTAAATAATAACAAACAACAAGAAATGTCAAGTATTCCACTGAAGATGCCAAGACCTTAAATATTACCTCTGTGGTAACACTTATAAATGTTAAGTGCAATACATCTTCAAGCATACATAAATGTCTTTAAGACAGTAAAGTTTTTTGTTTGATTGAAATACTGTAAATAATATAAAAGTTATGGCTGAGGCACACAAATGGTGTAATGATGTGTAGATGCATAGACAAAATGGATGAAAAACATTGGGACTGACATATGCCTTCAGGTTGTATAAAAATGTGAAATATTGTTTGGTTCTGTTTAAAGAAGAACAAGAAAAGAATTGTCTCCGATTAGCAAAAACGCATTACTGTTATTCTGAAAGAAAACAAAACCTAAGCCACAATAACAAGGCAAAAACAATTCTGAGCATAATTATTCTTCACCAACTTAAAAGTCAGCACAAATTAGATTTAATAGACTAGCTGACATGCCTAAGAAGTTTGGTCATGTGAGATTGAAGCAAACATTCATCTAGCTCAAGAAACTCACTTTCGATCAGTAAGCACCAGACGACCTAATCCATAATCTGTTTTCCTTATTGCGGAGACTTTCAGAATGATCTCATCCTCACGGAGATGATTTTCATCGACCTTGACAGAGTCACAATGCTCCTGATTACTCTCCCAAACAGCCACAAAGGTCTCAAAGGTCTCCCTGTCAATATCTGGAAAATAGAGAGCTAAAGGACTGTTTTACAGGGATAATATATAAAACAAGAGGTCTCTCCTCTCATCACAAAGGTGTGCATCTTGATCAAGGTGAAGGACTATATTTGAGAAGATCTTTCAGCTGACTTGCAGTGTGCCAATGATTCTTCCCAAACATTTGTATTTTTAAAACAAAACAAACTATCAGACAAAATAAAATGTGATCTTACACCATAATCAAACAACAGCTCCTTTTCTTTTATGCTTTTTTAGGTAATTACTCGTATAATTTTTATTATAAATTTTGAACAAAATACATTTTCCACTTGTATCCTCTCAGCGTTTTTTGTTCCCCATAGGTACTCTAACAGATTACTTAGTAATGAAAGGTTCCAACATACAGTAAACCTGTATTTAAAGACCACCCATAGGACAGGACTACAATGGTCTCTTAAGACAGGTGGTCTCTTAATTGCAACATGGTTATTTTTGTGAGAACCACAACTGAAATTGACAAGTAGTGATTGTATATTTGATACACTTACTTATATTATCATGATGCAATGAAGATGAAAATGATGATGATGGTTGTGGAAGTGATTATGATAATAATGATGATGATAGAAATTAATTTTACATGATTGGATTCAATTTTCAAGATTGAAAACAGTAACTTATAAGCTAAAATTTATATTCACAGTCTTAATTTCTATATTAATAAAAACGTAAACAACAACAACGACATACAAAGAACAACATCATTTCTAGCTGAAACAAATATATAGTAAGGTGAACATTATCAGTTACTTGATCGTCATTCCAAGCCAGGGAAATCCATGTTTGGTAGATAGTTTAAAACATTAGGTCTAGCTCACGTTCGTGCCAAACATCAGGTTATAACTTATTCACACAATCCGACCTACTAAACTCAGTAAAATGTTACACCCAATTGGCAAACATTAGATACCAGTTTTTGTTAGCTTGAATCAAGGGCATGTGTGCTTATTTTGATGTCAATTACAACACAAGCATAGACATGATTCTACTATGCAATGCACTTCCGGTCCGCCATTTTGGAATTCATTAACATAATTCAACCATAATCTTTATCTTTTCAGTGATGGCATAGTTTTCACATCTTTCACATCTTTTTTTCTTTCATGCCTGCTTAACCTAGTGTACAGAGTAGATTTTAGCGAGGAGAGTCCTAATAAGCGCAGATCTGGTTTGGTTAGAAGGTGTTAAGAGAAATTGACACTTCAGTACAATTATGCGGATTACGCGGTAGTATCTGATTGGCGATGATCTTTGAGTGGTCGTCTATTGGGGTCCAATTAAGGCACGTATGACATGTTGTTATGTGGTCGCTGGGTGCAGATAACAGGTGGTCGTTTATTACGTGTCGAATTTGCGTGGGCCGCTCTTAAGTGGCATATAGAGCAAGTGGTCGCCTGTTAGGGGCGGTCAGCATGGTTAGGTTTGACTGTATATAAGTTTATTGTAACTACATTTGCCAACAGGAAACAAATATAATATATTGCCAATAAACCATTTGGTATTTGAACATAAAAGATATCTGACAGTAATATGAAATACTGTTAAAAGGGGAACTTATTCCAGCAATTTTCATCTAATGATAATTAAAAAATGGATGGATGGATGGATGGAGGCAGGCAGGCAGGCAGGCAGGCAGGCAGGCAGGCAAACAGACTGATATTATGCAAATAAAAGGGAGGTATAATGCAAATAAATGGGGAAATATAAAGTTCACAAATGGGAAGATGGAAAGCACACCAATGTGGAGACAACTTACGGGAGCGTATCATATCAGACGTGAGGGCAGAGAATAGCCGCTGAATTGTGTCAAAGTCATTGGTCATCTTCAAGGCAACATATTCCTGGAACCTCTCAAAGTCTGGAAGTAGAATTTATAATATGATAAAGAAAAATAATTTCATAGAAAATACATTAATAATGATATATATTAAACAAATCATAAAAAAAAACTTACTAAGCTACGATACTTGGCCAAGGATATACAGCTTTAAACTTGTTACAACTCAGCCCATACCTGCATGGATAAAGTTCCTGATAAGGTGAAGGCTTACAAGTGGGGATGGTTTCCTGCTGACATACCAAGTGCCAGTGGTGCTACCTTAACATTTTTCTTGGATCTTTCTTTCCCAATAAAAACTTGACATAGTCAAATTACCATAACTGTTTCTGTAAGATGTATAAAAAAAAGAAATCAAACACAAGAAATGTCGCCATGTGACAAAACCAGGTTTTCATTTTTCATTTAGATTAAAAATTCTGTGTAATGTGGATGAAATCCCTTCATTGGTTGCAAAGTTATGCTCCAGAAACTATACTTTGCACAAATTTTTACCTTTGAACTCTTATGTGTGAATTTGACAGTTGAGGTAGGGCCATGGTTCATGGATGCAAAACTTTGTTTCATTGAGGGGAACATTCTTTTATGCATCTAAGCTAAAGTACCTTTTTTAAGTACTGAACTAAACTCCTGATGCTACATTTTGGCAGTTTTTGATACTTTATACTCTTGAGTGTGACCTTTGAGGTAGGGCCATGGTTCTTAGCAAAGACACTCTGTCATATTAAATGAACACTTGTGTGAAGATAAGTTTCAAAGCTCTTTCCTGAATGGTTACTGAGAAAAAGACAACTGGAACAAAAAACTTACTGAAATTGTCAAATGAAAATGGGGCATAACTATGACAAAATACAGTCAGGAGTTATGAAACTTGTCCTGATAATTGCTACTGTAATGTCAGACAACTGTGCTAAGTATAAAAGCTACCTTGAATGGTTACTGAGAAAAATATAACTTTCACAAAAAACTTAATGAAAAATCTAAGTGAAAAAGGGGCATAACTTTGGCAAGATAGCGACAGGGTTTAGAAAACCCTGATAATTGCTACTGTGATGTCAGACACAAGTTTCACAGCTCTACCTTGAACGGTTACTGAGAAAAATGCAACTTTGACAAAAACCTTACTGAAAATTGTATGTGAAAAGGGGGCATAATTTTGGCAAAATAGGGTCAGCAGTTATGAAACTTGTCCTGATATGCTACTGTGATGTCAGACAACTACGTTAAACTTCAAAGCACTACCTTGAACAGTTACTGAAAAAAATACAACTTTGACTAAAAACATGAAAGTTCTAAGTAAAAAAAGGGCATAACTTTGGCAAAATAGAGTCAGGGGTTATGAAACTTGTCCTGATAATTGCAACTATGATGTCAGACAACTATATTAAGTTTTAAAGCACTACCTTAAACTGTTACTGAGAAAAATATAACTTTGACAAAAAACTTAATGAAAATTCTAAGTGAAAAAGGGGCATAACTTTAGCAAAATGGAGACAGGGGCTATGAAATGTGTCCTGATAATTGGTTCCATGATGTCAGACATCTATGTAAAGTTTCAAAGCTCCACCTTGAACAATTACGGAGAAAAGACAACTTTGGCAACAAACTTAATGAAAATTCTATTTCAAAATGAAAAAGGGGTATAACTTTGGCAAAATAGCGACAGATGTTATGAAACTTTTCCTGATAATTACTACTTTGATGTCAGACTACGTTAAGTTTTAAAGCTCTACCTAAAACAATTACTGAGAAATTACAACTTTGACAAAATGAAACGATGCCCGCCCACCTGCCAGGCCAACGATATACCTCAATCTAATAACCAGGATTTTCCTAAAGAAAACCTCATAAAAAAACTTACCAATGGCCTAATCATTTATCTTTATGGTGAGCACGCAGACAAACAAAATGAAAACAAAGAGAAACTTACCAATGTCCTCATGAGGTATCTTTATGGGATCCATGCGTACCCGTTTGAGACCATGGTCTGTATGACCCTCATTGAGGTGCTCCTCTATGATGTCTAAGAGAAGCGCATTGTCCGGGATACGCTTGAATTGTGTCACCTGTTCAGAACTCATCTTTTTGTACAGATCTGTGACCACACTGAAAAGAAAAAGAAAAAGTAAAGGAAAAGCAATTCAGAGGCCACAAAAGTAAGAAAACAAAGACAGAGTCACTTTAGGCAGGTGAATAAGCTCAAATTGTGCAAATTTCCTTGTTTTTAAAGGTACTATATTAAAACAGAGTGTGGTATTGTTTTTAAAGGTACTAAATTAAAACAGAGTGTGGTAAACTGTTTTAAAAGACCACTTCAAAATTAAATAAAAATTGTCTGTCAACAGCTGGTAGTTGCTAGAACAGGATTAATTAATGTGAGGGGAACCTGGCTTGTAGAAGACTAAGGCTAAATTGTTGAAAAAAAATAGATTGTAAGCTTATGAAGTTAATGGTATATTGTTAAAAAGATAGAAAAACAAATAACTTCAGCTTTTGGTTGATGACTTCATGATAACAAGGGTAGAAAATTGAATAAAGCAAAGCAAAAAAAAACCTAATTTGTATCTATTTATAATTTCTGAGTAAAGTAAACATGTAACAATGACAAAAGGTTTAGGTTGGTGTGATATATCGAGTTATAAGTCAATGTTGTGCTCAGTGTTTTGAATTTAATAATCTATTACTATTCCAAGATATAGTATGTAAAAAAATCAACACATATTTTCTTACATAGGACAAGTCTACTGAGTTGGTTTCTGGATGAAGAAACTTATAAGCATGATAAATGTGATAAATGTATTTTTAAATTTTATATTTAATAATGGTAGTTATGATGATGATGATGAAGATGATGATGATAATGGAATGGTGATGATGATATGATAATGATGAATTCAATTGATATACTGGGGAAAAATGTATCTTTCTCTGTATGTCCAATTTTATTTACTTTCAATACAACAAGGTCAACAGTTTTCTCTCTGTAAAGGACTTGATCAGTCAGTAATGTTTTACTGTTTGTGCCATGATTAAAAAAGAAGACAAAAGCCTTACTTACTCAACCGGTATCAGTTTGATGTTGGTGATAGACAGACTAATCAAATCGTTGATAGCAGCCATTTTGTCGCCATTAGCAACATGCAACATGGCTCTAAGATATAGGAATGAGCTTCTCTGGTCATAATCAGGACATTCCTGAGGAGACAAGAAGAATATTATATTTGTTTTCACTGTTTATAGAATATTACTGCAAAACAAACTCTAGTCAATCTCAGGAATACTCTCGCGATTCAATAAGATCGACCCTCCCGGTGCTGAATACCTGGTAACTCAACAGTAAGCTGCTAATGACTTATTTTTTTTACTAAATTCGGGTCATAAAGTTATTATAGCAACTTCGCATTTTAAATTAAAAATATCAAAAAAAGTGCATTAAGTCTATGAAAATCTACAAATTTTACTGAACATGCAAAATAAATCGGAAAAACAACAACAACAATAACAACTTAAACCAAATTTAAAAATTTTTTTTTAAATAATGTACCTGATACTTGTGCGAGAGTTCTCTGATACCTATTGCTATGAAGTGTTGTCTGTTTGCTGGGTCTGGTAGGTAGTATGGAGTGATCTCCCTTCTTTCACTCAGGAAAATCTGAGATAATGTCTGCCGCTTACGTAAAAGACGTCTGAAAGTATTATATTAGCTTAATCAAATTATTTCAGTGCTATTGCTATAAAGTTTTCCTGCCCATATTGGTACAAAAAATTAAATAAGCATTTGTTTTCAGTTAATTAGAAAACTCTTAAATTGATACTTATGGGTTATTCATTTCAATAAAACATATTTCACATCTGCTATGAATTAATATGACTAAACTAATCAAGCAGAAGTCCAATATTTCCTGATGATTTGAAATTCATTATAAACACAAATATTAAACACACAAAATATAATATAAACCAATCCAAATCAGCAAGAACTCAGTTGATGGCTACTAAAGAAATATCCCTCTCTCTGCTCCTTGTTCATAAATCTCTCTTATAATAACATCAGAAATATCTTTAAAACAGCAATATACATTGTATTCAGCCATTTTCATCTAACCATCATCTACTAAAAATCAGCTACACAGGTGTCAATTGTAGTTAAAATAGTTGTAAAATTTCATCACAATATTTGCAAAATTGTTGGAGAAGCCCAGACAGAAAGATGGATGGATAGGGCAGACAGATGGATGGATGGACAAATGAATGGATGGATGGAAACAGACAGATGTGATTTCAGGATACCACTATCCACCCCCACCCGAACCCTACACACACACAAACTTTGTTGTGAAGGCACAAAAGGATAAAACGTTTAATGACAGTGTGAACTACCAACGGAATGTGTTGAAAAGAAAAATTGACAGACAAGACACTTTGGGGGATACTAAATGACCCATAAATTTTATATCTCAAAATCATTCTAAGAGTCCCATCCTACATGGCTCAATCAACCAATCAATTTCAATCAACCAATCAATATTCCAATCAATTAACAAAATACTTACGTATTACCTGGACCAATACTGGAGACAGATTTGGAGTGGTTGATCCCTCGGCTCCGTATCTCCAGATCATACCAATAATCCTGTACCTCGTTGATTCTCTGCTCCAAGAATATCTTGAACATGTCTGTGTGAAAAACCTGAAATTAGAAATAATAGCTAGCAATTAAACACAATAAGTTTAACAGAATCAGAAAAAACAATGTCCCATTTCAAAGTCATTTTTTCCCTAAAGTTTTATGCTCTTTGTTAAAAGGCTTCTGCATTTTGCCATAATCTGCTACATTTTGTTAACAACATATAAGTTTTATTAAATTCCTTACAAATACATGCTTGAGACTAAGTAGACAATAAAGCAGATGCTGAATAGAGGCGGCTAGCTGGATGATCTGGATCTACAGAGGTTGTCAAAGCATTAAATCCTATCAATCTGTGCCTAGTGGGCTAAAAGTAAATATCTCAGTGCTGTAAGTTATTTTTATATAATTCATATCATTAGGTATATTTTGTTATACTTCATATAATTTTACTATTACAAAAGATTTCATTACATCCCTATTTATTAATACTGGACTGCCTTTTATGGTCCACCTCTTGTGTCAATTACCAAAAAATAGGTTGCAGGTGTCACTAACAAAGTTGTAAATTATCTTATTGACTACACCCTCAACAGGGTCAGTTACAAAAACATATATAAGCATATACTTCTTCTATAAAACTCTCTATTTTATGTGCAGTCAAAGACAGTAAAATGTAAGCATAAAAGAAGACACTTTGATCCCTGTGGCAGACACTTCACTTGCTGAATGCACATGCTGATGGTCACTTCTTAGAGCAGTCCAACTACCAGAACACCACACACATATGAAATGATTCAACAAAACCTTGTATTCTGACAAAATGTATAGAGGCTTTTGAAGTATATATTACAACCAAGATGGTGATTATTCACACAAACCTTCTTGTAAAACATTTTGTCTGTTGGTTTTAGTTCATTCAAAAACTGTTCCCTGTTGAAGTGTTTATGTTCTGTGTTCAGTTTGGCCACCACTCCCCTACAGAAAAAAAATATCAAAAGATACAAAAAACTGATATTTTTATAGTCTCTGAGTACATTGTTATGGTTGAAAAAAAAATCATTTTAAAAAGCTGGGCTTCCAAGAAAGATTGTCTTTTTCAAATTGTACAGCCCTTTTTAAGGCAGTATCTGACAGTTTGGAAGAACTTTGTTCACAAATAATTAATTGTTACCTGTGAAGGTCCTTCAAAATGCTGTTCATTGATACCCTTTATCTGTGTGAACAGTGAAGAATAATTCCCCACTTGTCAATGAAAACTGCTATTTCCTTTTTGAGCCACACTAGAAGATAGCTATTATCAAACTAAGGAAACCATGTGACAATTTTCTTTTGAGATCACCTTGTATCGGCATCAGGGTATTCTACTCTTATGTTGACATCTATTATAAGTAGAGGTCACTAGCGTACTTATTTATGGATTTGGAATGACTGAACATTTTGATTGGCTTTTCTTGTGATTTGTACTTTCTAACAATATAGATAATGTTCAAAACTATCTTTACTTAAACTAAAGTATGTGTTTATGCAGAAATTATGCCTAAATTACCCAAAGCAGTGGTAAGATATTGTTGCACATATTTGGTATAGGCAAACAGTTGGATACCACCTTTAAAAAAGAATTGTCTCTGAAGATGCTGAATACCTGTTAAAACTTGCTTTGCCACAATATATGTAACCATGTCACTAAGTATTGACATACTGTATATTCAATAAGTATAACCAAGGGCCAAAACTCAGGTAAAATTAAGTCCATCATAAAATGCCAATACTATGCACAAGTAAGCTGGCTACTTACCAATTTTGTGAAATTTTATCAAAATCTGACTAAGAGTAGCATATAAACAGTATGGACAAACATATCTACAGAAAGACTGACAATGGAAATGTAGGTATTATAAAGTTGTCAGATGTAGCATTGTTATTTAATCAGCTGTAAGAAAAAAAACCTTGACACAATTAGGATTACATAAAGATGCACATAAATCTGACAAATGTGCACTATCCACTAATGTCCTGATAAAACTAAAATTACCTGAAGAGGTTAACCATCAACTCTAGACATGTGTTGACAATTGTCTCATTTTTATCCTCAATGCACTTTCTCCGTGATTCTCTCACTTCTTCTATGCTGAAATATGAGGGGCTGAAACACACATAGATCAATCAGTTTTTTAATTTTCCAAACGTCATGATAAAAGCCACACATTTATTGAAAAGAGATTTTCAGATATTTTTTAAATTATTGAGCATGAACACTGATAATTCTGGATTTTTTTTTCTTGCAGTAAATGCATTCATATAATGGGAGTTTTTACTTTTACCCGAACTAACATGATAAGAAATTTTAAGATATGTTACCTCAGAGAAGTTCCTGTGCTATAGTCTTGATTGATTGCTAAGCAACCAGAGCACGATGGAACACTAGCTGCCTCTGAATGTTTTGTCTAAGAAATAAGTAGGCAAAGATTTGAACCATTAATAAAGGGTTCTAGCTTTTTTACAGTTAACTTTGTTGATATTCAGTCGCACTATAATGGAATGCATAAAATCATTTTGGAATTTATTGAATGTGGCTGTTGTTTGTTTGAATTTGCTTTAGTTTTGGCTTTTCAGAGATACAAAACTATGAAACAATAATTGCTCTAGTAATTCACAAGGATTTGATCGTCAAGGGTACTAGCACACTTTTTGCTCTTACGTTCATTTATGAATTGGTCTCATAGAAAAATTTAGCTCAATGCACACACACATAGATAATGAAAATGTTATTGCCATTCTCTATAAACATGCAATGGTAATGATATGAATGCACAGAATGTATTATATATGTTATAAAACAATGACAAGAACACTGGCATCATCAATTACCTTTGAGCATCTATGCAATCAAAGTTGAGCAAGAACTTGGGAGCTCGTAAGAGAAACACACTGGATACATCATCTGGGAGGTACATGTCACATGACTCCCCAGTCTCTAGAGGAACTGCTTTCACCTCACCACGATCTATGTCAACAATCACAAGGCCAGGAACCTAGAAAGGCAAAGCTGTTAATGATGTTATGTTCAATGGAAAAAGAATATCTGGGGAACAGACAAATGTCTCATTTGAAACTTCATTATTATCAAAATAAGATCTATGAATAAGGTGTTTGTTTAGAACTTTGAGCATTTATTTTCATTGTTTGCCATTGATCATTTTTAGTCTTGGAAGAGGTCTGCTGGACATTCTCTGCATATGAAGAGTTTCACAATTAACTAATTACGTACTCAGGAGCTGGGAGTTCAACATCAAAGGGGCTACAGTCACTGTCAGAGGAGCTGAGGAATCACTGTCAGAGGGGCTGTGATGTCCCTAGTATAGGGGCTACAGTCATTGTCAGAGGGGCTATGATGTCCCTAGTATAGGGGCTACAGTCACTGTCAGAGGAGCTGAGGAATCACTGTCAGAGGGGCTATGATGTCCCTAGTATAGGGGCTACAGTCACTGTCAGAGGAGCTGAGGAATCACTGTCAGAGGGGCTGTGATGTCCCTAGTATAGGGGCTACAGTCATTGTCAGAGGGGCTATGATGTCCCTAGTATAGGGGCTACAGGGTCACTGTCAGAGGGGCTGTGATGTCCCTAGTATAGGGGCTACAGGGTCAATGTCAGAGGGGCTGGGGTGTCACTGTCAGAGGGTCTGTGGGGTCACCAGTATAGAGGCTACAGTCACTGTTAGCGGGTCTGTGGGGTCACCAGTATAGAGGCTACAGTCACTGTCAGAGGGGCTGTGATGTCCCTTGTATAGGGGCTACAGTCACTGTCAGAGGGGCTGTGATGTCCCTAGTATAGTGTCAGGGGGGCTGTGATGTCCCTAGTATAGGGGCTACAGTCACTGTCAGAGGGGCTGTGATGTCTCTAGTATAGGGGCTACAGTCACTGTCAGAGGGGCTGTGATGTCTCTAGTATAGGGGCTACAGTCACTGTCAGAGGGGCTGTGATGTCTCTAGTATCGGGGCTACAGTCACTGTCAGAGGGGCTGTGATGTCCCTTGTATAGGGGCTACAGTCACTGTCAGAGGGGCTGTGATGTCTCTAGTATAGGGGCTACAATCACTGTCAGAGGGGTTGTGATGTCCCTAGTATAGGGGCTACAGTCACTGTCAGAGGGGCTGTGATGTCTCTAGTATAGGGGCTTCAGGGACACTGTCAGAGGGGCTAAGGAATCACTGTCGGAGGGGCTGTTGACAGAGGGGCTGTTGAGTCCCCAGTATTGAGGCTACAGGGTTGCTGTCTGTCAGGCTGTGGTGCCAATGTCAAAGGGGCAGAGGTATCTCTGTCAGAGCGATTATGGTGTCAATGTCAGAGGGGCTGAGGTATTGCTGTCACATGGAGGTGTGTGTTGGGGTGCTATGGGGTAACCAGTATAAATGCTACAGGGTCACTATCAGAAAGGCTGTGGTGTCAACATAAGAGGGTCTGAGGTATTGCTATCAGAATGGATGTGGTGTAAATGTCAGAGGGGCTGAGGTATCTGTGTCAGAGGGGCTGTGGGGTCACCAGTATAGGGGCTACAGGGTCACTGTCAGAATGGCTGTGGTGTCAAAGTCAGAGGGACTGAGGTATCACTGTCAGAGGGGCTGTGGGGTCACCAGTATAGGGGCTACAGGGACACTGTAAGAGGTACTGTGTTGTCAATGTCAGAGAGGCTAATGGTGTCACCAGTATAATGGCTACAGGGACCTTATCAGAGGAGCTGTGGGGTCACCAGTATAGGGGTCACATAGTCACTGTCAAAGAGGCTGTGGTGTCAATGTCAGAGAGGCTATGGTGTCAATATCAGAGGGGCTGTGGTGTCAATGTATAACGGCTGAGGCATAACTGTCAGATGGGCTGTGAGGTCACTAGTATGGAGGCTCCAGGGACTGTGGCAGAGGAGCTGTGGTGTCAGCATCATGTGGTTGCCAATGTCAAAGAAGCTGAGTATCACTGTCAGCGAGGCTGTTGGCTCACCAGTATATGGGCTACATAGTCACTGTCGGATGGGCTGTGGTGTCAATGTCAAAGGGCTGAGGCATCACTGTCAAATGGGCTGTGAGGTCACTAGTATGGAGGCTCCAGGGACTGTGGCAGAGGGGCTGTTGTGTCAATGTTATGATTGCTGTAATGTCAATGTCAAAGAGGCTGAAGTATCGCTGTCAGTTGGGGCTATGGGGTCACCAGTATAGAGGCTACAGGGACAATGTTAGATGTGCTTTGGTGTCAATGTCATAGGTGTTGTGGTGTCAACATCAGAGGAGCTGAGGTATGCTGTCAGAGGGGCTGAGGACTGTATGAGGTGCTGATGTATTGCTGTCCGAGTGGCTGTGGTGTCAATGTATGAGGGGCTGGAGTATCATTGTCAGAGTGGCTGTGGTGTCAATGTCAGAGGGGCTGTGTTGTCAACATCAGAGGGGCTGTGGTGTCAATGTCAGAGGGGCTGTGGTGTCAACATCAGAGGGGCTGTGGTATCAATGTCAGAGGGGCTGTGGTATCAACATCAGAGGGGCTGTGGTGTCAACGTCAGAGGGGCTGTGGTGTCAACGTCAGAAGAACTGAGGTATGCTGTCAGAGGGGCTGAAGAATCACTGTCATACATATTGAGTTAATTACTCAGATGGGCAGAGAGATCAGTGTTGTAAAGCTGAGGGGTCAGTGTCAAAGGCACTGATGTGTCACTTACTGGGGGGGGGGGTGTCAATGTCAGAGGGGCTGAGGTGTCAATGTCAGTGGGGCTAAGAAGTCATAGTCAGAGGGCCTGAAGGGTCTTAGTCAGAGGGGTCATGGTCTGAGGGTCAATGGGGTCAAACCCAGAGGGGCTGAGGGGTCACAGTCAGAGAGGCTGGAGGGTCACCATCAGAGAGCCTGAGGAGTCGCTGTTATAGGGAATGAGGGCATGAGCATAACTTAGAGATGCTAAGGGGTCACTATTTTAGGTGTTCAAAGGTCATAGCTAGAGGGACTGAAAGTTGCTGTCAGAGGGGTTGAGGGGTCACCAACAGAGGGGCTGATGGGTCACCTTTAGATGGATTGGTGGTTCACTGTTAAAGGGTCTGTGGGTACACTGTCAGAGGGGCTGAACAGTCAATGTCATAGGGGCTGGAGGTCACCATCACAATAGAAACTGATGGGTCACCATCAGACAGGCTGAAGGGTCACAGCTTGGGGTGCTGAATGGTCACTGTCAGATGGACTGAGGGGTCACCTTCAGAGGGCCTAGGGGGTCACAGCCAGAGTGCTAAAGTGTCACCATTAGAGGGCCCGCTGAATAACTGTCAGAGGGGGGATCACCAGAATGCCTTAATAAAATGAATCAGTAATATGTTTATTTGTTAATTTGTTGTATTAATGATAAAGGGTCTCAAATGCAGGCACTAAACTTTATTACACTTCACCAATGCATATCTATAATTGCCTGCACACCGGAAAATGATCATGGATACAATTTTTTTTCACCTGTTCTGCCTCTTGTCTGTACCGAGAGTGACATCCAAACAGGAAAGGGTTGAGTGCCTGGAGGTACCCTATATCGGGCAGTACAGGAGCATATGAAAATCTCCATTGAAATGGCAAGATAAGGTTCCGTACACCCTACAATTACATAGAATTGAAAATCTTAGAACTTCACATTACGGTACTATATAATGTGTTTTGACATAAAAATTATAACCCGATAGGAATGGCTTGAGGGCTAGTAAGTATCTATCACTGGTGAAACATGGCACAATTGTTTACATATTCATACAATTTAAACAACATTCTTTTAACAATTTTATTTTTTTTATTTTGATAAATACATTTATATTCTTTAAAAAAAGTAATAATTATTATTACATCATTCTAGTAATACAAAAAAATGCATGCCAATCAAAAGACTTTCTAGCTGTGCTTTGTTGTGGCTATCAGTGATATGAAGTAGAAAGAGCTCCTATGAACTTTAAGCATAAGATCTGAATCAACTCAGACATACCTCCATGATAAAAGTCAACACAGCAATGTTGGCTGACAAGAAGACAATGCTTTCCTCACTGAGAATACATGCAAGTATTTTAAGGAACTCTTCAGCTTTGAAGCAAGAAAAGATGAGGTGGAGAGGGAAATCAATAACAGGTTTTCCAGGGTGACTGGGTGGCATCAAGGTCACTGGCAGCTTGTACAGATCAAATACCTAAAAAAGAGAAAAGTTTTCTATGTTGTCATTGAATTCATTGTCATTGGTTGTTACATGTATTTTCATTTGACGTACCTTGGACTTTAGTACTTCATTTGAATCTATCCATGAAAAAAATATGCTACAACAATTTATACTTCTTCTCAGGTCATTTTGCCCATGATTCAACTATTTAAGTTCTATTTCAATCAAGATTTTTCTTTAGTTTTTCTAAAAGAAATAATACTTAATATTATAAAAGGCCTTCACCCAAATACAATTAAGACATTATTTCTTTACGTCTCTACTTTCTTATTAATGACACCATAACTTATCTTGAAAAATACATTATCACCTATTCGGTTTTAATTTAATGTTTCTGTTTTATTTTCCCTGACTGCATTTGAGAAACCTCTCAGAAAGTGAGATAAGAACTCTGTAAACTGTTCTAGGCACCTCAGTTGCCCCTTTTGCTGATGGACTGATCTATAACAGCAACTGTTGAGTGTTTTCTATTTTATGTAATTTCCCATCACAGTTTTGTTTTATCATTTACATTTGACTGACATCTTTGTCCTGTGCCTTTTCAAACTTTAATGTATGTTACAATACTCATAAGACCTTGTCATATTTTCTTATTACAACAGCTTAAGTATGAAGTCTATGTGGATTTTTTTTTGTTTATGATAGGAAAGACAGCAAATTTTTAAGAAACTTATAGAAGCCAGACACATGAAAGAAAAGAAAGAAAAAATGTAAACCGAAAGCTGGATACATTGTCCCAAAGTATTTACTTAAATAAAATTTCCAAGTTACCCCTTCATATCAACATGTATAACAAAACATGTGTTTATTTGTTGTTTCTTTGTTGTATTTAATGCAACAGACTTTATTTAGTTGGAGATGATGCTCAATAATGTTATGCTGTCTTCACTTAGATAGTATGAATAGAATGCCTGACATGTTGCCACACACAACCAATTATTCTGACACCCCATGATCCAGTAATGAAACTTATGTTATTTAGCCACATGTGTTTGATTTTTTGTTTGTTTTGTTATGAAAATGTGTCCAAGTTACACCAAAATGGACATTATAGCAACCATCCAGTTATTTTAGTGGAGGAAAACCCCATACAAATGTCTTGGTTAAGCCACTGGTGCACCACAGGTCAGCCTATAGACCTTCCTACAGTCCTTTACTCCAATCAAGACAAATTCGAGAAACCTAGCATTGATATAACATTATAAGACCTACTAGAGACACATTGCCTGGAGGTGGTACTGGTGTGTTAGTCAGGATATGAGCATACTCCTTCAGGAATGTCACCATCTCTTCTGGGTCCTGGGAAATACTGCTCACCAAGCTGCAACATAGGTAATGTATAATTTACACTGTGGCTGACCACTTAAGGTTAGACGCCACTAAATAAACTTGTTCTTTATTCTATAGTAAATCGCGAAAAGATGGAAACAAATTGCACCATGACCAAGTTATGATGGACCCCCATAATCATATATAGGTGAAATAAGCTATTTATTGTCTATCAGAAAGACCCAGAAATAAGGCAACTTTTGCAACTTGTAAGAAGGTTCAGCTTCAGAGACTGCGCTTACCGCCAAATTGCCAGTCGGTAACCGCCAAATTTCAATGAAATATGTACTTCCTGTAAAAGTGGATCAGTCCATTATTGTGCATAGGGGTTAAAGACTTTTGCTTTCTTTTAATTCTACATAGTTTCAGCTTCCTTTTGATACCAAAAGGTTCAGATTACCATCAAAATAGGAAATTAAATGCCAAAACATAGCAACAGACAGTTACTAAAGAGAAAAAAGTCCATGTCACACATTCTACTTCCGGTCGGTATTTAGTGGAACCACCCCTTAGGACCACTACCAGATAAACTATGGTGTATAGGACATTCTCTACAAATGTTTTTGAGCAGTTATATGCATTAGCAACATGGTATTTACTGTGGCATTCACTACTTCATTATGAGACAATGGGAACAGGTGTAGATAAAACTGCTGTACATTATTTTGTGTGGTTTATTTATAAATGACTTGCTGTAAACAAAAATAGATTACCTGGAGAGACAATCTTTCATCTGAGTGTAGTATGGGAACTGTGACCCCATGATGAGACAGTGAGGGATGTAACATCGCACCTTGGTCTCCTCCACTGGTTCAACAGAGGGTTGTCCATCAAACTCCATATACAGGTTTTCCAGGTCGTCCTATGTGATAAACATACACCATTCACATTATCATGAAACTTTCTCATCATTTGCATAGCACTTAACACAATTATGAGTTTTTCTAATGTTTAAAGTTATAACAGTCTACAATTCAGAATCAAATGCACAAAAGAAACAATTGCATTGCATACACTTTGTTATATAGATAGTATTTACAACTTTAAGCCATAATAATGTAGAGTATACACATGGATTTTTTTTTAATGCTGAAGTAGGAACATTATTCTTTGTCTCCAGAGGGAAAAAAAAATCTGATTTTACTGGGTTTTTGGTCTTCCTCTACAGGTTCTACTGAGGCATCAAACTCCAAATACACATTTTCTTGGTCATCCTGAATGATTATCCTATGTGAATGCATGGCCTTTTTTTAAGTTAGTGGTGTTTTTAATAAAATAAAGTGCATACGCTAACCCAACTGTTACATTTCTGGAACATAGGGTTATACTGAAATGTTTATGAATTTAAGGGATGACACAGTTATCATCTAACTGGATGGTGCTTTTGGCCAAGCATTTAGTCTATGACAAACCCTCCATCAGATCATAACAGAGCTGGTTCAAGTCATAGTTATAGAACTTCTGTGAGAAGGTATTCCAGTTGTCATGTTGTATATCAGCAGTTCTACCTAGATAACTGCCTTGGGTGAACCTGTACTAGTTTGGTTGTAATGACCATACTTTGTGTGTGATGCAAACTGTATATGAAGAGAAAAACAATATGCATTATGAATACAAACAGCTTTATCCCAGTAACACAATCCACTGTCTAACTTACGTCCCCCTTCACCATTTACATTGCTGAAAACAACCTTCACCCCATTAACATAAAGGTTTGATAAAACCTACCCCATCCTAATGGTGTTTCCAGCATGTAAAGGGTTAAAATCAACTTTACATGAACTATTACATAAGTTGAATCACCTTTTCTATGAGAAAGGCCCTGTAAAAGGTGATGCATGTGCCATAGGAATATTTGCCATTGATGTCAGTCAGGACAACATAATGGACCCGATTCTCTTGGGGCTGTCGATATACCTTCAGTCCATCTGTAAAAAAAACACATTGAGTTTTTTTTTCTTTAAAAACCTTGGATAAAAGGCCATTTACTTTCTGCTTTATGTGTTTGTGTAGAGCACACTGTTAATACTGAAGGAATGCCAGTTAATAATACTCAGATATTCCTACATATCCTTTTAAGATAAAGAACATGAGGAATTCAAGACAATAACAAAATGTGCACCAATGGTCTAGTGGTTAAAACTTTGCACTCTGGATTGGAGGGGTACTGGGTTTGAACCCCTAAACCAATCACACAATGTTAGTCCTTGAGCAGGATTATTAACTGCACATTGTTCCAGATACTTAGTACCTGAGTACTGGTTCTACACAGGAAATTGGCAGTTAAGAGGGATTAATAAAAGTTGAAAGAACTTGTTCCCAATCAACTATAAATAAATAGGTTTAAACTTTGTCTTATCCACTGAGTGTTTGCTCATGAATACTACTGGTGTCACCTGGAAAGCAGAGGAAGGGCATAGACTGCAATCGTTCATTGTTGATGGGTAGCTCAGGGAGGATAGTGGGAGTCTTCATCAGCAGCGCCCCCTTGCGTACTGACATGTTCCTAGCAACGGTGGAAGGGTGTTTTGTTTTACCAAATGGATTTTTTTGGGGACTGGAAAAGAAGAAGATACTCAGTTTGCTTTTAAGTTTGTGTTAAAGCCACAAATAAAACAGTGACATTGGTACAAACCAAACCAAAACAAGGAGTATATAGCCCAGAAGAATGGTCTAAGCAACAGTGATTGACCCCTCTTTTGGTCCAAGTTTAGTCCATTCCAATTGAACTGATAAGCAAAATAATAACGTAAGTCTATAAAATTTGAATGCAATTATTGTTGTCAGTTGCAATGTAAAATAAAACTACATAAAGCAATTATGTATCAAATCCTATTAGACTAGCATAGTCAGTAGACTATTGGACTGCCAGACAAGAGGACCCAGGTTGAAATCCTGCAAAAACCAAACATTTTTTATTTTTGATATCATTATTATTTTGACTTTTTCTTTTATCATATTAACAGCTATTGAATTTTATTGACAAATTAGTTTGTAGTATTATATTTAAATCTCAGACCATTTACAACTGTCATGAATTATAAAAAGCTATGTGCCTGCTAGTGGTATTTAAGGCACACCAACAATGATGCTTACTATGGCAACATCCAGCTATAATGACTGGACTACAACCTTAAATAGATGTGCTTGTACCACCAGTCATACACAGCTGGGCCTTGAATCCTCACTTTGATAAATTAAAACTATTTGTGAAACATAAAGTGCCATCATAACACAATCTTACAGTATGTATAACTAATTAATATACATTAAAAAATCAGAAGTTTGATTTTTTTTATTATTATTAAGTAAATGCAAAACAAAATAATACAGTATGAAATATAAAAGGAGGCATTATAATAGAAAATAATATAAACAGCTTGGGATATAAAAATAAAACACAACACACTGTAACAAAATATTTTTGAGAAGGGAGGTCTTTTTGTCATTATGACAAGGCTAAAGATAAGTTGTTTAAATCAACAATAATACTAATCTTGAGATATCTGGATTTCAGATTTAAATTGAATTTTGAGAAATGTATATATCCCATAATTCTCAACCAAATGAAAAATAGTGGACACTCATTATGAGAACTAGCAATTACAAGGAAAAATAAAGGATTAAGAATATGTAATAAATGCACCCCATGTAACTGTGTGTTTTTTTAATGTTGCAAAAGACAAAAACCAAAAATAAAATGAAAAGTGTAGTTACTTAATAGTTTTACTTCCATTGAACGATCTGCATTTAAGATCACCCTGGAGTTCACCACTAAAAGCCATCTAGAAAAAAAGAAGAGAACAATATTTATTATTGTTATATTATGGTCAGCTGCACAAAGCCTGCCAGACATATTTCCTGAGGGCTTAGAGCCATCTTAAAATGTAACAGAACAGCATTCATTAATATTATTGTTATATTATAGTCAGCTTCACCAAGCCTGCCAGACATATTTCCTGAAGGCTTAAAGCCATCTTAAAATGTAACAGAACAGCATTCATTAATATTATTGTTATATTATAGTCAGCTTCACAAAGACTGTCAGATAAATTTTCCTGGAGGCTGACCCCTTGACAGAACAAAAGTGTGATCACTTGTAAGTAGCTGCTTAAGTTGAGGAAACGTAAATGCAATTTTAATATCGCTGAATCTATGGTACCAATATCTGCTTTAAGTGAGGAAAGTTATCTACTGACTTTGGCTTTTGAACAAAACTAAGGGCCAGATGCCACAGATGGCTTAATTAAGAAATTAAGCATTAAGAAATGTGAATGTGAAGGTGGTTGGGGTAATAAGACAAGAACAATTGATGCCAACAATAGGGGGAAACATAATCCTTACTAAATGATGTTCAATATAACAAGAGCGGGTACTGGATTACTAAAGTGTATAATACTGTATAATGTAAACTTAATAGTGCTTGCATCCAAAATTAAACATACATGTATATGCACCCAGAATTTCTTCCGGATAAATCAAACTTAAGTGGAGCCATATTTTTCATAAAATTCAACCTGGATATATCAAGCTTGATTATATCAATAGGTTTAATCGATAGGAACACATATGTTAGGTTTCATTCCAAACTATTGTACTGTGTATTCAAATATAAGCTTGAGAGTACTTGTATGCAAAATTAAACATTAGCATTACAGAAATGCTGATGCTCTGTTGAAAGGAATAGCTCTCAATGTATAGTCCTAGTTCTACAATATAAATGGATAAACACTGGAGGCTGGAATCAAGAACACCTTAGCAATTAACAAAGCTTAACCAATTATAGGAAGTTGTACCTTGTCAGCAGGTGGGTAGTTGTGTACTATATGAGGGTAGGGAAAGAAGTTGACCATATCTGTCGCACTGACTGCTGACAGGACCTGAGGTGTGAAGTCACAGGAAAAAATGGTCTGGAGAATTTCACCTGGAGGCTGAAAAAACAAACAATAGTATCAATTAATACAACAATTAATACACATTAATACATGAATTAATTAAATGATGCATAAATTTAATAAATTACATGGTCTGTAGAATATCACCTGATGGCTGAAAACAAATGGAAATGTATCAAATAATACAAATTACATCAATTGGTAAATAAATGGATATGGATACATCTGTAAATACACCATGCAATACAACCATTAAACTATTACAAACTGATCCATACCTGTACATTTGGGGTCAAAGTACTGTTGTCATCCAGACTCACTAGCAAGATGAAGTCTGCAAGGGCATTTGGAATGGATCGCTTCTCCATGGTTATAAATAGAATGGTTCAGACCTAGAAAAAGAGATGTTGAGATTTTTAAAATGCTGAGCCCTGGGTCCATAATCCATGAAAATGTTGGGCAATTTTTAAATTCTGTTGGGTTATCTCAAGCATGAATTCAAAATGTTGGTTCAGAAGCTTGTTCGTCTAAGAAGTTTTGTAACACTGGTTGCTTTTGTATGTTTGATACACAAAAACTTAACATTACATTCTCTTTCTCAGTATAAATCCTCCATTTAAAAAAATCAGTACCGTATTTTCTCACTAATAAGACAGGGATTTTTTCTTTAAATTTCATGTTCAAAGTGTGGGGCTCGTCTAAAAGGCGGGGTCTAGTGACCTGACAAAAAGTTTTCACATTGTTTTAGGGCAAAAACATACCAGATAAACTTGTTAGCGGTTATGCAATGACCCGACGTGCCGTCATTATTAGCCGATAAGTTACCTTAATTGAACTTTGAATTCTGTCCGTCAACGATTAACTGTCTCACATTTATTTCCCTTTGTTATGCATGAAACACAGCTTATTATCCGTCAGTCTGCCAAATACGCCAAGCTGTAATTTACTCGTGTAGACCTGCCTCATTACACAGGTCAAGTGACTGACTCTGAGATAAGCTGTTGTCAAGGTGATATCCATCTGAGCAGTTTGACAGTGAGGGAGTAAATGATGTGTTTTTATAAGCGGCTGCAGATTACATTTCTCCATGAAATTATTGATTGGCGGTATGTACACAAGGAAAGTGCACTGTTCCCCTATATATCGTGTTCTGTCATACCAGACTTGATGCCACCACACGCTACAGGATAGCAGTGCAGCTGAGATTAGATACATCCCGCAATGTGTGAAAATTACAGTCACTGTTTACCAATTAACCCTTTTGTTGAGACAGCATGACTGGTCAACGCCAGTGTTTTTGACGCAATATATTTTAATTTGGTGCAATGTTAAAACAACCGAGCGTTTTCCGTGACGCAACTCTTCGGCAGCGTCTTAGATTTAATTAAAAACCGTATCACGTGACCTGTTGTAGACGCTTTATTTAGAATTCACTTTCATTTGTGAGAGCCAAGACGATACAGACTGTTTCGTCATTTTCTGGGGAAAATTTCCTGATGGCTGCTGCTAAACAGCGCAGGTTTACATTCTATTTCGCTGCAAAAAACCGACCAAAATAACAATCAGGCATCGGCGGAATCTACAACAGCTGTTAGTACCAACAGCGTGGAGAATGATGATCCCCAACAAAAAAAAAGCAAATACAAAATCCTGGGCTGAAACGGGAGTTGCGAAAAGAATGGTTGGAGCAGCATTTTTGTTTGCAATTTGACAATAAAATGACTTGTTCAGTTTGTATATCTGACGGGAAGGACAATCCTTTCACATCAGGCTGTACTAACTTTCGTGCTTCTACGCTAACGAGAGATATTTCCTCTAATCAACACAAGGCTGCCTTAGAATCTCAGTCACTTAGAAGCAACATGAACAGACTATCCAAGTCCCTGGTCGCTGCAATAAACGAAGCTGCAGTGTGTGCCACGCATTTAGTTTACTTTACAATAAATAGTTGTGACCCATCTTTTTTGTAAATGTCCCCCACTTTTTGGACAAGAGGGTCAAAAATGACGGTCAAATATTTTGGTCTAGAGAAAACACAGCAACGGTCCTGTTCAATTTTTCGCCTCATCTTATAAGCGGGCCAAGCAGAAACCGGCAATTTTACAGGTGAAGTAAGGGGGTCGTCTTATAGGCAAATAGTCTTATAAGTGAGAAAGTATGGTATGTAATTTCTTCTGAAATGGACATTTTAATGTCCATGGTTTCTTCTCTTTGTTAAGTTAATCATTCACTATTATCAGACTGTGCACTTTTGTTTTCATCTTTTTGTATGAACTGAATCCATACCAGATAACTTATCATTGTCAGCATCATGACTGAAATTCACATAAAAAATTATCAGTTAAAGATAACATGTTATCTGGTATTATGTTTGTCAGTCTATACTAAAATGACAGAGGTATTTTGTTAGAATATTTTACAATTTTGTTCCATTGTCGCTAAAAGGTGGTCGTCTACTAATATCGAAAAAAAATAGCATCTTACCAAGAAAAGAAATTCAGGAGAAATGGCTGAAGTCATATGATCATCAAAAATACAGCATTTTGATAATGGCACTTAAAAAAGTAAAATACAAATGGAGAGAATATAACACCCATAATTACTCTTTCTAATTAATTTTTTTTTCCATATTTTTGGTGGATTTTCTTACACCCATGGAACCATCTATTGACATTTTATGTACCAGTTTTATGTTTTAAGTGCACATGTCACAAAAACGCATCCTCTGCAGATCTCTGCCCCATATTACACTAGGCTGCCAATATCAAAGTATGATAACATGTGTAGCCCTGAAAAGTATTGAAAGAAATTGTGCACATGTCAGACTTTCAACATCAGACAACAAGAGGTGGGCTCAGCATAGAAAAAACTTGTAGAAGCTGTGATCGAAATACATTTAGACAGAAGAATATCTGTACAAACATCAGTTAGCATCAGAGAAAGTAGGATTACATCAAGGTTACTTAGTCCACTCCTGTGGCATCAACAGAAGTAAGAAAAGGGTTCTCATAGGAGATGCTGTAAGCTGATGGCCTTGTGATCATGACAGGCTGTAAATAATTATGAGGTGCAAACTAAAAAGCAAGGCAAAGGTTTGAAGGTACCATATTTCTACAGACAGAAATCAACCTCGCTCATAAGATGAGAGGGCTTTTATGGGTTTATTCAATGGCCCAATTCTGCCTTGATAAAGACATAAATTAAGGCTGTACGTACCGTCATCAGCAGTATGGGATCCCTATGAAAAAACTGATATTGAGCAGATCGAAAAAATTCAAAGACGTGGTGCGCGATTAGTCAAAAACAACTACAGAAACAGATCCAATGAAGACAGCGCCATCAGGTGGGACTGTATCATTTGTAACAGCCCAAATTACAGCACAATGTTTTGACACCCACTCCATCTGTTCTGAGAACCCATACAGTATACTGTCCATCAGCAATAGTAGTCTACCTAGCCCAGGGTCAGGCCAATACCTCAAGCCCCAGTATGCCTCTACGCCAGAACGAAAAACTGATTGATTATTTACTTAAGCAAAAAAAACCAACAACATCCAGAATTGATTTATCACACATAAGTAACATGAATTATTCTGATCATGCGTCGATATAACTGCTCAGCTCTCCACATGGGATGCACTTATGCCAGTCAATGTGTCTAGTATCTGTGATGGGATGTATAAAACCAAATTGGTCCAGAGAATTAAATGTTAAATTCTTTTGATAAGTTTATTGATAGAAGCGGATTACAATATTAACATGTTTCTATTTATGCGATCTACTAACATAATGAATGAAAGAACTCTTCAAAGATGCACAATTACATGATAATTCCAATTTTAATTCGTGAAAAGACATTGTACCAGGAATTGTCCTAAAATATAACCCAAAATATAACCGAAAAAATACGGGGTAAGTTTACTTACTTTAAAACAGTTGAATAAATAATTTTGCATTTGCACGTGTTTGTACTGATGTAAACATGTTTTGTTAAGAAAGTATCTTGATGACACTGGTGATTTATAAAAATATAAAGGAAAATGCAGGGTATATTAAGATTCTACTTTCATTTTGACACATACGGTGTTCGTAAAAATCACACCCTAGAAATAATGGATATACTTCCGGTTTCTCCACGTGAATTGATCAAAACAAATCTGAAATGGGAAAAGTAAAGAAATCTAGGGGTTCCAGACGTGATGGTCCATCACTTGCTGATCAAGTAATAGAAGGAGAGACAGTGAAACCGTCTGGAAGAATAAAAGTGCGACAGAGGGAGGAAAAAGATGACGAAGTAGGTTTTAGTAACGATGTTTGTTTATTTGGCACTAGTTATCGTGGTATTGCCGGGATATTTTAAGTGACAGTTAAGGAAAAGTCATCATTTTTTATTTGTGGGTGTAATATAATTCCCTTATTATGGCATTCAATTAGATAATAAGTATAATTTATACAATTTATAGCATAATCTCAGTCTTCGCCTTTATTTTTTCAAACCTCTTGCCCCTTTGGGCAAGCCACTGGGAAAAATCACTTGCCCGAAATTGGTTACACTAGCCCAAAAATTTCATTGCAAAACATCAAGCCAGAACCTTCATTGTATTTGAAGCAGGGCCGGTCTTTCTGCCATTGGGTTTTTAAACAAAAAATCACTTTAAATTCAATATATTACAATGTTTCACAAACGAATCCTATCACAGTAAAGTTTTCAACTTCCGGTATTACATAATGTGCAAAATGGAAATTGTTTTAAATCTTTTAGTCATATTTTTGTATGTAATATCTAAGACTATAAGAATAAATTACTATTTGAATACGTAAACAATAATTGCAAGATGAAATTTAATTATGCATTCTTTTTGTGAATGTTAGATTGTTGCATTAGAAAATCACCATTTCATCAATTTTGCAAATGACTCATTGCATACTTAAGTCATTCATGCAAAAAGTGTTTCACTGATACAGGACACGGTTAATGACCTATCAGCTTTTATTGCCGATTTGGGGAAATTTCACCATTGTTAACAATAAAGCAGGCTTTTGTTTACGGATAAATTACTTGCCCAATCAGACAAGAGTTCAGGAATTTTAACTTGCCTGAAATCACAAGTACTTGTCCCGGGCTTCGGGCAAGCCGGTTATGATGAAGACTGTAATCTACAGAATCTTACTCATCAAAAGATCATGTTTTATTTCTTTTTTCTTTTAAGTATGTTGATGATAAGTTGTCGAGGAAGATTTTGGAACAAGCTAGACAACAGCAGGAAGAATTGGAAGAAGAACATGGTGTTTCACAGTAAGTCTGCATAGCCCTGAATAATAACAGAAAGTTTAATTGGGTGAATGTAATAATTTTAAAATAAAACCTTTATCCTGGACCCAATGTGAAGCAGTAGTGATTTGAAAATTGTGTCCCTCGTCACTTAAGATGTCAAGCTGACAGAATGGTAAGTATTCGTACATAGTTGAAATCCTCATGAGTTTTTGCAGGTTCTTTTGTAGATGGTGTCATTACTGTCTGAACAATTGTTTTTCTTTTTTTTGGGATAAAAATGAATGATAAAAGCATCTAAGTACTGATAGAAATAAGAATTGGAGGTGGGGAGGTGCTTATGTGGATGATTGTTAATCTGCGTATCACAATGTCTGTTCAAGTCAACAGACACTGTACAGTGTACAAACATAAAATCTGAGTAATCCAATTAAAAAGGACCTACTTGCATTTAGGGAGTATTAGGGGAACTATTTATCATAACATTGTCAATTTTGTTTTACTTTTTGCAAGAAAATGTTAATCTTAAATTATCCTAAGTTCAGATTACATTTAATCAGTGTATATGTTATTATCCTATTTGATCTTACATAATAATAAGGCTAGAGATAAGGCAAATATTTGCAGAAATAATGCACTACAATCTTTGAAAACTCAAAAAAGTAAAAGAAAATGCAAATCAAAAAGTAAATAAAAACTATTTTTATAATGGTGCATGTAAAAAAAATACCACATAAATTACCACTTAAATTTGAGATAACTTATAGGTAAGATCATCAAAACTTGGATGTTGTTTTTAAGACTTTTTTTAAGAAATGGCCAAGATTTCAAGATTGAGGTATGACATATTTCTTGGACATCTCCATTAGTAATACAATAACAGGATCTGTTATATTTAAACCTTATCTCTCAAATAAATAGATCTGCTTCAAGTGAATGTTTTTCTGTATGAATAAAAGTTAAAAGTTTTGCGAAAACATTGTTAAAATAATGAAATTATTAAACCCAACATGTTAAAAACTGGTTAGTGGTCACTCTTTTCAAAGAACATATATGCAGTTTAAGAATAGATTAAAGAAAATCAAATTGTATATTTTAGCTCTTCTGAGAAAAAAGTGCCCAGTGTGAGACTGGGCCCAGCCAAGCCTACAGATGATGATTCAGATGCAGAGTCAGACAAGGAACCAGCTGGGGAAGAGTTCTATGAGGATATTGTGAGTAACCTCCCTTTATAACCTAGTTTTGTCATCAGCCACAGAAGAAATAATTACCAGCAATTATCTCTCTACTATCATTAAAGAATAATAATATCATCAACGTTGCATTTCTAATATACGACCAAAGGGGTGTTGTTACAGTATGACATGCTCTGACTGTCTGACCGACTGTCTGTTAGCAGTTTTTTACTCGGAAAACTTCTCATTTCTTTTTTTATCTAAAATTCATAAATTCATTGCAGTTATATGTATGATTGATATAGATGTGTAATTTTGCATTGATGGGAGAGAACTCATTACTCAGATTGAATTGTTCGTTCTGCAGATGTTGCCCATTTTTCATTTTTCCTTTCTTAGCAAATCTTTGTGGATTAGTCCATTATTTCTCAATACTGATGTAGAACTGTATGTTATGTGAGATAACTCTGATTGTATTGTTTATTTTGGCATTTTTACCCTTTGTTTATGTTTTGCCTATACAGCTTCTTGTGAACTTTTTTTTACAAAAGGATATTAATATGGACCTGTGGCTTGACCTTCAGCTGTATAAAGCCCTGCCACTCAGAGCTCTTTTTTGGCATTTTTACCAGGATCTACACTATTTGATGCAGAGTCATCATCACCACCAGATTTTTGATAATCACAATAAAAATTTACTGAATCTTTTCTTGAACATAAAATCAATGTTTCAACATTATTATAAATTCTAGTTTTTTTTCTCAGCATCAAGAAACTTTCATGCAGTATTTTTATATGACATCAAAAGTGTTGTTTTATTATTTCTGATTGGTATGTGAATGTTTTCTACTGACTTATACTTAAGGTAGTAAAAAACATAAATCAAAAAATACCTTGCAGTAATTTCTGACCTTTGAATGTTTCTTCACAGAAAATTGATGAAGAAGATGAGAAAGCCCTTGAGAGATTCATGTCCGCCAAGCAGCCTGTACGCCGAACATTAGCTGATATTATTCAAGAGAAATTGACAGAGAAAAAGACAGAAATACAAAGTCAAATGACAGGTAAAGATTGTGCTTGATTCATACAATAGGTTTATATGTTTCTGAAATACTCATGGTTGTACACCTGTGGCTAAATGTTTCCCCTAACTCCTTAGACCCTTACCAGCACCTCTGTTAACACGTGTCTGGGTGAAATTTTGTCCAAAAATGATCAACGTACGCCGAAATTTTATGGTCAGCAAGTCTGCCTCACATCCAGTTTTGTGGCTTTATGCTTGGTCACAGTGCACTCGATGTACTGTGTATTACAATTCTGGCCCTTATGCATCCATGTTAACTTTTGCTGAGGTCAAAGTTGGAGATTTTCACTTGTAAAGTGGGAAAATTGTAATTTTCATTTAAACACAGAAGGAAGTTATCTGTTTCAAAGTAGGGAGGTTTCTGAAAATGTGTAAAACAACCCTTATTTTCAAATAATTTTGAACCTAAAAGTGGGAGTCTCTATCCGAAAGTTCACAAGTAGGCTTATGCAGTGTTAATTGCCGTAATAACAGTCCACAGCAGCTGACCCGATTGGTTGTCGCTATACCTCATCCAGTGAAGACTTACACCTACAGGGTTACTCTGGTAGTTCCTGCAAACTATAAAAACTCTGCCTACTCTGATAACTATGCATACAAATGCCCAACAGAGACAGTTTGGTACCGCTGATGGTAGACAGTACCGAAACTCCGCCTACTGAGTATACTTTGCATGTAAAGAAGTGCTCAGTGTAACTGTAAGTATTTATCTGACCCCCATTTTTTACTTTTCTGCTCCGCTCACTGTCGCTTAAAGACAGGTTTGATTGACAGCGACATGCTAAAGTGCCTGCATGTTTGTATGATTATCTGTGTATAATTAACACATTTTAGGTCAGTTTGTTGCAGTGCACTAATTATCGTTGACTATAATAGTTGATTGATTTGCTCAAAGGACATTGAAGTAAGTATTGATGCCAAGTTAATATGTAATGGTGTTATTATATCAGTCATGCACTTAAAAGGTTTGGCATCAAAATTTAAGCAGTCTTATAATATTTGCTTTTCGCCGATCAAGTAATAACACTTGCTGGTTTTAATTATTCGAAGTTTGTACCGTATTCACTCGTGTAATGGTCGCACCCGTGTAATGGCCGCACCCCCAAAATGACCGCAAAATTGGAAGAAAAAATCCTAATTCAATGTAATGGCCGCACCCCCAAAATGACCGCAAACACAGCTAATTATCCGTCAGTAAACACTTAAACAAACTTTCAACTTCAGTCTGCTAAATACACCAAGCTGTAATTTACTTGGCGTTTCTGTGTAGACTTGCCTCATTACACAGGTCAAGTGACTGACTCCGAGATAAGCTGTTGTCAAGGTGATATCGATCGGAGCAGTTTGACAGTGAGGGAGTGAACGATGTGTTTTTATAAGCAGCTGCCGATGACATTTCTCCATGCACTGTTCCGCGATATATCGTGTACTGTCATACCAGACTTGGTGACGTAGATCAAAGAAATTAATTTCATGCCGCCACGAGCTACAGGATAGCAGTGCGACTGAGGCTAGGCACATTCGCAACGTGTCAAAAATACAGTCACAGTTTACCAATTAACCTTTTTGTTGAGACAGCATGACTGGTCGACGCTCCTGTTCATTTTTCACCTCGTCAAGGAGATTGTCGCCTCGTATCAAAGCTGTGTTGTTTTATCGGCTATACTATGAAATCCTTTGATCTGCATGGTAGTGTGCACATGACAGCTGGGTGAAATTGTTTGATGATGCAAACATTCAGAAATATGATACAAGAGATAAAACTAGGAAGTCATTTATAAATTATGGAATATGTTCACATTGGTTAGACAAAAGCATAGAACGGCGCTATCTCGTTCATATCGTCCGTCAACCTCCTACTTAGAGAGCTCATCTAGACGCATGGCGTCCCAAAAATCGGCAGAATCGTTTTAGAAAAAATGTCCCAAGGCCTTACACCTATAGAATGGCCGCACCCTCAACTTCTTAACTATAAAATCGGGTAAAAAAGTGCGGCGATTACACGAGTGAATACGGTAATTAGAACTGCCTATGGGAACTCAAACTGCTATCCTATTTTTTAAGTAATTCCTTTGCAAAATGCCAGAGCATTATTCACTTCTTGATTTTGATGATTTTAAGACATCCATGTTTAACGAGTCCAAAGTGGATGATTAACTAAGAAATTGGCTTAAGAGCCTATAGCTTGACTTTTCTGGTCTGTTAGACTAAATCAGTTTTCATGGCTAGATTGTAATACTGACACCAAGAACATGTTTTGTAAAATCATCAGAATATCCAACAAGCAAAACTCTTTTTCAAAGGAAGGTACAGTTATATATAATGCTTGCACTAACAATTAATAAATCTAAATTGAATGTACTTGTTTAAATACATATTCTCCAGTAAAAATACTTTTAATAATGGAAGTAAAAAAAAACACACAACAATAACAGTTGAATACTTTAAGCATACTCACACATATTATTATATATTTTATACAAATATACATATATATTGAATGGGAGGTGCCTTTAAGGGTTTCAAATATACAAAACACCAATAGACATCATAAGGGGTTTATATAAAATAACAAGGGTAAACATAAGACATAAACACATGTTATCGTGTTTCTAATTTCATAGTAGTATATGCATTCTGGGACTTCCAAGAAAAATGGCTGGGACTTCCAAAAATTAATACCTGGAAGTATGGACTTCCAAAAAAAAGTTCTTATTGGAAGTGCTGCCTTACTCCATAGGTAAGAGTCCTGGTCAGTGCAGTGGTTCTATCCAGACTGGGGTTTTCCTCAACCAAAAATTAAATTGATGTCGCTAATATGACCATAATCTTTTCCGTGCAATGTAACATTAAAACAACAAAAATAACTCTTACATGCTTACATGTAATACTTAGAAAGCATCCATGGTTGTGTGGTTATTGTGTGGTTATTGCTAGAAGCTAGACAAAGCTGACAATCACCAAGGCTACAAGTAAGTCTTTCCAAAACCCCATGTTTGGTCAGGTGCAGTCCTTATTACTTCACTTAGTCCTCTTCGTCCACTTCTGGGCATAGGGCCTTCAATTTTTTTCTCCATCTGTCCTTATAAGCAGGTGATAAACAAGGGGTGAATGTGGTAATTGCTTTATTAATAAGAGTCCATGGTAGCAAAGAAGTCCTTATTCCTAGGTTCAGATATAATAAAATACATAAGGAAATAAATGGTTCTGAAGAAAATTGTCGCTTTTAGTGGGATACCCTGCTAAGTGAGGCAGACCTCTAGCAAGGTTTTACTGTATAGAGGTTATATGCCTGACTCAATTAGGGAAAATTCAAACAATGGCCAATAGCTCAGTGAAAGGTACTCAAAAGTTTCCTACAAAAAACTGTACCATCATATACATAAAAATATCTTGAATTTATGATTTATAATCAATTTTGAACCAATTAATAGTCAGTGTTGTAAAAAAATGTACCAATTAATAGTCAGTGTCATGAAAACAAAGATATTTTATGTGAGTTAAAAAAAAATTACATTTGTCTCCCCAGATAATGCCAGTGTACAGCTGGACCAATTAGATGACAGAGTGGTCAACATGTACAAAAGTATACGACAGATCTTACAAAAATACCGCAGCGGAAAACTTCCAAAGGCCTTCAAAGTTATACCATCTTTGCGTAACTGGGAACAGGTGCGTGTTTATTGCTTATTTATTGTTGTCTTTGGTGTTGTTTACCCTCGCCTTTAACCTTACATTATGTGGCAAGCTCTAGTACTTAAGATGGTTAAAAATGGTATAGAAGTATGCTTATTTATTGTATACTGTAGCCAAAAAATATAATTACCTGAACAACTTGTAGGCAGTTTCCTTATTCGGTCATACTGCAGTCTCTGCAGTCATATACAACAATTACAACAGATCTTATGCACTGTTCAACTTCTGAGGGCTTTAGAGTCATCCGGTTGTTTTTTTTAAATTTAGAACAGATGTGTGTCCCTACAATTTCTTTACCTGACACACAGCCAAGATAAACTTAGAAAGGATTAACACATTTTTGGAATGTGATAGGTACAATTATGCAAGATAGACACATTAAGAATATTCCAGAGACCCAAGTCATTCAAAGTATTACAGACTTCATAACTGGGAACAGGGATGTGTGTGATGTTAATAGACAATGATTTATTTTATAAAAATATGTCAAAAATATACTTATTAACATGGGGCACCCGTGGCGTAGTGGTAGAGTTACAGACTTGTAACATCTCTGACTGCTTGCCTCAACTGCATGGCTGTGAGTCCCAGTTCGCATGAAGGTATGCTGGAAGGTCTTCCAGCTGACCTGCAGTACACCAGTTGTTCTTCCCAGACATTTGTCTGGGGTCTTCCAGCTGACCTGCAGTACACCAGTTGTTCTACCCAGACATTTGTCTGGGGTCTTCCAGCTGACCTGCAGTACACCAGTTGTTCTACCCAGACATTTGTCTGGGGTCTTCCAGCTGACCTGCAGTACACCAGTTGTTCTACCCAGACATTTGTCTGGGGTCTTCCAGCTGACCTGCAGTACACCAGTTGTTCTACCCAGACATTTGTCTGGGGTTTTCCAGCTGACCTGCAGTACACCAGTTGTTCTACCCAGACATTTGTCTGGGGTCTTCCAGCTGACCTGCAGTACACCAGTTGTTCTACCCAGACATTTGTCTGGGGTTTTCCAGCTGACCTGCAGTACACCAGTTGTTCTACCCAGACATTTGTCTGGGGTCTTCCACCACCCAAAAAGCTGGACGTCACTATACAGGTCATAACTGTGTTGCTGCAATGTCTTTCTGAAAACAACAACATGTTATCATCAAAATAAATGGTGACTCAACTTGAATGTTTCAGGATAAATAAAAATTTTAATATTAATTTGAATATAAAATTGGCTATTAATTTGAGCCCATATCTTTTTCTCTTCCTAACTCTAGAGTCCTCACTGTGTCATTCCTTAGTCCTTGACAGTGTGGATTAGGGTCCTGGTCAAGGTGAAAACTTTCTGGTGGGGAGGTTCTTTAGGTGAACTGTGGTGCACCTGTGGTTTTGTCTGGGGTTTAAACCACCAGTAATAGCAGAATATGGCCAATTGTGTCAGTGCTATAAATAAACAAAACTGAACCAGTTAAAAAATGGACATATTGATGTAATATGGAAGATTGATTTCCCTTCATTTGAAGATTTTAGAACATTTTGTAATTTTCTTTTCAGATACTGTATATAACAGAACCTGAAACTTGGTCAGCTGCAGCTATGTACCAAGCCACACGAATCTTTGCTTCAAACCTTAATGCCAAGATGGCCCAAAGGTATGAACTTGCTTTTAAATAAAAGGATTTTATCAGGTAAATTGAAGAGCAAGTTAAAATGTTAGTTTGCCATAGTCTTATAAGGTGCAGTTGAAAGAAACATTTTCTTTACCAGATATATGTTTTGGTTAGTCTGACAGTTTTATGTAAAGCTATTTCAGTCACCCAAGCATCAGTGTTGGTGCAGTGCTCAATTTAAGTCACCCAAGCATAATGCCTCCGTGAAATGTTCAATTTCAGTGAACTAAGCATTAGTGTGGGTTAAATGCTCAGTATCAGTCACCCACACATTAGTGTTGGTGAAATGCTGAATGTCAGTGAACCAAGCATCAGTTTCAGTGAAATGCTCAATTTCATTCATCCAAGCACCATATTCAGTATTGGGCATTCAGGCATTTTGGAAATGATCAACCCTGTAACATATTTATTTAATAATAATTCAGTTGTTTACTTATTTATTATGTTAACACATATAAATGATTTACTAACTTGTAAGAGTTTTTCCTCATTAATACATATATATATTAGTGTCCCTACTTAACCACACTAAGGGCATCTAGTCTACTGATTCTAACTGTGTATGTTATATATATATATATATATATATATATATATATATATATATATATATATATATATATATATATATATATATATATATATATATCTTTTGACATGTTTCTTACTTGTTTTTGTAATAGCTTCCTATATTGAGGAAATAAACATATTTATTTGAATGTATGCTGTACATAGAATATGTGTTTTTCAGAATTTTCTTTGCATTTTTCTGTATAGATTTTTCAACCTTGTTTTGTTACCACGGATACGAGATGACATATCAGAATACAAAAGACTTAATTTCCATTTGTACATGGTAAGTTTACTTTTATTGATGGCTGTTTCTTCCAAAACTTAATTGTTTTTAGTTGGTATTACCTTTAATTTTTTCCGAAGTATATAGCAAGAGGCTTTTCTGTTGTTGTTCTTGGTGTTTTTTAATAGAAATAAAGCAATAAATTTTAAAACAAGTTTAATTGACAAGACAATCTTTTAGACAAATAGAAATTTCATAGTAAGAGCAAAAACCATTGACCTCATAGTGTTATACAAAAATGTTAAACAATACTTAGTGCATGATGAAATAGTCTCGACTAAATGTGACAAGTATGCAATCAAGAGCCACTAGTCAATTACACAATTATCTAATTTTCATATTTATAAAATACAATATTATGTTTCTTACAGGCAGTAAAGAAGTCTCTTTTTAAGCCAGCTGCATTCTTCAAGGGAATATTGCTACCACTGTGTGAGGTAAGTTGTGATGTGTACACTTTCCTGTTTACTAGTCTTAAAAATTCTTGGAGAGTTTAACTTATATGACGTATGGCCTGTTCTTGGGAAGTTACTTGTTTAACAAACCCCATTCAATAATACGGGTACTTTAGTATATTCTGCAGATTTCACTTTCATATAACTCCCTGTATCTACCACTCTAGAAACCACATGACCTACCACTTCAGCATGGACACATTGCTTGGTAATACAGTAATTGAAATGCAAACAGTTTACAGTGAACAATCAAAATAACCATGAAGTCTAAATATAGCTGAAAATTGTTAATTGGGCATTTAACAAACCTGAAGGGGCTCCTTTGGCTGAGTGCTTTGTCTCTAGCTTGTTACTCCTCAGCCCCTCACATTGCGATTTCTGGTCCCTTTGGGGCGAAAACTTTCATGTGGGAAATTTTGCCATTAAACAACATTACATGTTGGTGTGAGGTAAGTAACAAAAAACAAACAAAATTAAAATGGTCCTGAATCTCCCATTCTACCCATAATTGTCACTTACTTATTCATAAATATTAACAATTGTGCCTATGTTTCTCCTTCTCAGTCTGGTAACTGCACCCTTCGTGAGGCTGTCATCCTCTCCAGCATCTTGGTCAAGAGTTCTATCCCCATGCTCCACTCAGCTGCAGCTATGCTGAAGATTGCCGAGATGGATTACAATGGAGCTAACAGTATCTTCCTCCGATCGTTCCTGGACAAGAAATATGCCCTGCCATATCGGGTTGTTGATGCAGTGGTGTTTCATTTTCTTAAGTAGGTTTTTCTGAATATGTTTGTTTTTTCTGTTTTTAGAATTTTGTAAAAAAAAACAACAACATTAGTGTAATAGCTAGATTTTATCAAATGCCTGCTTTTAACCATCTGTATAATAGCTAGATTATAACAAATGTCCACTTAAAAACCTTCTGTTAGTATAATAGCTAGATTTTGTCTAATGCCTGCTTTAAACATTCTGTTAGTATAATAGCTGGATTTTGTCTAATGCCTGCTTTATACATTCTGTTAGTTTAATAGCTGGATTTTGTCTACCAGTAATGCCTGCTTTAAACATTCTGTTGTATAATAGCTGGATTTTGTCTAATGCCTGCTTTAAACATTCTGTTAGTTTAATAGCTGGATTTTGTCTAATGCCTGCTTTAAACATTCTGTTAGTATAATAGCTGGATTTTGTCTAATGCCTGCTTTAAACATTCTGTTGTATAATAGCTGGATTTTGTCTAATTCCTGCTTTACACATTCTGTTGTATAATGGCTGGATTTTGTCTAATGCCTGCTTTAAACATTCTGTTAGTATTATAGCTGGATTTTGTCTAATGCCTGCTTTACACATTCTGTTAGTTTAATAGCTGGATTTTGTCTAATGCCTGCTTTACACATTCTGTTGTATAATGGCTACATTTTGTCTAGGGACTACTTAAGAAATTCTGATGATAATAGCTAGATTTTGTCTTATGCAAATATAAACCGTCAAACATTTATAAGTTATGTTGATTTGTTGCAATCTTGTTCATTCAAAATAAATTTAATCTATCTAACAATACATATTTGGTGTGGCTGTATTCCTAAATAGAGGAGCAAACTAAGCTTGGGGAATGGCACACAATGACAGAACCAATGTTTTATCAGAATACTTGGCAAATTTTTGTTTCCAATCTCCTACTCACCACAGAGATAACCTTTTTAGCACTTATTTAACAATTTTTTCATTGAACTGTAACATACTTTTATGTAATTTATTTCTCTTGAGGATTATCTCGGGTATACTAAAGTATTTCTTTTTGTCTCAGACAGGAGCTATAATTGATAAATAATTGATCTCATGCAGGTTTACCACAGACAAACGTGAGCTACCTGTCCTCTGGCATCAGTGTCTGTTGACATTTGCCCAGCGGTATAAGGAGGATATATCCAGTGAACAGAAGGAGGCTTTGATGGAGCTGCTGCGCATACACACCCACGAGCTGATAACTCCGGAGATCCGGCGGGAACTGGTGCACTCCAAGTGTCGAGATTTAGAGGTGGGAGAGGGGCCGAGTATGGACTTCTAGGGAGAGGGTTGAGAGAGACTGGGGGTTTAAATATGTGGTTGTGTTTGGGACACATAGAGGAAGAACTACAGAGGAGGGTCAAAGGTTTAAGGGCAACTAGATATTGGGTGATGTGATCAACTAAAAACTCTAACTTGTTTTTATGTGATTGTTAAAAAGCCTAAAAGTAAAAAGCTTAAAGGTCAAAAACTTATAATCATTAAACAGCATGATTTACTTAGTTTTAGCAAACCTGTAGTTGAGTTTCTTTAACATTGTTAAAATTCCTTCAGGCAACAACGTTCATTTTTTATAAAGTTGGTTAATAAAAACATAATTATGATTTTTTGAAGAAGAATAAAGTTTGTTGTTTCTTTTTTAAGTTAGGACAGATGTCTGTCAGATATTAAATTAATTTATTTACTTTAATACCATTACAATTTGAAGGATTATATGGTACAGGTGAGGTGTGTTGGGTCAATCTAACATACAACAACGGCACCTGGTCTCCAACAAATTTTAATTGTATATCTTTTTATTCATCTGATTTTTGCTTTCTCTGTATTAAAATCAACAACTATGATAAAAAGTAAAACAAAAAAATGTTTGCACCACCAATGAATTCCATATTGTTAAATTGGAGTGTTAGTCGGAGAAGATAGAAATCTCACAGACTGGTAAATCTTAGCAGTTTTTCATGTTATTGCCCAACACTGTGGTTATTTGTGAAAAATGGCGACGGATGTTTTTTATTTGATTACTTATCTTATCTTAACTATGCATGAAAACCAGTTTTTTGAAAACAATGGTAAATTCTGCCGCTAACTTTTGACTGCCTGTGCATTTTATTAAAATGATAGTATTGGTTCTTCTGTTTCTTTTTGTATTTTACAAAACTTATTTAATTTAATGACTAAATGATTATGTAGTTTGAAAGTTTTGCGATAAAAGTGTATTTACAATAATTTTATTTTGTCAAATTGTGCAAGATTAAATAAATTAACAAGTATGCATACTGAAACACCTCCAAACTATTAGTGGAATTGATGTTACCTTTTTTTGTTATTGTATTATTAGTGTGAAAAAAATAAATTGTTTTGCATAAAAATCCAAATGTGTGAATTTTGACACCTGCGTCCCAATTTTGAAGCTTTTTTTCATTGGCTTACATACAGTGTAGGTGCATTGTTAGATATGAAAATAAATGTTACATAAATATTTCAGATAACACAATTTGTTTTTTCAATGTACAACGACGCCTGTTCAACATTGATTTGTTGGATACATGTATGTCTAATTGACAGCATGAAACATACATTTCACAACTAGTCTTTTTAATAAGCAGTCTGAAAAAAGGTTTTGCAAATAGTATCAAAAACAATAAGGGTTAAAAGTAAAGAGTTGACCGCGTACTAGACGCAACGTTTCCGTTTGCATAAAGTGGTGTTTCTAAGCTTAAGAAAAATGAGGTAACTAACATAGAAAACAATGTAGACTTCCGACAAGAGTAGATAATAAGACAGAAAATGTCAATCCAATTCACAAATTTTCTCCAAGTGAAAGACGTTATAGGAATATAAGCATACCTTATAAACATCAGTCTATTTGCCTTAACACTTATCTGGTGAACATGAATGTCGTTATTTCATTCTGGAACCAATAAGCCTTAGTAACAAAATTCGTATTCTCTTCAAATCCAAAACATGAAGTCAGTTCTAAGTCGGACTATGGGTAAATGTCAACAAAATTGACAAGACGGAGATTTCGTTTCAACTTAACAGTTTTCCCCAGTAAACGCCTTTTGTATTCACTACGTTAGAAATACAATGTTAGCGTTCAGGAAAGGGCAGCTGACCCAACAAAAGCCAAGTAATTCTAGCGCGACAAGAAATTGTTCAACGTATTTCTATGTAAATGCGTGAAATGAAGAAGAGTAACACAATTAAAATCCCGCAGCAGTACAAAATCATCAAATGTTCACAAAAGAATGTCCAACTTGATGTAAATGTCACTATAAAATTCAGTGCAAAATGAACTTCTTTATACATAAACCACCATCTTGAGCGCGTATAAATACAGCATCCTGTGAAACTGGTTATATGACCTACACATGGCGATAGACCTCTCGTCTTGGTCCTCGACCCTTAACCTGCTTATTATATGTCCGCTATATTGAACTAGGGGTTGTATAGTTTGAAAATTGGAGGTTTATCATAATTATACACAAACTATGTACGATAATATACATACACCGTTTTTTGTTGACTCAAAATGCGACTACTTTTCCGAAGCAGAGCTTGAAGCGCTTTTATTTTCAAAGTACCTTACCACGCTTTGTTAACAAATTTTGTATCTTTCCCGACAAATTTCTCCGACCACGGATCTGACCATTCCGTCGGGTTTATTCTGTTCCACCTTGGTGGTGCCTCCGCCGACTCGAACTCTTTGCCTTCGTATGTGCTCATGTCTGTCCGCTCACGACGTCTGAAGAATTCGTCTAGTTCCGAACCTATGAACAATTCAACTTTTTTATATTAGTATATTCATTGCTTGTTAATAAGAATAGCGAATGGCTGTCAATCACATACCTGTGCAAATCGTACTAGACTAACTACAGCACACTTTTAAAAAGCCAGGCATAGTTTAGCTGAAATTGCACATAGGCCTACATATGGTTTGTCGCATGTTGTAAAAATCCTCACATTTTTGTAAAGTATGATACGATTCTGCAATTATTTTTTTAATAATTAAAACTTGCGATCGCTTTTCTAATAGATACAACTATATAATTATGATTTTATTGAATGCTGAAGCGAACATAAGAGTAAAAAGCGAGCAGAGCCTGTATGAATTTCTCTTGATGAAAGGCTAAAGGGCCATAAGTTTGAAAAAGAGTGATATTTATTTAAATATAACACTGAAAGTGATGTTGGAGGTTTAAGAGATATTTTCTATACAACACTGCGGGTAGAGTGGAAAGAACAAAAGACAATACGTCTTTTGTTGCTATTAGTACAATAAATCTGCATAGAAAATGTACAATACCAATACCTATAACATCCGTCTGTGTTTTCTTGTTCTTGGTTCGCGGAGGAGGTTTCGATCCAGTCGTCCAATGACCTTCTCCACTCGGGTGTCTGTTTAATGATGAAAGAGAGGAGATTTGTCGATTTTTGTACGTGTTCATAGAAAGGTATATTATCACTTATATTATTATGATTAAAGGTGGTATTCAACAGTATGGACCCAATTCTTTCTTTCTCAAATAACCAAAAAGTCATTGCTACCTGAAATAATCCTACAAAATGTTGTCTAATGATGCACTAGATCTATGTGAACAGTGACGCATAAATCCCTACTAGTTACTGAAAACAGGCATTTCCTATCTGAGCCACGCTGCAGCTATTTTTAACCTAAGAAAACCACGTGGCAAAATAATTTCGAGATCTCGTTGTTTCGTCATCTCTCTCTCTCTCTCTCTCTCTCTCTCTCTCTCTCTCTCTCTCTCTCTCTCTCTCTCTCTCTCTCTCTCTCTCTCTCTCCTCTCTCTCTCTCTCCCTTGCACATTTAAAGTAGCATTTAAGATTTCCCTCGTTCGCTCGTGAGCACTTTTTAGGGGGTCAATTAAGTAATTGGCGCATATTAAGAGTTTACATCTGTTTGTTTGAATCGGTTCATAAAGCACATCGACAGACTTACACTTTTACCCAGCACAGTTTCTTGTTGAGGAAATAAAAAGCCACAGGCGCCGCCAAGAGGAGGAGGAAGATGAGGAGGAGGAATGCGAGGATAACGCCACCACCGGAAGTCTCGAAGATTGTGGTTGCCTCCGTGGTCGTCGTTGTTGTGGCCGCCGGAGCGGGGACGGCCGCACTGGAGTTGGCTACCAGGCCAGTTGTGTTAGGCGTTGTCATAGAGGTTGTCTTGGTAACACAAATAAATGAAAACATTTGTTAAATAACTTTATGCTAAACGATTTTATTAATTCATATTAAAGGACCCTCTCCGGGTATTATTCAACCGTGACATCTGAGCCTCCCACGGATAGGTCATTATTTGTTGTTTATGTGATGCACACATGGGCAAATGTATGTTGTTACAATGATTGCCTTCTTAACTACCGCAGAGGTAGAAATATAAGCGCTTCAAACCAGCCTCGCTGCTGGGTTAACTCTTAAGCGACACGGCTTAAGCGGTTGCCAAAAGTGCGCTTTTTACCAAAGGTTACCGTGGCTTGCGTACGGATGGGTGGCCGCTGGCGAGCGCCGGCATGCGTTACACCTTCATCAACTGGACTTACTTTTCCCCGCCAAATGCTGAAGAAGTGACACCTTTGTCTTCCTAGATTTGACGTAATTTTATTGTTTGATTTTTAAATTTTGTTTTAAACTTTTAGTTTTTTATTATTTCATTCCCCCATTCTGTTGTGTGTGACTGCGGAGGAGCACTGTCCTCAGAAAAGTATTTGCATTCTAACACAAGAAAACAAATATAATGGAAGTGTTTTAACATCCATTCCGTGATCTTGTGGCTTAAATAAAAATGCTTGTATGCACTACGGTTTTGCCACTCTGTGTTAAATAATCATGTTTTGTTTGAAAGGAAGTCATTCTAGCTATCTAAGCTCATTTTTGACCCTCTTAGAGATGCTTACGTAAGGCAAGCCCGGGTGTCGCATTTATGGAAATAACATTGCATCAAAAGACACATTTAAACTAGAAACCCTCTACCTTTAACGACATACACACAGTGTGCCAAAGTCAGCCGCTTCCACTCAAGGCTTCGTTTTCCCGCTAAGTAACTGCAATCGTAACTCCTAGGCGATAACTGTTTCATCACTTTTTGCCAGCACTGTACCACGCAAATGGTATGTAGACTGACCAGTTTTAATTGCACCAGGCTTACGAGAAGTGTGGTGTGTGTAAATTTGACAGTCATTTATTTGCCGTTTGGTAATCTATGAAACCTTTGAACTTAACCTGTATTGCAACCATAATTTTAGGTGAGTTATATACAACGTGTTTCTATGGTATGTAGATATCTTTTTATCAGTGTAAGAGGTATTTAGACAGTGCAAACCATAATTACTGTCAGAAGGTTATCTTTGGTGTTATTTCGAACAAGATTGTTTTCTTTAAAATAACAGATTAACTTATTTGTTAATTAACAGTTTAGCCATAGTCACAAGGACAAACACAATATACATAAAAATCAGCCAAACACAAACGCCGCAAGTATTGTTCTTTGTTGGGTTTATCGTCCCATCAACAGTATTTCAGTTATCTGGAGACAGTGTCCAAATAAAGCAGAAATTATGCAGACTTTACTGTGTATAGCATGCCGTGAACACCTGGCATGATACCACACCCAGTCACATTATCCTGACACCTGGCCAACCAGTCGTGGTACTATCCTTTGCTTGAACGTTAGACTCCAGTATATCAAGGCCGGAATAGAATCCTGGGCCTCCCGTAGCTGGAGCCGACACTCTACCAAGCGTAAACTACGAGGTCCGATATTTTAAAATATATTTCCTGTTTTGAAGTGACTTTCAAAATATTGGATGCAAGTAGTACCATGGTCAATACACCGGAACTAAGGGATATATATATATATATATATATATATATATATATATATATATATATATATATATATATATATATATATATATATATGAGAACACAAATTGCAGATTATAAATTCACATTAAGTACAAGAAAATGGGCATGATACATAAACAAATAAATCTGACATCGACCAATTTAAATAATTTTGTTGCGAGTGACTTAATTCATTATATTCTACCAAGTTTCGGATTTCATTTGCTACCAACTACAGAGTGGGGTGAATTAACTAAGGAGTATGTAATAAACGAACGAATGTACTTTCTTTTAAAATATGTCACGATTATTACATTTCTTTATTTTGGTTTGCATTGCAAAAAACCTGATATAACTAGAATATTATTTTGTCTTTCCGAATTGTTACTTAACATCGACAACAAAACATTCCTAAGGTTTCCCATTTAAATAAACACCGATACTTTTTAATGTATAAGCAGGTTAGTTGCTTAAATTAGTTAGAAGGTAAATGACACATGGATAAATCTTAACGCCATGTTTACATTTGTTCACATTTTAAGTAAACAGAGACAGAAAATTGTTTACCATCTGTAAAATGCCCTGAATGAATGTTTAAACATAATAAAAATGCTAAAATATTTACTATTTACTTTTCTTGTGTAGACGTATTGTTGTTTTATTATATTAGGAGAAGATGTTTGTGGAAATGTTTTAAAAGCATATGAGGCGAAAATCTGTTCTATTGGCGTGAAATAAGACGTTCTGTTGAGGATAAGAATACGATGAACGCTATTGTTGTTTAGACATTAAATTGAAAATGATTGTTTATGTTTCTTTGACGCTAGTCACAATAATAGATCTATTAGAGACAGAGAAACAAGTGACAACACAAACATTATTATATGCAATGTCCAACACTAAGTTACAATGAAAAGATAGTGTAAATTAGTCAATTAGCTTGTACTGGGAGAATCAGATGCAGAAATTTAAAAAAAATGTAACGCATGATACATTGATTGCTTTGCACCGATAAATTGTTCCTTTGTATGCCTTAAATACAGTGCACAGCGACGTCCAGCGGGAGAAAAACATCAGACAAATGTCTAGGTAGAACCACGGCGCACCGCAGGGGAGCTCGAAGACATTCCCACATTAAGTTCTTCGACTAGGCCGGCACTCGAACTTAACGAGGTAAGAAGCGGGACAATCCAAGAATTTAGAGGTCTTGGACTGTTCAGCTCCCAAGAGTCGGCCTTGATAGACTGGACTGTAATATTAGCCTAACAAGAGCATGTAACTAGCCAAATCTATGATGGAACCATGCTCACCATCTTTTGAACCGCGTTCCCCTAACTGGCTATAAATCCATTCTAACTTCTCTGTTGCTTGGATTTGTTAAAAACACAATGCGCACACATTGTTATAAATTTCTCATATGCATTCCGTTGAAAATGAAAAACAAAAGGATTGGATGAGAAGTAGGTAGTGACAAGAAATAGCAAACTCTCAAATCACTTGTAATTGGATCACTTACAGCTTAAAACCATGCGTTTATTCCATACAAGTATCTTACTATTTCTTGCGATATTTATTTTTTTTCTCTCTTTAAAACACTGAAATATGTCTGAAGGATATTTTTGAAAAAGTTTTATTGATCGTATTTTTTTTAAAAAATGAGTTGAAAATGTTAATTAAAAGGATATGTCTTAATTTCCGTGCTGTCAAACATTCGACCTTTAACACAAATACTAATGCACTAATGCGTAACTGAGGATCTGGTTATTAAACTAACCGTTCATTACACTGTCCTAATGATTTACAATCCAAAAACCCCAAACACTTCAAAACTCCGACATTGACCGCACAAACCAAAAAATGTCTTTAAGTAACTGTTTGTCTTTTGACATTAAAACACACCGCGTTAAAGTCTAATGGCAAGGGCAATGATATCAGATAAAGAAAGATAACTCCTTTCACCCGTAACCCATTCGCCAAAGCGATACCGATAATTTTAAAATTAATAGCTAAATGAATTAAACCTTTGATTTCCACCTTGAGATGGGGTGAAAGGTTGAACATACGTTAATGTCAGAAGCAGATTTAGACCATTGCTGGTAACCTGCCTCAATCTTCCGGATCATATATAAAAATACATATCAATATAAATGTCATCGTAAAATAGTACAACGTTTGAACCAGAGCGCATCTCCGGAAATACAAAAGTGAAAAGCGAGATCTTTATTCTGACTGCATAAAAAGCACCCACCCAACTAAGAAAAAATCCTTGATCTGCCCCAGTAGTTTTATGTTCTTTTAAAATGCTTTGTTCTTTAAAAAGAGTGATACATTTCAACTCATTAACTCACGAAACTGCAAGTCTATTAAGTAAAATAACTACTTGAGTATAATTATTGTCGGTAATTTAATTATAATACCTTAAAGTTAAAAGAATCAGAAGGATTTTAATGTGTTTCATTACTTTTCTTCAAAGCATATATCCAGTCATCTTTCACCTGTTTCCGCTTTAAATAATAGGATCTCGTGTATGTTTCGTTGTTTTCTAATTGTCCATTCTAGTATGAATTGGGCAGTTTGATTTGGTGGTGCAGCTGTTGATATAGTTGTTGTTGTATTCATCCTGTGGTTAACAACCTTCAAGTTGTCCTCAGACGGTGTTCACTTGAAGTAGATATGGTGCGGCCTTCACTGTGTATAACATGCCGTGAACACCTGGTATGGTATTACACCCAGACACATTATTCTGACACGATTCGAGACCAGGGCCTCTCTCTCTCTTTAGTTTTCTTTCTTTTATGTGTGTTTGTGTTGTTGTTTTTCGGTAGAGCCAAAGATTGCGCCACCAGATTGGGATGGTGTATTCAAATGAAAAATCAGCGCCTCTTTTGTATGTTGTATCATTAATCAAAACCTAGCTACTCAAAGTCGATTGAGATACAAGGCTTATCGAATAACTACCTGCAGTAAATAGTTTTGCCTAACGACTAACCTCTCCTGGTCGATCGAGGGCTCGAACTCTGGACCCTTCGAAAAAGAGTCGAGTATCCTACCATTAGACGACGGGAGCTCACTTGTTGCATTGCAACGTTTCATTTTAATGGGATAACCATATGCATTGTATGCATGTATTGATGTGGAGTATCGGGGGTTCCGGCCAGACATTTGTCAAAGCGACTTTGTATTGTTGGTCAAATTTGTATCTTTAACATGTGTACATAACGTTGCCAAATCACACTACACATGGATTACAATATTACCTCTGATCATTGTATGTCAGCATAATGCCCTCCAAAATGATCGTATTGTCTTGCGGTAGGAAGAATTAAAATGGATGTTTATCGGCTGTTTTTAGCTTCATCAACCTTTGATGTATCCGCATTGTGCATTGTTTATATGTGTCATGTATATGCGTCATGTATATACGTCACAAATACAATACAATAATTGGCTCCGTGGTGACACTTTAATATTATTATGACAAAACTGTGACTAATTCGCCTTAAACATTCAAGCTAGACGCTAATTCAATGGATGTGTATTTGCTGGGGATAATACTTTAAAAATAACTTGTGCACATTTAAATACTATAAATTTATTTGATTTGCCTAAATTTAGTTTTATCTGCGTGAAGTCTTTGCCATGTAGCGCCGGGAAATGTCGCATCGCCGGGAAACGTCATAATCTACCGGAAAATGTCGCACCGTCGCCGGGAAATGTCGCAATCTGCTGAAAACGTCGTAAACCCCACTGCCGGTATATGTCGCATTGTTGACGGGAAATGTCGCAAAAAAATTCGCTGCCGGTATATGTCGCAACATCGACGGGAAATGTCGCAATTATTATTAATATTGCATCTTGATAATCTTCTAAAGAGAAAGCAACAAGTCATTTACTATACATGTATTTGAATAGCGTATATTAAATTGATAGTGTTATTATAGCATATACATGTAATTGATGTCTGGTTGCCATACAAATATCACAGCTATAATTAACATGTACAAAATTAATGTAAATGGCTATTTTTGAATACTTTCAACGTTTTATTCAATTGTTCAAAGAACATATGCAGATAAATATGATTACAAAATATTTTTATAATGAGCTTTGAATATATTCTACTACGATTCGTCATGATCGGGGGTGGGGTGGGGGTGGTGTTAAACAATACCAGATACATGTTTCTGGTATTGTTTAACACCACCCCCACCCCACCCCCGATCATGACGAATCGTAGTAGAATCTTTGTTGGGTCTTCAAAGGCGTGTTAGGGTCTTTATGATCGGGGAGCACTACGCTCCTGACACGCTTATTTTGGACATGTTCAAAACAAATGTAGTAGGATCGTAGCAAACAAGAATCAGGGTAGAAGCGTACAAGGAGCGTGGTAGACGCAGCACAATTGTACCAGAAGCAGGGGAGGTTGGTGGTGAGGTCTTCTTTATTCTCAATATTAATATTGATACTTAGTTTAATGATTGATCATCTATAATTCTATAAATCTGTAAGTGGTTGTGATTTCATTTCCGATAAGATGGAGATATCCCTTTAAGTTATCATGGTGATATTGTCCGAGGCAGATAAATTATCGAAATTTTAGGGATTTCACATAATCAACAGTTGACCGTACATTAAGAAACAATTAAATTAAAACAAAAACCGAGCTAAGGAATAACATTCAATATTAGGGATAACCTAAATGCATTTTAGAAATAAAGTTTTATGTTACTACGCTCCTAACACGCTTATTTTGGACATGTTAGATTAATTAATTTACGGAATTTTACGTTACAGTCTTCCTGCAATATTAAACTGAATTTTTCACCAATGACGTAAAAGAGCGCTGAAATTCGGGATTTTAACGCACCATTCTTGGTGCATTTTCCACCCTTTTTACAGAAGAAAGACCATAACGTTAGATAACACGGGTTTCTTACCATGTTGAAAATTCCGAATTTCTTTAAAAGATAGAATACCGGTAACGAACAAAAGCGTATATGCTTTATTCAAGCATAAACTTTTCAACGGGCATTAAAATTAAATTTACGCAGATTTACGTTATATTTTTAAAATCGTGAAAAAGCACACGTTTAAATACGTTTCAGGCGACCTCCAGTAAAACAGGGTCGGGTTTTGTGAAGTCAAAATTGTGTCATGTTTAAATACGTTACGGACGTCCGTCCGGAAAACAGGGTCGGGTGCGGAAAGGATATCAAGGTTAACAATGTCTTTGAATTTAGTTCAATAAACTTTACTAGAACAATAGTTATAAACAATGCAAACATGAATGTCAAAATTTCCTTTTGTAGCCACAAGGAGAAACATGTTTTGCTATTGTTCTAGTAAAGTTTATTAAACTAAATTCTAAGACATTGTTAACTTTGATATAGACAACCTTCCTGTGACTGTAGTTTAATACTATACTAGTAGCTGATAATTTGGAAGTTTGGACTCCCGGCAATAAGGCTACACTCAGTGAGAGAAATTGTTTCATATTTCTATTTTTTATAATTCCTGATTGACCTGTTACATTTATTTGCCCTATAAATGATATCTTATGTAATAGGAATATTTTTAATTATTAAATAACATGAAGTTTTATAAAAATAGGAAACCACACTCCCCACCCCCCCCAACTTTAACTATATTGTGACAAATGATACCTACCACCTTAACGCATCTGTCGACACATGATCGTTTCAATGATTCAATCGGTTTAATCAATGCTTGATTCGCCATGTATATGAGAACTTATACCCTTGTATTGTTATATATTTTTAGCAGTGTTCTGTCATGCATACATTTTTCTATTAGTTTTGTACCAATGAATTGAAATCTGAATTACCGTAATGTCTAATCTCTTCAGTAAATCAAACTTTACTGAGAGCTACACCTTAGTTAAGCTACGCCTGTTTTCATAAAATTACTGACTTACAAAACAAGCATGTGTCTTCTGGAAATGTTTGATGCATATAAAATCATGTTTATGGCTTTTTAAATCTTTTGTTATGATAACAGTAATTTAAGTAATATGATATTAGCATGCACATTTATTAGAAATAATATACATACAGGAAATACGTGCTTGCTTTGTCCGTGTATCGTTAGGATGGTGTATTTGAACTGTGTTGGTTTGGGAAAAATAACAACTCTTGTCAAGGATCTGACGCTCTAACATCAGTGTTGCCCTTTTGTGAAACTACTAGTGACTATGGCATTGAAAAAGACGTGTGTGTTGAGATTTTTATTTTTAAGAACTGTTCAAATTATACATCATTATGTATCGGTATGCAAGAAAACATATTCAATATAAGACAAAACAAATGGAGACATTGCATGTTACAAGCGTTATCAAATTTACAAATCTACTTTGTTAGGTATAAACAAAATCAACCATAATAAAAACAAAACATACTTCAAACAAGCTTATGAATAAGAACAAGTATCAAAAACTGTATAACTGTGAACGTTTAAATGACGATTACGATTGTACGTCATTCAGCGACTCAAAAAAAAGGTAACATACACTGTCAAATCTGGCTTCATGTAAAATACTGAAAAAAAATTATGTCGATACTACACAATAACTACGAACTGTTTCAAAACAATATCAACTGCAAAAAAGTCAAATTATTAATGCAACAAATTGTCTCTTGAGACAACACAACCTTAATTAAAAGAAATGTGGCACAATCATAATGTACTAATAAAACATGATTAATTTTATTGAAATGTTTATTTCTTATTGTAGTAACTGTGACGTCTGAACCAAATCCCTTTTACTATGTACCACCCGCAAATAGTTGCCATTCGAAGAAATAGCCAGGCGTTTGACCATGAGGAATGATTAATTACATCTCGGATTTCTTGCACAAGTCCACTTCCCGGACCAGCTACGGAAATGATTTTACGAACACTAATTGGCCAAACCGACACATCTCTAAATCGCACAGGGTTAAGATAAAATCTCGGTGGAGGTGTCTGCATAACAATTTCTTTAAACATTCTATTAACCCGTTCGAGTGTAAATCGTGACATTGGACTCACTTTCAAAACAAGGTTGACTATCAAATGCCAAATCTCTGGTGGGAGTTCAACGTAAAGTTTCTGTTTCTTTTGTTTCTTTTCCCTCATATAGCGTACCATGTCGCGGAACTGTTCGATGTTACCATCGCACTCTAAAGAGTGATTATTTCTAATACCCACTTCTTGAGTATTGAAATTGTCTTCTGCATTGGGGGTATTTTCATTGCTTAATTCTGCGTTGTCCGAGGTCGAATTCACATAGCTAGTTTGTGCGACGTCTCCGTTGACTGCGTCTCTAGTTTCCAATGTTATCTGGGGAGATCTGTCTATGATTGCTTCTAAGGTTTCTTGTTCATATCCAAGGGCTACGTAATGCTCACCAGCACCTTCTGGGTAATGCCCCAATATTATAACAGGGATGTCGTTAGACAGAACTGAACTGCCACTCGGGCTAATTAATGTTGTTGCACTATTCATCGTAGATACTACGATGATTTGTACGTTGTATAGCTGTGACATAGCCTGTAGTGTTATCTGATCCCCAAACTCGAACTCCCTTGACATACGGGCCAAGTACATCTCTGGTTGTTCCAGAATAGAGTCCCACCAGCATCCACCGAAATCACTGCTGCCAAGTCTTGGGGTTTCACTTAAAAAAGTGACAACTTCTTGTCGCATTGTCTCCTCTGATCTATAAATTCCATGTTGTCGTAATTGATATAACACCGCCGAAAACTGACAGTTCCCGTTTCCAATAGGATTCATTATAATTGGGAGTCCGAATTCCGACCTCAAGTTTTCTAGATGGGATGCTTTTGTTGTAGGTATATAAAATTGTTTGCGATGTAAACGTTTTTTGATAGACATATCAACCGGTGAGTATCGTGAAATATCGCTAACATTATACCATTTTGTCTCTTTACGTTTTCGCCCGGTCTTCGCAGAGTTCGGAACAACATACTTAATTTTATACATGTTGGTAGCCAGGGATCGCTTCTGAATAATTCCTTCAACAACCCAACGCCTCCTGTTTAACAGACCCCTTTTCTTGTAACGAAGCAGCACTGTTTCATTTAAACTATACACAGGTGGTTTGCGCGCTTTTTCATGTGCTCTGTCATTGCGTTTATTACATTTTATTGTCGCGGCCTTCGCAGCATCTCGTATTTTTTGGGCTTTTTGTTTACGCTTTAATGTCGAGTCTTTTTCAAATACATCCCTCCCATAATAAATCTCACACGGTGTGCTCCAACCCAGGCATTCTTTCGGAGTATTGTTTAATACGCGTTGATACTCTGGTAATTGCTTTGCCCAGTTGATGCCACATGGGTTCGCGTGTGTCAAATCATATGCAATTTTTCTTTTAAGACTCTTGTGCATTCTTTCAACTTTTCCTTGGCTTTGTGGGTGGTAAGGGCGACTTTTAATGTTCTTAATATCTAGCTCCTTCAAAAGGCGTTTCACCTTTCCATCAAACTCGCGGCCTCTATCGTGTTGAATAATTTTCGGTTTACCAAACTCTGCGAATATCATGCTTAGATGTTTGGCGACAATATCTGCTGATTTCCTAGGCAGTGCACGTAACCACACGAATCTACTAAAGATGTCCATCACGCTCAAAATGAATTTTTGTTTTTCCCTTTTATATGAAACTGCTTCCCTCTGCATATCAACCAGATCGATTTGAAGTATTTCATGTACTGAGTTGCTGCACACATGTTTCAGAGGTGCTCTATTCAGGAATTTAGCATGCTCCTTTTGGTATTCAGGTAATTTTGACAGAACATCTTTAATACGATCTTCAGAGACCCCCACGTACCTCCGTTTTAACAAATGGTACATTCTTCTAACGCCTATACCTTTATTTTTATGATAACTATCTATAATCAGCTTGTTACACTTTGAGTTAGACACAATCTCTTTCCCTTTATAATATAATCGATTGTTTTCAACTGAATAAAATTGCTTATTTCTTTGATATCGGCGCAAAGCAGTTCTTTCTAAAAGCGTTCTTTCCACTACAGGAACATCATACGTGCCTTTCAAAATCGTTTTCAAAATGATATTATACTCCGGGTCTGATATTGAGCCGCATGCCTTGTCTGTTGCTTGAATCGCCACGCAGGACAACACTAAGCATAACGACCTATAAGATATAAAAAAGGAATTAATAATTTCTACATTATTTTGTTGACTTAAATGACCTATGACATGTTTTTTGTAAATAATCAATTCAACGTTTGTGGTGATCGTATGCAAGGGTACATGTAACAACTTGATCGAATTTTAAACATGTATAGTAGAAAAAGAGACATGAAATATATAATTTGGCCTAATCGCTAGAATTAACGCCTTGTTCATTTTTGAATATTCACTTTAATGTCGCTATATGACTTTAAAGAAGAAAGATGTTTTGTCTCCATTAAGTCAACGTTTATGGTCTTCGTAGTTTAATAGATTATTATAGTCTCATCCATTTACATGAAACATTACATAAAACATTACATATTAAAACATTACATAAAACATTACATAAAAATAACTTGTAAACGGCCGTTCTAATATAGAACTACAAGAGACATTAAGTTCACTACAATAAATTACATTTATACATTTAAAATAATAATATCTTTGCTAACCACAATCCAGAATTTATTGTAAAATTCAAGTACATGTAACAAGGCAAAAATAAGTTTGCATTCACAGTTTGTATTGTTTATATTTTTTTAGAAAACTAAGATAGTGCAGTGTTTTAAAGTTACTTAAATTCACGAGTTATCTATACATATTTTACAAAAAAAATTGTTGTACAAGAAAAGACATAAAGAAAAAAAATAATAAGGTTTTATCGCAGGAATCAACGCCTTGTACATCTCTGAATAGACATTTACTCGTCGCTATTTCGCTTTTTAAAGAACAAATACATGCCTATTAGAAATTAAAATATATTCATCATTTTTAAAACCATTTAGTCGATAATTATGATCTAGAGCATAATTAAGGCCGAATTCACATTCTACAAGTCATTATGTTCTCTGGAAGTTCATATAATGCATTTCTCGATAGACAGATACAATTTCGCATATTACAATTCCTGACAACCAACATGCTGCAGTGTTCAAAAATACTCAAATTCTCGACACATGTTATTTAAATCCTATTCGTGTACATCGTACAAGAAAAGATACTTATCGTTACTTATTTTCATTTCCAGATAGACAGTTAAATACGTCACATTTTGTCAGTAAAGTTTATTTTTTGATACACAATAAAAAGGCACATTTTACGTTTCATATATAAAATAGCATTAAAATTAATATTCCAGATCCATACCGTGTAGCGGGTTATTTCTGCGGGTGCAATATTTCGGCGTTTCTGTGGTCTTTGGATGAATATCCAGCAGAAAAAAATCAGCAAAAAATTTAATTGCAAAATATTATATCATTTTCAAACTAAAATCAACGGAGTCGCCATGTCCGAAATAATCGGTTTCATGGTACAGACAGGGTAAAATAATTACGAACAAATACCGTTAATTGTTATCGTTTACGCATAGTATAAACGCGACATTTGCTCAAACATTTCTCAAACATTCAATTCAATTAAAGGTTGTTTGAGAATTGTTATTCGCAATTGATAAATAATATATTTCTTATTTTTACTAAAAATGAGTAACAGTATGTTCTTAGTGTATATTATATAAGATATATTCTTACGACACCTTACCCAATTTGAACCGCAGAAATAATAATTTTATCCTTCACGGGAACCGAAAACGCAGAAATAAGAAACGCAGAAATTTTTGCATCCAATTTTGTGGGCAAAACGCAGAAATTTATGTCCGCAGAAATAACCCGCTATACGGTATATATTTTTTAGATCTAAAAGCGATTTTAAAAAGACGAGGTTATTTTCAACACTTACGACTATTATGTTCAAATAGAAAAAAAGCCTTTTAACTAAATTCTAACGAGATATCCATACCTTAATAGAATATAGATAGCACCAATGAAAATGTTCATGTTAACCAATCTTGGTACCGTTTAACATGGGTACAGATTTTTATACATGTACTACTTGAAGTGGTATAATAATTCAGTAAATAATAAGAGTTATCTAAGACCTGAGGCTTACATAAAATTATTACCTTAATACCAGGAACACTTTTGAGTTCAACATGTTTCCTTGTAGATGATTCAAACTCGAATGCAGTTTTAACAATCCGTCGGGGAAATCACCGGGTGCGAATTGACCAATTAAATCAATTTCGAAGAAATATGACAGGTGTCAAAAACATGTCATTGACGTTTAGGCATAGGGGTAACGTAGGTCTTAAATGACACCTAAATATATTCATCGTTTACGCTATAAGTTTTAACTAAACTCCCTGTGAACCTCATTTTTTTTATTTAAGTACATGTACCTTTTATCGATGTCAAATATAAAGTTTATTTGAACCCCACCCCAACTAACAGGTTACTTGATTTGTTTCTTATACGCAAGTTGTAACGGTTGACTATATTATTTATTATATCAAGGTCCCGATGAATTTTTTGCTGTGGCGGAATTTAAGAGGGTGTAACCCCTTTCCCCATTTTGTACTGCGTGCTCTCTTATTTTGATCCCGAGTACTGCACAAAATAAAAAACTTGCTTGTTTCCCTACTATTTTAAAAACCTTCAGATATTACACGAATTTATGCAAAAATATTGCTGTTCAAGTTCTGCCTACTAAAAGACAGAAGTTTTTTCGTACTGTGTACCGAACCTTCGCGTACTGCGTACGGCCTAAGACAAGCCTGAATACTGCGTACAAAAAAGGGGGTTTCACCCTCATTTAACGAATGTTCAGTCAATTATTAGCGGGAAAATCACCTTACTTCATTTCTGTCCACACTTGTATTTGATGAACCTTTCAAAATTTTATAAAATCAAAGTGCTAAACTAAAACTGTTCACAAATTGTTCATATTATTGTATTTTCGATAAAATAAAAAATACAAGTATATTTACAAGTATTGTATTGTATTGTACTAGAATTAAAGCTACCGGTAGCCGTTTGGACTATTAAAGGCGTTTGCTACAGTTTATTTTAACGAGTATTAAACTACTATATCACCGTCTAAATGCAATATATTAAACACAGTTCAGGTCAGAGGACACTAAATAGAAAAGCCTGTCACGGATTGGAAAATTTTGTCTAGGGACGTTTCGGGCTTAATTTATTTTCAAAGATTCATTGGCCAAAACTATAGAGAATAAAAATATTTTTTTTGTTTTCAAAAATGTAAAATGACTTAAATTATATACTTAAAAATAAAAATGATTATTGAAAACACTGTTTGAAAGGTGATTTGTGTCCCTTTAAAGAAGTTGGTACTTTCCTTATGTTGGATTGAAGATTTGTTTACATTCTGGGGGTTTAAAATGCAGAGAGAATGAGTTGGTGAAGGCACCAATTCTTGTTCATTTTTGCATTTCCAAAGAGTGCCACTATGCAAATCTGGGGTAGTTTAGGAAATAGTCGGGTAAACTAAATCACAGGAGGACCAAATCTTATAATGTAAGTCTATGGGAAACTATTTAGTGGTCTCTGACCTTCTCGGTTCAATCTGGGTTTTATCGATGTATAAAACACAGTTAACGGTCCAAGACATGACTTATTCGGACATAGCTTGTTTCGGATACGTATGTGGATTATTGGTTAAATTTTGGCTTAGGTTTTGAATTCGCGAATTAGTCCGAGCGCAAAATACGCGAAAATTAAGCCATCGCTAAATAAAATGATACCGCAGTAATTATTAATGATGTACACTAAATACTTTTAAGACTTTTGTTTATACATGATTACCCCCAACCTTTTTTTTTAATCGAAATTTCGAACAAATTAACATGGTAACCTACCCTTTTCGTTTTTATTTTATGTTTGTTATACATTGGTCAATATATTGGTGTATATAGTGAAATTCTATTATGTTAAATTTAAGTAAACTTAAAAATATCGAGGAAAGCCATGACATTATATGTATGCCTTGTCCACGAAGCCCGTAAAAGAGGAAAAGACACCAAAGGAAATTTGAATTTCTGCATATGGAGATATGGGCAACAAGAGGTATAATATTGATTTATATCTTATAAAAGTGCGGATGATCACTAGCGAATTCAAAGGCCCATGGGCGCACCCGGCGCACGCCCCCCCCCCCCCCCCCCCCCCCTTCACCTCTAAAAGTGCCGGACTTTTCAACCTTGAATACAAACACTTATAACGTTTTATATAATAATTTCCATTTAAAACCCTATTTTTACATAAAATTAAAGCACAACATCTATTTCAAGTAGAACAATCTTTGACTTTGCAAGCATACTAGTGTCTCTGGTTGAAAAAAGGTTATTGTTCACGTCCCTCTAACCAGAAAGCCACACCACCTCTAATCTGAGATCCTTGATCCGCTACTTATGATTTCCCAAATTCAATCAAACAAAAAATCCAAATCACACAATCAATAAAAAAAAATTACAAACATTTAAACCAATGAGTTTACAATTTTAATTCAATAAAAATCGTCATAATCGCATATAAATTCAAAATCATCAAAACGCAATGTTAATAATAATTGCGACATTTCCCGTCGTGTTGCGACATATACCGGCAGCGAATTTTTTTGCGACATTTCCCGTCAACAATGCGACATATACCGGCAGTGGGGTTTACGACGTTTTCAGCAGATTGCGACATTTCCCGGCGACGGTGCGACATTTTCCGGTAGATTATGACGTTTCCCGGCGATGCGACATTTCCCGGCGCTACACCATGTTTAACACTACCGAAAATAGAAGGAGACATAGATGTCAACTTATCAAAAGATTGGTGATTGATTTATTTATTGATTAATCGGCTAAATGATTAGAATTATATGTATACAAAAGACATATGATAACAAAATTTGCATAATCGTCGATAGATTGAGTTTAGGTATTATCCTTTTCATGCATATTCATAATAGAGATTGTCAAAAGGTCTAAAAAGATTTGTATTCCTTGCAAGTAAATAACCATATTGTAAATGATAAATGACAGTTGTATTTTATTATTTTTATCGAGTCATTTAAAAAATTGAGAAGATGCATATTTTTTTAAATCGTGATTTTGCGCCTTATATTTATGTTGATTGTTGTAACTTAAAACTGTCTCTACATTAAGATTCTCGCTGCAAGTGGCCTACGAAATTGACCGATGTTTTACCAAATATTAATAAAAACATGTGCGCTAAGGCATTGATTACACAGATCATATTGTTGATGCACAAATCTTCATTTCATGTGATGGTTTCATACTGTGGTAATGGCTTCAATTAACTTGAAAAAAAAACTTTAAGAAAATCTAGGATAAAATTGCTCTTATTAAAAACAGCACGAAACTAATATAACGCAACAAGAAAGAACACAAATCAATCTAATTCAAAATGTAAACCATTTTGTTATCATCGAATACACACATCTAATTCTATCTATCCACAAATATAAAAGTATCAGGTATCTAAAACGGAGAAGCGAATACGCGTGAAAGGAAATAAAAATGAAATTCTTACAGAATAAAAGTTATGAATGAACACTTTCCACTTGATCTGCTCGGTTATAAGTTGTTGACTTGATAAACAACTTACGCCCCATTGCGAGCCGTTCTTGCATTGTGTCAATTATGAAAGGCATCTTGGAGTTGTGTAGAATGTAATAGACACGTGGATCGAATCTACATTGAAATAGTTCATAAAATTTCTACGCATTTTCCCGCTTTGATTCATTCCAATAGGTAGCGCAAAGGCATTAGAGAGGCACGAGTATCGTCCTTCTCTGATATGAAGTGAGTGTGACGTGACGCAGGGTTGTTGATTAAAAAAAAACACACACTTATATTAAACAATTTTATTTTCAAAGCGAAGTGCATAGGAACATTAATAGGTTGATCAACCATAGTGAAATAGTAATTAAATTTGCAATATTTGGTGCGCTGCTACTACAATCGACGTTACAAATAAGGTAAAGAATTTATTTTACATTTTATTATTTAATTTATTTAATTTTGATTTTATTTCATTAACCTTGTTTTATTTTTCGCTCATATTTACTTACTTTAATATATACATTTATTTACAGTTACTAGTTCTTACTTATTAGTTTTTGTTCGTACGTTTTCGCAGGTACCACCCTTTCATCCATTACTGTTTCTGTGTTTCAATATCGTTTATTGTTTAAGTTTCTGGTAAATAGTTGTTTTCGAGATTTTAAATAACTTTTTAACTCATTAAATCTTTTAATCGCACTGATGCGTCTCAAACCATTATAATGACAATTTTTCAATATTGGAACCAAGGTTGTAGCATAAAAAAATTCTTATTTTAGAAAAAAAGTTTCTTTTCTACTGGATTAGGATAAAAAAGTAAGACAATATATAACTTTTCCCCATTATAGAAGATTACATAATTTCAATTCCATATACATACGACGAAGCAGTGCCAAAACTAAATTTTGGAATCCGTGGTTTTACTATTTTAAGAAATTTTAACATGTTAATTATTCTTCTGTACAATCATTGAAGCTAGCAAGATACTTCAAACACAATGAGTGTGAAACATGAAAACAGGAAAATAGAATGTTTACAAATTCTTTACAAATACATTAAAATATATTTTGGTCATAACTACAAAAGTTCCCCAGTACTGAACACTGGCAAAAATAAATTATAGGAAATGAATATTGCTATATATTTATCAATTACCAATCATAAATTATTAAAAAGAGAAATTCTGATTAAGACGGTACAAACGGCGGTTCATTTTAAGCGAATAATTCTGAGAGATTTAAATGGTAAATGTTCTACAACATATAAATATCGCCTGCATTACATGTTATTTCGAAGAAGATTACGTGTTGCAAGATAACTTTAAAATAAATCAACTATATATAAATTAAATATCGAAAATTACTGCCATTTTGCATACATGCACTTTTCGAAGGCTTAAAGAGACAAAACCCATTAAAACCGTTTCTTTTAAGCAAAAAATGGTGCTTGTGGTGTGTGGGTTTATGTCCCGTGTAACACGTTGTCACAAGTGCATTATATGAGGCAAATTAAACAATGTATGGGTTTAGAGATCGAGTAAGCTTTGTTATTAACGAACCTATTGACCATTTTTGACCATTTTGGTATGTTATATTTTTTAATTCAACTATGTGTCTTGCACATATCATGAGTTCGTATTTTGGGGAAAAAACAGTATTGGAATGCAAACACAAACTACACACACACAAATACACACACACGCACACGCGCACACACACAAATAAACACGAACGAACGTACGTGTTACACACATAGATACAAACACATACATGCATGCAGAGATGTACACTCATCACACACAAACATTTTGAACACGCAAACAAACGCATCTCAAACATACATCAATATTTTTGAGTCACTTTAAAAATGGTGTTCAGGCAAAAGTCAAGCAAACGTAAATTGTCGAACATGGTATTGCAGAACCATTGCGTTTAAATGCATTTTCGTTTTAACAGCATGTTCTATTAAAAATAACTGGCAAAGTGAGCTAAATAAATTAAAAGTTAGGATACAGAACTGCAATTTCCTTTTTTAATGCCACACTTGCACATAACTAATATACATTATACATACTTCTGTAAAGATAAGCGACAATAACCACTATTACTCCAATTGAACTTCATTTTTCTGACGGGATAATAGATAAAATAACAATAAATAAACAAAGCGTATTGCACGCAAGCGGACTGGAAGAAAATTATTTCTTCCTTAAATGTGTTTTCACAAACGACAAATAACCGAAAATAGTTGTACAAAGAGTCAATAGATCGCCAGAGGGCCAAATTGATTTACTGTACATAATCATTTCTATCAATATTGAAAGACAGCCTGATAAGTATAGCTTCATATATATAATTGAAATTTAATTAAAGTGACACAAATTTACATACAAAGGACTTGCAGCCCTTCACGCACGAAAACGCTGATGTCCAATAGCAGAAAAGTGTAATGGTGAACTGATAATGTGTTTTCATTTAAAGAAATTATAATCGTTGTAAAAGTATTTATCGTCGCCTTAGTCATCTTCCTTCTCTCCCCGAAATATGTCTTCTGCAACTCTTCCTCCTCCCTCCTTCTTCTTCACTTTCTTTTCTTCTTTCTCCTCCCTTTCCAATCCTCTTACCTTCCTCCTCTTTCTCCTCTTCCTCACACCCTCGTTCCTCATTACTACTACTACAATTGCTTCATACTGCTGTTGCTACTACTACTACTACTTCTACTACTACTGCTACTACTACTACTACAACTACTACTACTACTTACAACAACAACAACACCAACAACAACACTAATAGCATTAACAACAACAATTATGTTAATACATGTTATTATTATTGTTGTTATTATTACAATTATAATAATAATACTTCCTACATGTTCATAATGTAACCCGATATTTATGTTTTGATAATAAAAGTTAAAGTATGTTTACGCTTTTCGAATATCAAGTCGTGCAGTTTTCGACATTGTTCTCACGTCAAAACTTAATGGATATTTATTAATTAAATAATGCATTTTAATCTGATAACGTCGATTAAAACGGCTGACACCAAGACATAAAATACCTCTCAGATGAAATACAATCCAATCACATCATAAAAGTAAAATTACATGCTTGTAATATTGTATTTACTTAATTGCACAGGGAGAATCCTGATAGGTTTACTTACATGGAAAATCAGTACGCACACACTTGTTCATACAACACGCATTTCACTTGCTTACTTTAAAATGAGTTCATAACCATTTTATCTAATATTATGGCTGCGTTTTACCATAAACCTTAAGGTTGATTGCATCAATATTATATTATATATTATTATTATATATTAAATTATTATAACGGTTCAAATTTTATTTTTATTGTAGTGCTAAAGCGACGGGTTTGTAACATTTAATGTAGCGGGGCAATGGTTTAGTCCAGCCAAATTAGGTCCAGCTTTAAAACAAACCCTTAAAACTTGTAGGTGCAGATAGATTTTGTTTTATCTATATATTCGGAAATTAAAATTGAAACGCATTAAAAGACTTGTTTATCTTTTCTTATTTACCGTCAATTATTCATATCATTCTTGTACTCTTCAATAAAACCATTCTTTACTCATCAAAAACCTGTCTGTAAATCCGACCAGGATAAAAAGAACAACAAGACTTATAAAGTACATACATATGGATTTATGGCTTGGTAGTCATTTCACAGTATTGCCATAAACTGCTGTCATAGATTCATATACCGAGCTTATGAGGAACTACGTACTTTAATTACTTTCGAAACATTGCATTAGTTATTTACTGGTATATACACCAGCGACTTAAAGAAAACTACAATGTGGAAAATCAATAAAATGAAAAGGTGGTTCAAAAAGTAAATCTAACCCGTTGAGGGGTGCATAGCGGCATTGGAATACCTATGACGTATTTAATTTATGCTGTTTACTAAGGACATTGAATTGGCGTAGTGGTTGTATAAACAAACATCAACACACCAGTGTTACCATTTCTAACTATTCCCTAACCCACCCATTTTAAGTTCTCCTTCCTTCCTAATAAGGTTTTCAAATGGATCGCTTGAAACCTAACTACGTTTTCAAATGAAAGTCGGAAATTTAAAAAACGTTTTCAAATAAAACATTTTATTTTTGTTTCGACGGCAAAGTATTGATGTTTCATTTCATAATTCATATATATCGTGTCATTAAGAAATAAACTGTAGACATCTGCCTGTGATAATATCTAGTTTTTTATTTTGCAAATATGTTGGAAGTAAAATCCGGAGCAGGGATGAAGTGATCTCTCTATGCCATAGCCGGGAATAAAAAGCGGTTTTCAGGGGTGGGGAGGGCCTAGTTTGAAAAATGATGTATATTAATTTATTAAACCCAGCAATGTTAGTATGTCTGTAGCATGTAAAGGTGGCGCAAAAGAGAGAGTGGCCGCCTAAAGGGCAACAAATAAATAAAAAAGACACTTCAACAAATGATTAATACGTGTATATTATCTTTATAGTGCCATTGACGTGTCATATAAAATCTCATTCTCGCAAAGACATTGGTTGGAAAATGCAAAGAACTGGAGATTGTACGATATAAACAGAATGATTTGCGACTTTTTGCTCACGTCGACAAATGTTCGTCACTGTCAGAAAAGCTCGACAGTGAAAAGAAACTATAGCCTTATACTTCCAAGTGGTTGTCCAGGAGTCAGAAAAATGGATTGTAGTGTGTTTAGTTTTTTCTATCACAGCCATGGCTGCTCTTAATGTGTGGTATGTGTGCGCCGTATCTTGATGGCTCTGATTTATTTATTGTTGGGGCGGTACACGTTTCATACGCATATCAACAAAAGCACAGCAGGTAATTCATCGAAATGACATGTTTTGCATATCTTATGTGCTGTCAGCATATAGTAAATCAAGCGTAAGATCTGCCGTTTACACTAATTTATTGATGATCGTAATGTTCACTGCCCCTTCCTTATTTATTATTTTTAAGCAATAATATAGGTCTTTACCCATTGGTTAAATCGCATGACATTTAGGAATAAACACCACAACAAAACATAACAGTTATCGAGATCCGCTAAGCATCTTTGAATAATTTAATAATGCTGGGATTCAAGTATAAATAAAAGGTGATGTCAAATCCAAAGAAATTATAAGGTTAATGGCGTAAAAGTACAGATAAGTGTTTTGAAATACAGGTGAATTAAAGTCTCATCTTGCAAATTGTGTTTATATTATCAATCAATGAAAATTTATTTATATATTTGTTTGTGAGCCTATTTGTCACCTAAGCTTCGTACACGTGTAACTATGGTAAATCGCCATGGTTACAGTTTCGCGTACATTATACATAAATCGACATAATACGCACTTTTATTTTCTTTTAATTTTCGCGCACCTATCGAGCCTATCTATGACAGACGTATACACATATTCACGCATGCGCAGTTTGGAGATATACTAGGTTGTTAAACCTAAGACAATGGTTGGGACTATTTAAATACTTTTGATAATTCCAGCACAAAAACAGCACAGTGTGTTAAAATATAATCACATGATCATAGGTAATATTTAAATCTATATTCATTGGGCTTCAAAAGGTTAAAATGTGCAACAGCAACAATTGTTTTTCAGTACTTTGTCTTTAAATTTTACGTTAACTATAATTTACATAATTTGTGTATCGGTATATTTCTAAAACAGTAATCAAATAATTGAATCAATTTCTTTTGTCAATTTATAAGAATTATAAATTAATTATCGTAAGTCTATTTAAAAATATATCTTTTTAATATTTCTCAAAGGAAAAATAAAGTTCATTTGATTAAGTTATATAATATGTAAATAATGACATTATGAATAAGAAATATCGCTGGAATTGACATAAACCTCCGAAGATACAAACCAAAAATCATAACATGACCATTAACTTGAATGTGACTGACCTTAAATACGGTAATGACCTTAATGGTTGCAATTGTAAGTCGTAGGTCTAATACTATTTTAAGTTTATGTTAGATAGTGAAGTCTGATAAGAGAATTTCACTTGGGTATCCATTAATAATTACATTCACGTTGAAGGCTCCACGTGTAAGTGTTATACGCGACGCACCCTCTAGTGTATGTCTGAAATATGGTAAAGTTTACTTGGGTTACTGTTAAAATAGCAAAGTTTTGTCTGTGAAACGGATCTATAAAATGGATAGACCTTTAACGTGACCTTAACCATGACCGTACTGACTGCACGTGTAAATGTTATGCGCCACACAAGACGGGTATATGAATGTAAGATGGAGAAGCTTGGTTGAAGTTTTGTACATACAGTAGTATGGATGTGACACAAACACGCGATAGACGGGAGATCGGGCGTACATTTATACGGACAGTGCGACTGCTATATGGCGCTTTTCGTGTGACATAAAAGGGGATCATCAGTCCAGATATTCTAACATGACGATGACAAATCTACATTACAAGTGAAGGGCGACGTCTTTTTTTTCAATGAAAGTAACACCAGTACATGTTGACATACCAATCGGAACACCTCGGATAATTCACGAATCATGATGTATGTAGGTAGTCAGATCACCTCGGACTTTTATCTAAATGGGACTTCTTTTGACACAGACGACAAACAAAAATGGCAGCTCGGGTGACAGCTCACTACAGTACGATGCCGGTAAAACAATGCCAGTAAAACTTCAATTTTTGGCGGCTACAAATTTAAATCGTCCGATTTTAATTTACCCCGCGCAGCAGACACGCAGCTGTCAAACGATGGCAGTGTTTATGTTTTGTGCGAACTACTTAGGCATATTCTTCTTCCGACTTTCGGCGAACAAAACGATCGTGATCTTATTAAGTATTATTGCACCAGATACATCCGAGGGATGATTGTCCCGAGGACGGAATTACCCGAGGAGTTCCGATTGGTTGACATACAAATATAAGCATAATAATACTTGTACAGCATGTGTAAACACTTCATACACAACAACTACCGAAAACTAGTTAAGTTTAGTTTAAAATTATCTTGAAATATCCTTTACGCATCTTCAAAACACTTTGAAAGCTCTTTTAAAATATGGACCACACAAATAAAAGAGTTAATAGAATGTGTTGATCAAATCATTGAATGGTCTATATATTCCTTTGAACGTGCAATAGACGCTAACAAGACGAACAGCAATTTTTTTCCCAAATAATCGTTTGAACGTGCAGTCGGAAGATATTCATACGAAATTAGTCAAAAGAAAATGAATAATAGAGGTATTCCGAAAGATCATGTTTTAAAGTGATAAACAGGTAAATATCAAGATCATTGACTCGTTAGAAACCATTTGAACTTGGAATGAACCGCTGACATTCATGCGCTGGGGCCATTTCAAGGCAAATAAGCGGGGCGTTTCGCAAAAATTGCTTTCACAGCAAACGTAATCATTCACAGCCAGGGCATCGTTTTATTACGATAGATTATTTTAATTCAATAAAACAGTGTTTGATTTTTCAAAAGTACCCCATAAATTATCGAATTATCTGTGTCGTATTTGACAATTTGAAGACTGAATTGATAAGGTCAAAATCGTGGCCTTTATCAATACCGACATACAGTTTCCATTATAAGTTGAATTTATTAAACCCTGTCCTGCTTCGTTCATTTGTACACATACATGTATCCATTCTAAAAAACTGGACAAGAACGCCAATGGTCAACATTTTATGGCACATTTTATTCTCTCGACAGCGCTGTTAAATGCATATCATAATCAGACATACCCAGTTGGAAACTGATTAGGATGTATCGGGATCTAAATTATTTGGCATTATAAGGATTCATGTTTGGAAATTAAAGGGTTTACTGTCATACACGTGTTTGTAATATCAAACCATATCTTACTGTCATCTTTTCAAATACAATTGAACTTGTGCTTTGTGATAAATTATTGTAGGCTTACACACATTCTATTGGTCACATGATCCCGAAGATTTTTACATGTCTTATTATGTCTAGCAACTTCAGGATTTCAAAGTGATATATTCTATATATTTCTTAACTTTAAATTTATGCACTCGAATATTCGTCTACATTGATACAAAACTACCTGAGTACGTCATCACATCAGTAACAGAACTAGATAACCATTGTTTGTTTGTTTTTTGTTACCAAATGTATTTTATAAATGCACACATAGAAATTAATGTGTATGCGGTGTTGCTTTATTTAGGTCAACATCCATACTCTTGAAAGTATCGCAGCTACTGAGGTCGTAGCTAAGTGTCGATAATTGAAAAAAGGGTATCTACGCCCTCGTCATCCTCTAGTCACACTCACTTGTTTGTTTGTTTTCACCGAAGCACAGTACTGAGAATGCATGATCTCGAGATTTTGAAGCTTTTTTGACTTCTTAAGTATCTCTTGCAACTTATATACCTTGCTCTGGTGCCAAAAATAAGAATAGTAATAACTAATAAGGGTTTTAGGATAATTGACCAACATGTTAACTCAACAAACAGGCCTGTCTATCCAATCTACATTATATGAGTGACTTAGTGTCGGTCCGACCTTTAAATAAAAGCTACTTTAAATTCTCACATACCATTGTGACTGGTATTCAACGTCTCTTATTCATTGATGTGAATAGAATTGTGGATTTTAAATGATAGAGCTGTGTATTTTATCCTAGCATATAAGATTCTTCAGCAGTTCATTTACAAATTATGTCTCTGACATAAGCTTCCATGTCATCATTTTAGACGTCCTTTGTTCGCCTTTTTCGATTTTTTGTCTCTGTGGGGCTTTAAGGTAGAGCAAATGTAATGCTACACCTCTAATTGAACAGTATACATTATGGTCAAAAAGCTTCAAAACTGGGGGTTGAGGGTTCAAATCCAAGAATGGACACGAATGGTCAACCTTTTTCCTATCTACTTCATCACGTTCACAATTATTTCTGCATCGTTCTACCAAATGCAAACATGTATAGTTTTCAATTTTTTTTTTTGTAAACTAATTTTAATTGTTTGATTTGTGCTAAATTTGATTACAAATTTATTACCGGTTAAGTCTAAAAAATCATAACCAGTGGTGAATTCTTTTTTTCAGCATCAATCAAAATATTTTATAGAACAGTCTGGGCAACTCTGAAATAAATCGTGTGGCTATCAAAAGCTCGATGCTTTTTTGCAGTAAAATAAGCAGGAAAAATGTGAAAATCAGTCTAAAACGTGTTGGATTTGTAAACAATTAAACACATATTTGGGATAGTTTGAGTCAAACAAATCAAGTAACATGTTTGGTTCCTTTGTCTAATATTATATGTTGTTTCCAAATGATACTCAATGGCAAATCACTTAAAGAGGATATAACATAATATTTGGAGTTTTCTTATTTCTAAAAAAGAGACACCGTTAATACCAATTTTAAAAGACAAAAATATCCATAAATTCAAAGCTGGATTGAGAATTTGTTTAAGATTTGGCATACACGTAAACATTAAAGTATACAACTCATCCGTTGTGTTAATTTTCAAATTCTGTATATTTTCTATTACACTCGCTTAACCTTAATCCAGCATATGGAAAATGTTGTCCCCCTAACTTACAAACTATCATTTCGGATATAGTTTGGTACTGGTATGCATGCAGAGTAGAACAAACAGCAATAGAGCTTTCCTTAATTGGGTATAAATTTATTATATTAATAATATTTCTCCATATTAAACTTACATCTAGAATATTGCTGTACCTGACATAACAATTAATTTAAATCATGGCGCAATGAAATCACGCTTTCGAATTTATCCCCTCATAGATTTTTTTTTTCGAAAAAAAATGCGAGACCGTTACCCAGATGATATCTCGCTGTAACGATTCACTGAATGACGGTCATTTACTTGTATGTGCCACATTGTTAATTCCTCAAAAGTGTTTCAGCTCTCTTTGATTTCTATACATCTTTTCATTTGACTGTTAGTAATACGCAGTTTGCATGTTGAATGTAGACATTGTCACATGGTTAAAGATTTTGTATTTCCACTAAAACAGATTAATAATATTCGTTAATTGTAAAACTTGCGGGGTTTTTTTTTGGTGATATTTGCAGCTGGTTTGTGATGTGTGAATGTTTTTACAACACCTGATAGAACTGCGTTGTAATTCTTAAAGAATGAGCCTAGTAACATGATAATAGTGTTTGTCCTGTTTGCGTTTCGTGAATTCCGCATGCTGTGTTAATTAATTTCTAGTGCGTTTCTTTTTTTTTTTTTCTTTGATTTCTGCACACAAAATAAAAATGCACAGTATAAACATAGGATATTCTTCTGCTCCTAGGTAAGGTGTTATGTTCATTGAAGCATATCATGGTTTTGAAATTCGTGATTAGACTCTTGAGGCCCTTTAAGTAAATTCGGTTCTTCTTCGATATTTAATTAGAGTCCATTTAAGGGTAGTATCCGACAGCTTGGTCCAAAGAAAATTCTCTCAAATAACCAAATTAGACACTGTTACCTGAAAGGGTCCTGCGAAATACAGTTAAATGATGCCCTAGATATGAGTTAACAGTGAAGCATAAATCCCCACTCGTTATTGCAAACAGGTATTTCCTATCCGAGCCACGCTGCACAGTCAGCTATTTTTAAACTAGGAAACCACGTGACCGCTTACTTTAAGATCACGTTACATACTCGCCCGGGTAATAGGCTCTGACGTCATATCTATTTTTTTATGAAATCCCATTATGATTATTTATAGATTTGCAAAGAATCGACATTTACTGTTTTACACTTGAGGTTATGTTAGAAACAGCCTTTACTCAAACTGAAGTGTAAGTTTAAGCATCGAAAATGCCTAAATTTCCCAGATGAAGGGTTAGAAATTGTTACATGTATACGATATAGGCAAACTGTGAGATACCACCTTTTAGACGGTATCTAAATATCTTGCTTGTACATAAATATAAGCTCTTAATTTGTGAGCTTAATTTCAAGCTAAATGTCTTGCTATCGTTCTTTAATAAATCTTACAGTTCGAAACCTGGTAACACAACCTACAATGCTTGAAAGCGTATATGGTCTCACAATAACTGATGCATGATTTCGAGATAGACAAACTGCCGGTAACCACCTTTAACCCATCAACAGTAAGTTACCGTTTATTATAATAGGGGGCACATGGTACTGCACTTCACTGCACGTGTGGGTTTGGTGAATATTACGATTGCATTATCGTTTTATTTACTCATTCACGTTTTGGTCGAAAAGAATACTTCATAGAGAATTTAATGTTGATCATCATCATCATCATCATCATCATCATCATCATCATCATCGTCGTCGTCGTCGTCGTCGTCGTCGTCGTCGTCGACTTCTTCTTCGTCGTCGTCTCGTCACCATCATCATAGTCATCATCATCATCAGCAGCAGCATCGTCATAATCGTCATCAATAACAATTACGTGAACCTTAAATAATACTGCTGGATGCACCAAAGGCTTGTTTATTGCGTTTATTGTCAACAGTATTTCAGTTATCTGGAAACTGTGTCCCCTTGAAGCAGATATAGTGGTGCCTTCACGGTGTATAGCATGCCTTGAACACCTGGCATCCATACCACATCCAGTCACATTATCCTGACACCGGGTCAACCAGTTGTGGAACTACCCTTATATTTGCTTGAGCAAGGGAGCTATACCACTACCATTTTTAACGACTTTAGTATATCACGGCCCGGAATCGAACCCGGGGCCTCCCATAGCGGAGCCGAGGCTCCCTCGATTGCGCTACAGGTCCGGTCACACAGCAAATATATCATCATCATTAAGATTGGCCTGTATTTATTTAGGTTAAGTTATATAAATATAAATTAGTTCAAGTTGATTAAGCGGTGTGTTTTTTCGACCTTGCAATCTCGAATTATTCTCTGCATTTATCAAGTGTGTCCATGGGTAAACTAAATGTACTTTTATCTTTGAAAAAAAAATCAATTAATAATGTTGGCATCCAGGAATACAAATACAATTAAATCACATCAAAGTCAAATAACATGTTTATAAATTGTTTTTGACAAACAATCCAGGGAGCTACAATTTAGACATTATAATAACATGAGAATTTGGTACATTATGATTACACTCATACAATCGCACATCGTGTGTGTTTACCTTAAATGGAAATGGCCTCATAATTGCTATTTACATTTCGTTATGTCATTTTATGCTATTAAATACGAGTCTTCTTTTGGTCGAATTGATTAGAAGCCTGTTTATATAGATAAATGAAATCAGTTGTTCCCGACAATGATTGGGTGGAGTAAAATACTAGACTTTATATCGTAAGCTGACAACTAGACGAACAAAAACACAACGATTAAACCATCATATATATGGGTCAATGTTAATGGTCGATCGAGACCCACTCGAGACTAAAACTTTGATAATGAGAGGCTATGTTCCAGCTGACCGGCGGCACATCCGTAGTCTCTTCCCAGACATTGTGGCCATTGTCTGGTGATGAAGCGTGGCATTCCAGATCGGAGAATAACGGGTTCGAACTCCGGACCAACGACGAGATGTTAAGTCCTTGAGCATGATTATTTACAGCACACTGGCTTTGGTAGTTACTTCCCGAGTATTAATTCCACCCGTGAAATGGGCAGTGAATAGGGATTTCTTTAACTGGTAATATATTATTCGATTATAAAATAGATAAACTTACTTAACCGATATATATTTGCTTTTTATTCTTCACCAATAATAACAAGACTTCGACAGAGTAACTAAGGCTAAAGCATTACTGATTATAAATCACAATGGACAAAAATATTACTACTCCATTTCTATATAAACCCCATATTACTTGATTCTTCTCATCCACTATTCAAGTGTTCAACACATGTCAACACTCTATTTTATGTTAATTTACTTTGTTGTTTTGTTGTTGTTGTTTGTGTTTGTTTTTAGTTTATCATGCATCTATTCTTCTTAGCAATGTCACTTTTAAGATAACTTTTAAAAGATTATTTACATACTATGAGGTCATCATTTTTTAAGCCAATGAATAAATAGATTAATATAATTGACAACGCATTCTTTTATATTGTTCGTATAGACTTATGCTAAATGCAAGTTTCCTTAAGGCATTTATTCATTTTTACCCTTTTAACTTCAATACAATAACGAAGTTGACACAATGCTATTTTAGGTATGTTTGCGATATGTAAGCCATGAACAAAGTATGTAAAAGAAGTAATGCCTTCATCGCACATACATATTTTCAAAAGAGAAATATTATATATATCAGTCCGTAATCGAATCCAAAACGAATGCGATGGTAAATTGATCCTCCTTCAAAATGCCTATCCCCATCTTTGATATAACCCATATATACGTAGGTGTATAAAAGAACAATTTTCGTTTAAAATAGACTAAAGAATATTCGCCCTAGCAAGTCGGTTCGAATCCCACTCAAGTGAACACTTGCCTTTGAAGGAAGTCTTGGTACTGATCTAAATGGGTTCGTCTGTGTTTTATGTATTGTAAATCGAAAACATTTATTTATAGGGGAGCACCCATACTATGGGCCCAATGCCTTTATTCTTTACATATAGCAAAACCGATGGATTTGCGTTCAATTGCCTTGAATGGTATAGTGTTTATTGCATAAAGCGGTCGTTACGACATTTTCTTATTGATGTGTGTTACTATAGGGCATAACCACAGTTTAGCAAGTATTGGAATGATGACACGCTGACGACAGTCAATGCCACTAAGCATGTTTTAAATAATTTAATTTGAAAATGTTTACCATAATTCTTGATTAAATGCATTGTAAAAAGTCGCGATTTAACGTAATTTGTAACGCTGGTGCAAATACGTACGTCAAATTGCAGGTGAAATATAGTGTTGTCTTGTAAATTGTAGTTAAAGAACTACCTTAATAAAATTGTTACAAATAAAAAACACATGTATATATATATTATATTAATATAAACCACATTCAAACAACATTTATTTGTAACAGTTTCAGTCGTAGTGTTAATTAAATTATACAATGTATCTATTTTGTAACGTGCATAGATAAAATTATTTGTAACGTGTATAGATAAAATGATTAACTATCCAACAAATTAACTTCATTTCGGCGTCGATAATATTAGACCAACATTTATAAAACGTTGAATCACAAGTATTTATCTACAAGTAAGTTTTTATTCAATAAAAGTTATAACGACTACGTGCAACGCTAAAAATGACGATTTAATGTGAAATGAGCCACGTGCATGTAAACTATTGAGTTCTATTTAAACGAGACAAAATAATAAAGTTAATGTAGTCTAGTGTTTTGGACGAAAATAAAATCGATGATTGTGTGCAACATAACAGCATATGTTAACCTTAATCCAAGTACAACCAAGACTAAGTTAAGTCTACACTGATTAATTGCCTAATTAACCTTAATGAATCTTCTCAGCAGGAAGTGGGCTTTTGAATTGAACTAGACAATCAACAAAACTACATGTAAAAGAATGTTTTCATCAAATAAGTGTTAAGTTCCAAACATTTGAACGTGCAATTAACAATTACATTTTTTTTAAATGATCAAAACAAGGAAAGGCGATCGTTCCGTAAATCATGTCTTGACAGTGCATACAAATGTGCATTAAGTTCGGGAAATAATTTAAGACCCGTAAAATGAACACATTATGTGCATTCATTGAAACTAATTCAATACACACAAGCTGGCAATTTCACAATAATGCTAAAATGGTTTCACAGCCCACGTCTCATCTCATAAACACGCATGCATTTTTCTATTACATAACATTTGCAGTTCAATAGAAGTGGTTGGGGGTGGGGTGTACTGTTTTTGAAAGTACACCATTATATACTCATTATCCTTTGTGTCATGTTTGTCTGTTTGTTGAGTATTAGACAATGGTTTATATATAATGTCAAATTCAACGCGTAAATCAATACCGACAACAAAGTTCGTATCAAATAGACTCTTCCATTTGAACCATATTCTGCATAACATGTCCATACACATTCTAACTCGTAATTATTTGTTGCAAATCTCCACGAGCAAAGATTATTATTTATTTTACAATTGTCTTGGAAGCAAATAATCTGGAGTTATTTGTACATTGAACGAATACTGGATTTTGTATTGTATTCGAGCTGAAACAGAACGTGTTCTGACACCGAAAGAGATCCGGACTGACACAACCTTTGTATTCGATTGTTGGATACATACGGTATTCGTTATCGTTAGCATTGAATAAGTATTTCTGTTATATGTTATATTTATCATCGATCAGTATAACCAGATCATTATAGCTATAGAATATAATAACACAAATTTGTCCTTTTTGGAGGGGTAAAATTTAAAGACATCTTTGGATGATTGTTGGTGGTGATTATTAATATTAATATTTATATAAAATGTCTAAAAGCGAGCATTTTATTTTAGTATTCTTTATTATAAGCATGTCAACGACCTGAGCAAGTGATCTGAATTGTACAAAACAAGTTTTAGCACATTTTAATAAGTATCAAAATAAATTTTATTTTTCCATCTATTAGCCTATTTTGTTAATTATTATTTATTATTGAGCGCGGTCATGCATCATGCTCCACTTCAATACTATAAAGAAAATAGCGTGAGAGAGTATGCACTTTCTGAACTGTTGACAACTACGGATATTTTGGCGGTATCTTGACTTAAGTCGGCTTTTCAACAAGAGATATTTTGCAAGTATCACTTCTATTGAAATCATTGTGAAGTAATTTGGTTGAATATAGACTATACCCGGTCGATCACTCATTGCTGTGACTAGTGGAATTATTTGCAATGATACACAGTGTAATGCGAATACAATAGAAATCATCGAGAGAGAATTCGTACACGACTCGAATATGTACTTTTCAATATGTAACATGCACACACAAAAAAGAAAAGAACGCGGTACATTGAGCCACACTCAACGATTATATGCGTGACGTCACAGTGACGCATCTTGGCTGTTCCTTTTATCGAGCAACCACATCTCATAACCGATATATCATACGTCAAGTGGGGTAAATACTGTATTTTAGCAGTTTACAGGTTAAATTCTATATAAATAAATAAGGTGAGGAAGTGTTTCTTATATTCCGGAAATATGTCATGCTTTGCTATTTCTGTTTTGCCAGCTATCAGCAGAAGTGAAATATCATTTGCTTATATGCTAAATCAGGGACTGTCTGTTTCTATCGTTTATATCACCAGGTAAACCATTTCAACAAACGTTTTATAATTGTCATGAGGTGTAAATAACATTTATACAACAGTTGAATCGGATAACATTTGAGTTCTTCGTTCTTTTAAACAGTAAACGTTTTTAAACACTTGTCGAATAATCCAAAGTGACGGAAGATTCGGATCTCGTATGTCACATTTCCTCCTTGTATAACGTACTTGTTTGGTCAAGAATAAAGCATTCATTGCTATTATAAGTTAATTAAATATTTCATACGCAGGATGAATAGTGCGGACATAAATCGGGTGGTCGTGTTAGAACAGAAATAATTATGGGGCGTCCGTTGTTTTTGGCAGATATACCATGGACTATCTTTGAGATGCTTAAAATTTAACCATTCAGGCCTACGGCCTTCGTGGTGAAATGTAAGCTCACCACCACTCCCAACCAAGGCATAGTTGCCAACAACACACGGACACCCAAAATTATCTCATAATTAAACATTTGTACTTATGTTATCAGCTAAAGGAACGTTGCACCAAACAATCAGGATGAAAGCAAACCAATTCGAATGAAACATTACTTGGTTTAGTTCAATGTTTCAATGTGTTGTTATATTTAAATCAAGTGCTATAAAAAAGACTTCATTTTCCCCTCCTCTCTGATCTAGTGTTTGATGTTGTCCATTTAAATGTAACGTGCTTAAACAGGCAATTAAATATTACCTTTGAGTAAATGTTCAATTTTCTTCATAGTTCAATTTAAGTGCATTTACCATCCCAAAAGTAGTTTGCCAGTTATTATATAAAGTAGCTAAGTTGACATCTACTCCAGCGCAGGGGTTGCTTTCTTTAATAGTAAAATCTTAAATCGTACTCGATTGTTTATTTGTTTGATTTCATCATTCCCGTTTTGTAAGATGGGTCTTTTTCTCCAACGAAGAAGAGTGGACGATTAAAATATTTGTGGTAATATTAAAATAAACAAAAGCATAATTATTAAATCAATATTTTAAATATTGTATTATTTTGTATAACCAATTAATGTGAGAAGCGTTTGGTTTATCGAAGTCTTACGATTACAATATTTAGTGCTTTAAAATGTAAAAACTGTTGTTTCTGACCAATGTCAGTTTAAATAATTTTTAATAATGAAATTGTTGTAAACAACATGTGTAATAAATAATTGATTACATTTACGCTAATTGGAACATATTTTGCAAAATTGTTTTTGTCATGTTACCTCTCCCTGGTCCCGATTACCGTTCCGTGGTCCGTATGAGAAAGTGATAATGGCAAATACAAGAAACCAGTGATGCTAATGTACTTTTTAACATTAGAACTTTAACATTTAAAGTACAACATAATCTCCAATCATTTGAAATTTTTTCATATATTTGCATTTACCAAGTGTAAACTAGCATTAATGCAGCACTGATAATTATCAAAATTAACTATATTGACTCTTTTTCGACCTTCCAGACTCGGGCTCCTCCACGTGTTTATCGAGTCTAAACATTTAGTTTGTCCATGGGTAAAATTTAGGTACATGATTAAGTAAAATCTATTATAGACGTCGCCACTTGAGGTTTCAATACATATCCAATCAGATTAAATCGCACCACATCAAAGTCAGCTTGTGTCAAGTTACATGTTTTTTAATAATGTGTTTGCCATACCGGGGAGCCACACATTAATTATATAAAGTACTTGGGAAGCTTGAACTTTTTATTGTGTTCAAACAAGAACGCATCGTAGGTGTTTACTTTACATACAAATTACAATGTAATTGAAATCACATTCGTTTTATGACTTATTGCATTAAATTAAACACGATTCCACAGTTTTTATTGAATTTGTTCGTGGTATATTTATTTATATGAACAAAGTCCAAATTACAATGATCGTTTGAATAAATTGTTCAGACTTCAGTCTATAAGCTAACAAAATTGCAGGAGCGTCCGTGGCGTTGTGGTAGAGTCGCCCACTTGTAACTCCTTTGACTGCTTAGCGTCCGAGTCCCGATCAGGGCGAAGGATTTAATGTGGGAAGGTCTTCCAGCTGTGAACCGGTGGTTCTACCCAGGCATTTGTTTGGGGTCTTCCGCCACCAAAATAGCATGGGGTCGTTATAATGATCATAGTTGGTCAAAACAAACAAAAATGCAAACAAAAAGTAACAATAAGATATTTATAGATTCCGGTCAATAAAAAATATAGCAGAACAAGTCCCAGTCGTGAATGACACTTTCATGTTAGGATATATTCAGACTGATCGTGGTTCTACTCAGAAGATGCGGTCGTGGTCTGCTGGTTAATACGTTGGATTTCAAACGTTTTTATTTGTCAATATGGCTGAAGAAAAGTTGTATTTTCTACCTTTTATCTAGCCTATTATACGGACAATATTGTTAACTCGCAATAGACATGTCTGCAAATTCGACCAGTTTAAGAAACAAGTTTGTTTAATTACATAAATATTCCAAATGAAATCTGAACGTAATGTCTTTTATCACGCAGTATCATAAATAATCTAGTTGTAGATTTATTGACGTGCTCATGAAGAAATATGTACTATAATCAATTTTAAATCTAGTTATTATTATTTATTTTCATTTAAAAGATTTAAAGAACATTACGCCGTATACCAGATAGGCAGTCAATGAGATGAAAGCGTGATTTAAAGTACAGTATATATGACCTTTTAACAGGAGCGCAGATTTGAATATCAATTATCTATTTGATTTATGCTGTTGACTGGGGACACTGATATTAAAGTAGTGTTTCTATAAACAAAAATAAATACCGGTACACAGGCCGAAGACATTATTAATTATATATTATAAAGTTCAATGTAAATGGGATTTATTTAATATGCAGCTCACGGCCAGGACTATCAACCACAGTGTTTACCTGGCTGATATACCAGTTGTTCAATGACTGATTGGCCCCGGGACATGATAAATGATAAGATGTCTGGCTGTTATATCAAAAGTGTTTGTGCTGTAAAAGTGATGGCAGCATAAACGATCATATATACCGATTGCGCAAGAGGTAGAGTCAGTAGAACGTAAGCATCACAAGCGTCTAGTCGGGGGTTTAAACTCCGAAATACAAATATCCTCTAGCAAAGCTTCTCTCTGCTTACAACAAATTTCCAGGGTTTTTAGCAACCGTTGCTGGAATGGTTGATCAGGATAGTTTAACGTACCCGTGGCGCTGCCAGAACAGTCAAGTTTAAGTAACAATATATCTCGAAAAAACAACAACAAAAAACAACAACAACGTTATTCGTATAAATAGTTAAAATAAGAAGTATGCGGCACATATTAATGACCGAAACAGTAGCGATCAACCACTTACAGGTAAACAGTTTGCTTAAGGCCCGGTCACACGGCAAGAACTTTGCTGGAGAGTTCCTGGAGCAGTGAAAAAAATCATCACCGCTCGTTACCGTTCACAGAAGTTGGCCCCCGTTACGTCAACGCCGTATACGCTCGATCACCTCTTATGATCCCTCTTACCGCTCCGAAAGCTGCACAAAATATTGCGAGCGCTGAAGAGCGGGCAATTTTCTGCTCTGGCAAAGTTCACCGCCGCTCCAACAATGCCCAGTCAAAGTTTGGCACCTCTAGACGCAAGTTTGTGGACGCTTGGGTCTGCTAGGCCAACGCAGAAATCTTGAACGCTGGACCACCGCTGCTTCGCCAGATTAAACGTTGCACAAACTTTGATGAAGCGGTTGTAAGCGTTTTACGAGCGGACACAGGATTGCTGGAACGGAATCAGGCGTTGAAGCAGCGATCCATTGCAGTGATGAACTTTGGTTTGGCGTTGGTATGGGGGTGTCGGAGCGGGACCAGAATTTGGCTATAAATACGGGGAGAAATGGACTTGGAGCCCATTTGGAATCGATCTGCCGTTGAGTGCACACCTCATTTACACCGAACTTGCTCATAGTTACATGTACTAAATGTACTACCATGGATGCTGAGAGACTTGCTATGATTGGTGTACTAGTCCAGCAGCAGAATCAGAACCTCCTCAGATTGCAACAAGCTGTTGACAGAAGGAGAAGATAGAGAGGAAGGAGAGACAGAGTTGTGTGAGTTAGACAGTGGATACTGAGAAGGCCTGAACATAGACTGTATGACAAGCCGATGGTGGAGCTGAGGAATGGGGATCCACGCGCCTTCCAGCACTTCATGAGGATGCCGCCAGCCATGTTTGATGAAGTTGTACAGAGGCTGACCCCCAGACGAAGCAATACACCAATTGCCGAGCAAGCCTGGAACCTGGTCTCAAAATGACAATCACCCTACGGCACCTGGCCTCTGATAACACCTACAGAAACATGCAATACGCCTGGAGGGTTCCACACAACACCATCAGTGTGGTAGTCAGAGAAGTGGTAAAGGCCATCATTGAACAAGGATGGAGAAACCTTACTGACCAATGGTACCAGAGATGGAACTTTTCCCACATAGTTGGTGCCATTGATGGCCTTTAAAGCTCCTTGTAACTCTGGCTCAGAATTCTACAACTACAAAGGCTTTTACAGCGTGATTCTGATTGCCACGACGGATGCTGATTATAAGCTCACCTAGATTGACCTATCAGGCAATAGTTCATCCTCAGACGCTCAGATCTACAACGAAAGTGATCTCCGTCGTGGTCTGGATCAGAACAGGATTCATGCCTTTCATCAGCCAGACCCCCTAGCCAATGACAATCAGGATGTGTCTTACTTCATCATCGGGGATGATGCCTTCTCACTGCGGACCTACCTCATGAAGCCGTAAAGCACCAGAAACCTCACCCATAAAGAGCGCCTCTTCGACTATCGGCTGTCCAGGGCAAGACGAGTCGTGGAGAACGCCTTCGACATCCTGGCCAACAGGTTCCAGATTCTGCTCACCACCATGCAACATCACCAGGAAACTATCAGAACTATCTTGGAAGCTTGCCCGCATGCGCAGAACGCCGCTCTATCAACGCTCGCGTCCTTACCAACGCTCGCTACTGTTCAGCCAACGCTATAGCAACGCCAGCTTCAGCGGTGCACCGCTAAGGCAACGCCCGTGTTTTCGATTTTTCCCCCATTTTGTGCGCGGTGACGAGAGTTGTCGAAATTCGGTCCCCTCTCCCTACCGTTCAAGGAACGCTCCAACAAAGTTCGGGCAGTGTGACCGGGCATTCATATTTAATACATGCAATAACATCGTTCCCCTATTCGGGGGACTTTGTGCATAATTGCTGCATAAACTGTAAGTAAAAGCTGGTTACAACATTACCACAATGATATACCGACGTCAGAGCTGATTAATCGGATGATCATGTTGCGTGATTTCAAAAGTTTGAGGTCACGTATTGTTTTTGTTTTTTTTTGTTTTGTTTTTGTCGCATTCTGTGGGATCATGGCAGCTGAATAGAACCTATTTGGCTGCATGAGAGGGGAAATGTTACAAAATGTCGGATACCTTTAATAGGCCCGGCTTAAATCCAAATGAACTGATAAACGCAGGTTGAAACATGTTAAAATCATAGTCTAGCTTCTGTTGAAATTTAAATGTGCCGGTCGCAATGCATAATAAAACTATATAAAACAATATAAAACGAACTAACAGTACTAAGTTACTGGCGCAGTCATTAGAACACTGTACTGTCGTACAAGATGTCCATGGTTCGAATCTTGTAACAACTAAGCATATTTTATTTTTGGTCTGATTGCATTATTTCCTCTTCTTTTTTACAATACCAGTTACTGCATTATATCGAATAATTAGTATTTAAGTTTTGTTTTGGCAAAGGGACTTGTCTGCCAGAGATATTATGGCTTTAAAGTTTATAGTTTTAGCATAAAAAGAAAACTATTCACCTATGTACTAAAATTTTTTTAACGACACCACAAAAAGGGCATTATGCCTGTGTGTGCTGAATCTGTACAAATGAAGAAATTACTTCTATAAGGGTTAAGGGTTGCATCACATCTGTTTCAACCAATCGGCGTCGTTTCTATATTGCTCAACTCTGTAATGCAGGATCATTAACCCTCACAAAAGCAAAAGAACAAAAACGCAACATGTTATTTATCGTCCTTACATGCTTTGTCTGTATTAAGAATGCTATTTCTTTCTGACGTTAGAAACGATCTGTAAAGATGCATTTAGGTATGATCAGAATATTTACGTTTCTATTTGTGATAATTTTTTTGGATGTTTTTTACAAGAAGTCCGGAAAGTGCATTGAACATAATTTGAATTACATGTCTTTGAATGATGAAAACCAGTGCAAAACATGACGTTGATCAATTGCCTCCAAGTATGATTTGAATAGTTTGATTTGCAAAGAGAAATTCGTTCTCGCTTCTAATATGCATTAATTAAATGCTGCGATGTCATGATCGTAGAAATGTACGGTTTGACGAATTAAAACTACGTTTAGGTCTTAACATTTTAGGTCCGAATTGATCGGATCAAGTTTAATATTGAAGAGTCGCTGGGATTGTCCGACTATTGTTTGTCTTACGTGAAATGTCTTGTTGCATGTAAAGTGTATATAATTTTAATTTATCGACATGCCAAGTTGCATGTTGCATAAATGTATGCAATCAAATGATTTTCATGTCTACTTGCATGTTGCATGTCTACTTGCATGTTGCATGTCTACTTGCATGTTGCATATGCATACAAGTGTAAGTGAATAACCAAGAAAGATAGTATGTTATCTGTCGTCGCAAGTATAAGTTTATCATTGTATCCCAATACTTGGAGATTTCAAAAGAAGACCGATCTTTTTTTTTCATCTACATCCTTTCATTCATTAAAAGCGAACTTGCAATGAACACTTAAGAAACAAATATTGAAGCCATTAGGGGAAACGTACTTTAGGCGATCTGCCAAGAGGTTTTTAAAGTGTTTCGCAAGAAAAAGTTATCTGCTGGCAAACCTTGCATCTTTCAATCATATGCCATTTCGAGATTGGTGGGTTTTTTTTCAAAAGAACTTCATACATTCGTGAATGATCTTGTTCTCGTGTCGTGTCGTGTCTGTCTAGATGAGGAATGAATGAGTTATTTCAAAATTAACTGGGAACTGGCTATAACTGATTTGAATCTACACTACTACATGACCGCAAGGTGTGAGTGGAATGTAGAGTTACAGAGATAATATCTAAGAAACAACACTTTAACTGGTAACAATTTATAACAAATCGTAAATGGCGCAGAAGACTGATCAAAGCAATAGTGACTGACCGCACATTGAGGCCTGACTTTTAGGGTAAAGTACACTGGCCAAAACAATAGTGATTGACCGTACATTGAGGCCTGACTTATATGGCAAAGAACATTGGCCAAAACAATAGTGATTGACCCTACATTGAGGCCTGACTTATATGGCAAAGAACATTGGCCAAAACAATAGTGATTGACCCTACATTGAGGCCTGACTTTTATGGCAAAGAACATTGGCCAAAACAATAGTGATTGACCGTACATTGAGGCCTGACTTATATGGCAAAGAACATTGGCCAAAACAATAGTGATTGACCGTACATTGAGGCCTGACTTATATGGCAAAGAACATTGGCCAAAACAATAGTGATTGACCCTACATTGAGGCCTGACTTATATGGCAAAGAACATTGGCCAAAACAATAGTGATTGACCCAACATTGAGGCCTGACTTTTATGGCAAAGAACATTGGCCAAAACAATAGTGATTGACCGTACATTGAGGCCTGACTTATATGGCAAAGAACATTGGCCAAAACAATAGTGATTGACCCCACATTGAGGCCTGACTTATATGGCACAGAACATTGGCCAAAACAATAGTGATTGACCCTACATTGAGGCCTGACTTATATGGCAAAGAACACTGGCCGAAACAATAGTGATTGACCCCACATTGAGGCCTGACTTATATGGCAAAGAACATTGGCTAAAACAATAGTGATTGACCCCACATTGAGGCCTGACTTATATGGCAAAGAACATTGTCCAAAACAATAGTGATTGACCGTACATTGAGGCCTGACTTATATGGCAAAGAACATTGGCTAAAACAATAGTGATTGACCCCACATTGAGGCCTGACTTATATGGCAAAGAACATTGGCTAAAACAATAGTGATTGACCGTACATTGAGGCCTGACTTATATGGCACAGAAGGCTGACCAAAACAATAGTGATTGACCGTACATTGAGGCCTGACTTATATGGCAAAGAAGGCTGACCAAAACAATAGTGATTGACCGTACATTGAGGCCTGACTTATATGGCACAGAAGGCTGACCAAAACAATAGTGATTGACCGTACATTGAGGCCTGACTTATATGGCAAAAAACACTGGCCTAAACAATAGTGATTGACCCTACATTGAGGCCTGACTTATATGGCAAAGAACAATGGCCAAAACAATAGTGATTGGCCGAACATTGAGGCCTGACTTATATGGCACAGAAGGTTGACCAAAACAATAGTGATTGACCGTACATTGAGGCCTGACTTATATGGCAAAGAACATTGGCCAAAACAAAAGTGATGGACCCCACATTGAGGCCTGACTTATATGGCAAAGAACAATGGCCAAAACAATAGTGATTGACCCTATATTAAGGCCTGACTTATATGGCAAAGAACATTGGCCAAAACAATAGTGATTGACCGTACATTGAGGCCTGACTTATATGGCACAGAAGGCTGACCAAAACAAAAGTGATGGACCGTACATTGAGGCCTGACTTATATGGCAAAGAACATTGGCCAAAACAATAGTGATTGACCGTACATTGAGGCCTGACTTATATGGCAAAGAACACTGGCCGAAACAATAGTGATTGACCGTACATTGATGCCTGACTTATATGGCAAAGAACACTGGCTAAAACAATAGTGATAGACCCCACATTGAGGCCTGACTTATATGGCAAAGAACACTGGCCGAAACAATAGTGATTGACCCCACATTGAGGCCTGACTTATATGGCAAAGAACACTGGCCGAAACAATAGTGATTGACCGTACATTGAGGCCTGACTTATATTGCAAAGAACACTGACCAAAACAATAGTGATTGACCGTACATTGATGCCTGACTTATATGGCAAAGAACAGACCAAAACAATAGTGATTGACCCTACATTGAGGCCTGACTTATATTGCAAAGAACACTGACCAAAACAATAGTGATGGACCCCACATTGAGGCCTGACTTATATGGCAAAGAACAATGGCCAAAACAATAGTGATTGACCCTACATTGAGGCCTGACTTATATTGCAAAGAACACTGACCAAAACAATAGTGATTGACCGTACATTGATGCCTGACTTATATGGCAAAGAACAGACCAAAACAATAGTGATTGACCCTACATTGAGGCCTGACTTATATTGCAAAGAACATTGGCCAAAACAATAGTGATGGACCCCACATTGAGGCCTGACTTATATGGCAAAGAACAATGGCCAAAACAATAGTGATGGACCCCACATTGAGGCCTGACTTATATGGCAAAGAACAATGGCCAAAACAATAGTGATGGACCCTACATTGAGGCCTGACTTATATTGCAAAGAACACTGACCAAAACAATAGTGATTGACCCCATATTGAGGCATGATTTATATGGCACAGAACACTGACCAAAACAACAGTGATTGACCGTACATTGATGCCTGACTTATATGGCAAAGAACACTGGCTAAAACAATAGTGATAGACCCCACATTGAGGCATGATTTATATGGCAAAGAACACTGACCAAAACAATAGTGACTGACCCCATATTGAGGCCTGACTTATATGGCAAAGAACAGACCAAAACAATAGTGATTGACCGTACATTGATGCCTGACTTTTATGGCAAAGAACACTGACCAAAACAATAGTGATTGACCCCATATTGAGGCCTGACTTATATGGCACAGAACACTGACCAAAACAATAGTGATTGACCCCATATTGAGGCCTGACTTATATGGCACAGAACACTGACCAAAACAAAAGTGATTGACCCCATATTGAGGCATGATATATATGGCAAAGAACATTGGCCAAAACAATAGTGATTGACCCTACATTGATGCCTGACTTTTATGGCAAAGAACACTGACCAAAACAATAGTGATTGACCGTACATTGATGCCTGACTTTTATGGCAAAGAACACTGACCAAAACAATAGTGATTGACCCCATATTGAGGCCTGACTTATATGGCAAAGAACACTGACCAAAACAATAGTGATTGACCCCATATTGAGGCCTGACTTATATGGCACAGAACACTGACCAAAACAATAGTGATTGACCCCATATTGAGGCCTGACTTATATGGCAAAGAACACTGACCAAAACAATAGTGATTGACCGTACATTGATGCCTGACTTTTATGGCAAAGAACACTGACCAAAACAATAGTGATTGACCCCATATTGAGGCCTGACTTATATGGCAAAGAACACTGACCAAAACAATAGTGATTGACCCCATATTGAGGCCTGACTTATATGGCACAGAACACTGACCAAAACAATAGTGATTGACCCCATATTGAGGCCTGACTTATATGGCAAAGAACACTGACCAAAACAATAGTGATTGACCCCATATTGAGGCATGATATATATGGCAAAGAACACTGACCAAAACAATAGTGATTGACCGTACATTGAGGCTTGACTTTTAGGGTAAAAACACTTGCCAAAACAATAGTGATGGACCCTACATTAAGGCCTGACTTATATGGCAAAGAACACTGACCAAAACAATAGTGATGGACCCCATATTGAGGCCTGACTTATATGGCAAAGAAAATTGGCCAAAACAATAGTGATTGACCCCACATTGAGGCCTGACTTATATGGCAAAGAACATTGGCCAAAACAATAGTGATGGACCCCACATTGAGGCCTGACTTATATGGCAAAGAACATTGGCCAAAACAATAGTGATGGACCCCACATTGAGGCCTGACTTATATGGCAAAGAACAATGGCCAAAACAATAGTGATTGACCCTACATTTAGGCCTGACTTATATTGCAAAGAACACTGACCAAAACAATAGTGATTGACCCCACATTGAGGCCTGACTTATATGGCAAAGAACAATGGCCAAAACAATAGTGATTGACCCTACATTGAGGCCTGACTTATATTGCAAAGAACACTGACCAAAACAATAGTGATTGACCCCATATTGAGGCCTGACTTATATGGCAAAGAACAATGGCCAAAACAATAGTGATGGACCCTACATTGAGGCCTCTCTGATATGGCAAAGAACACTGACCAAAACAATAGTGATGGACCCCACATTGAGGCCTGACTTATATGGCAAAGAACACTGACCAAAACAATAGCGATTGACCCTTTATTGAGGCCTGACTTATATGGCACATAAGACCGACCAAAACAATAGCGATCGACCCTTCATTGAGTCCGATGTTAATCTAAATGAACTGATGAGCACAGATTAAAACCGAAATCTTAACGAATGGTGTGTTGAAATTTGAATGTACACATTGTTCCGGTCACCATGTACAATAAAAGACATAAAATAAGCTTTTTATAGTACTCTGTTTCGCAGTCAACAGAACACTGGACCGTCGCTCAAGATGACCCGCTTTTCAATACTACACATATAAGCATTTATTTTCATTTCCGCTTTTTAATATATTTTGTCTTGTTCTCTGTTCTGTATTAAAAGCTCCTTAATTTTATTTACGTGTTAGTTAAAAACTGTCAATGATATAGTAAAACATAGTACATGCCTTAGTTGTTATAATTTAAACGTAAGCACACACGTTTGTAATGTCAGCCTTTATCTTATTTTTCCTTATAAAAACAACAACCTCACTATACTTTGTCCATTTAATAAAGGCACGAGAAACGTTAAACCCCAAAACAGAATATGATTCATTTTTACATGTACAACTATATCTTAAGGAGTTATAATTAAAAAATGGATTGTCTTTTTGCACATATTTGTATGAGTGATTTTTGTGTTTGATGGAAATTGTAAGTTTAAGCTATTTAATTTTAATAACATACTCACAGTGAAAATACGTTATTTCTTCTGAATCCATTGTACCTGTATATTGATACACGATATCATTCATATACGTCAAAATACAAAATATTTTGGCCTAAATGTTGGCTGATCTGTCAACAAACGAGTTAACCCATTTATTAATTATTCATTTATATCCAAGTGTAAGTATTCATGCACGGTTTTGATTAAATCAGTTCTCTACGTTCAATCTCAATTTCAATGTGATAAAGGCACCCATAGTGCGTGTAAATAACTCCCTATAAGATGGAAAAGAAAAGCATGGGCGATACCATATGTAAGAGTCTCGATACTAAATACATTCACCTCAGAAAGTATAACTACTATTGAAATAGTGGCTAAATGCTGGTTACATGAATTAAGAAGGTTACTTATAACTTCTTACAACTTGTTGTGACTGGTATTCATTAAACTGATAAAAAACTTAAATTCAATAGAACTCGTTGTGACGTGAAAACTTGTGTCAATGTCTCGCAGATTTCTGTAACAGATATTCTTGACAAAGAATTGACAAAGTTTAGAATAATATCTATGTAGGCTTTATAGTTATTAAACAAAGTGTTGGTTGATCTTTCGATAGACCTGACTTAAATCCGAATAAACAGATGATCGCCTGTTAAAGCATGTCAGAACCATGACGTAGGAAAAGTTGTAGTTTAAATATGGTGTCGGTGACAATCCATAAGAAAACTAAATAAGCATACACATGTAAAAAGACTAAGGTGATTCAGTATTGGACTGCCATAAAAAGTTCCGGAGTTCAAATTATAAGAAACACGCATTTGTTTTGTTATTTTTGCATTTAATGCATTTTTGTCTTTTTCTTTTTATTTAATTGTAACAGCTCAGAACTGAATTGAAAACTCTCTACAGGTTATAAATAAACATGGATACAATTAACATTAACAAAAATAGCATTGATGATTTTTTTTATTATCGACCAGTATTTTTATTCTAGCAAACAAGTAATATCGTGTTTAAAGCAGAGTGTTTACAATTTACGCTACTGGACTTGTTTAAGTTCTTTGTCAACATACATGTATTTTGAATCCCTTAATCACAAACTCTGTCGGGTTTCAATGCAGATGTGGGCAACTTAATTGATTAAAACATAAGAAACATCTGAACCATTGCAAATGACCATTTATTCTTGGCTGTTTTTTTAGAGTCTGTTTAATCAAACAGAAGTACGAACGAGCAAACAGACAATCAAAACATAGCTTCATTTAAGTTTATACCAAAATAGAAGTGCAGTGTTATGGTACCTGAAATAACTGTAATTTTGACTCAGGTGAGTTTTAAATACATTATATGCATTTTAAAAACATCATGCATTTTTTACACCACCTCACTTTGTTTATGTTGCAGAATATGTGATATTAGAATGACGCATTGCTAAGTAATAGAGCCGTTAAGGAGTTTGGCGATTATACTTTATCATTTGATTGTCTGCATTTAATAACATTTTTAAAAAGATAAATTGTGCTTGGACTAATTGTAGATATTTGAACGTAATTACTCGATGTTAACCTATATTTCAAAACATTGGCTTAGAGTCTAAGAACATTGTAACATCTGAAACTGAAGTTGAAAATGAAGGTTCTGTTCATGTATGAATTAAATTTTTTAACTTGTGAATATATTAATACTAAGTGTAACAAAACAGAAAGAATTAATTATCTTTGATTTAAGATAGTATAGACATTTAATAAGCTGCGTTCAAATCTAAACGTTTACTCTTCTCGAAGCCACCCCGGGTTAGTTTCAAGTATCAATGTTTTATATTTCACGAAGCATGTCTGCCTTTGAGTAAATACTTTATTCCCATTCATAGGTAAATTCTAGTCAATGAAACTCCTTAATAGTATCTAACTTATAAATTTTAATTAATAGGCCAGGTAGTATAGCACTCAAGTAACCAGGTTCAACTGTGAATAGTTAGATGACATTTAATCCCAAAACTGTTTGATTCATTATTCATTGGAAGTTCAAATCTCCCAAGGACGAAAATAGTTTTCAAAGAGTTTTTGGATAGAAGATAAACATCATAACATATAAAATACACGTATAATTATGGTTAAATGTTCCGAATAAGACGGATTTTTTATATTTATTAAACTTGTGTTTATTCTAGGCGAATGATTTGGTTGCTGGCCTCGCCGCATTCTTTATTTCGTTGCCGCAGTAGATCTTTTTAAATCTATATATTCTTAAAACATATAAAGTCAATAATTGAAGATGGTGTTGCAGAATCATTTTTGCTTTGTAGCAAATTAAAAGATATTAACAAAACTCTATCGGCATTTTGTTCAGTAAAAAATAAAAGAAAAAAAGGTAAGAAAAAAGAGAAATTTCATCGTGACTGCATTTGATGTTTTGTTTAAGGAAAATTTTCCTCCTAAAAATCTTTAACTTTTCCGCTGAGTTCCATTTGAAAATCAGCATTTTGTTAATTGTCTTGAAAATCGTCTGCCTTACCAAATGTTACATTATATTTTGACAAATCAATAGTTCAGAACACCTTATGTGCAATGATCGGTTACACTTTTGCATTCACGCCAATCAAATGACCATCCAAAGGAAAATGGGGGACGTTTCACACAAATATTTAAAGAGTTTAAAAATTTCGTCTGCTGAAAATCCAAACATCGCTGATTTTCTTAAACAAAACGTCATCTGCTGAAAACCCAAACATCTTTGATTTTCTTAAACATTTTGGGTTCACGAAAAGTAGGGACTTACATTTTCAAAGGATTTCCATTAATTACTAATATTCCTGGTGTCATTGTGACTTTTTTTTGTGAAATTAATCGCGACGTACATTAATAGCGATGGAGCATTTTCTTTATAGTTTATACATCTATGCCGCATTACTTGATGTTTATGATGAGTATATACTTAATTTTTGAAAAGCAATCCCTCGTTTTAAAGGTTCTGTCAGTCAGTTGGTTCTTATGATCTTAAATGAATATTGAAAAAAAAAAAAACAATGTTAGTTAAAGATTTTCTTTCATAAAGATGTGTTTTTAAAATACAAACGAAATCTGGGCTTTAAATTAGATTTTATGATGTTAATTATACACGGATAATGTCCTTTTAACACTCCATCTGATTGATTTTGACCCTTTGGCTTTTTTATGGTTTATGATGTACTTTTATTTACGAACTGTCTCACTGAATAATACCTACTCATAACTTCTCACGCAATGTTGTGGCTTGTATTGACTGCACTGGTGCACAATTCAATTTTTTTAAAATCTGGAGAAACAAGAGAATCTATGAATATAATATCATTATCTCACGTATTTCTAATATATTCACATGTATTTATTGCATGTCTTCAAAACAACGAAGTTTCAAACTGAATGCTGGCTTGCCTTATGACTTGTCAAATGGCCATGTGTTTATAAACATAACAGTAAACGGAATTATCACTTCTACAACGTAATTCAATACACAGAAAACGGTAAATCTGAGTCAAATGGTCAAATGCACAGTTGTGCTACTACACTATGGAAGTTATGATGAGTGTCTATATTTAATTAGAGTGTACTCCAACTTGTCACAAATTAATTTGACTGGTATTTATTGCACCAGTGCGCAAAAGATGATCGTATGAGTTGTATTCCTGTAGGGATCTTTTGTTATTGAACACAATGATTAACCCTGGAAAACAAGTTTCGATGAGATGAGATTTTATTTCAACCGCAGATTTCTAAATCAAATCCATGCAACTGAGTAAGCTTTGAAATATTTTTCTTACGAAACTTTCTCTTCAGGATTTAAATTCGAGTTCAGACATATCATTTCTTGTTTCAAATATTTTGTGAGTGAATATCTCTTTATACAAACAACGAACCGAATTTTTTTTCGATATTTAAGATAACTCTATCAAACAAAAAAACAACAAGAAAACGAACTAACATACATGTACACTGAAACGAACGTCATTTACAATGGGGCGATTCGTTAGGCGAATTTAATCAAAGCTAACTTTAAGGCCATTCATTTAAGGAATGACTCATCATATTTGATGTTTATCAGTTGATGAACCGTGTTTGGGCTGTTCAAAGTAACGTAAAATCCGAATGACAACGATTTATTCCTTATATAAACATTATATATAGATTCAAATAGAATAAATTCATTTAAAAACTAGAAAACTACAACCTCTATTATTTTGTCTTCATAAGACACACCCTGTTACTTCTTATAGAAGTTAGACCAAGTTAACAGCTTACTCTGCGCGTGATAACATTCATCGTATTAAAGCCACGCCCACAGAGTCAAAAAAGCAAAACAACATGAAAGTAGTTCCTCAATTATAGTTTTCTACATGTCACTTCACAGATTTTCAAAAAGATAAAAGTGGACCTTTTACGGTTAAACGCATCACTGCGTGTAAGCTGGGAAACTTTAAAGCCATAGTGACTCTGACACTCAAACTTTTACAGTTGCAGTAAGGTTTTAAATACTCTTTTGTTTGGAAAAAGAACACACACTAGAAAACCGATCTCGGTAAATTTGTGAGCTGTAGATTTTGCAGCTTGCTAAGAAAAGAGGAAAAACAAACACATATAACAGAGATTTTTTTTTTCATAATTCGAACCTGGGGCATTTTGTATTCCAACCAATGCTATATCGACTGGGCCACTGCTTCATGGTTCATGCCATTTTTATGAATATTATTTTACATCGAGAAAGGCGCATTTGTTAACATACATATCTCAACTTAACATAGGTTATATTTTTACGGGGTTTCAACATCTTACCATTTTTATTGTAGTCAGGCCCAAGTACGGGTAAATTGCCAGTGTATTATTGGGGTTCACATTTTTCTTGTTTTGAAATGGTTTATACCAAATACGTTGGTTTTAGTAAAATGGTATCAGAGCTATGTTCGACAATGATGAATCCAATAAAGTGAGAAGGAAAATGCATACCTGTGAGGGACACTCGCACTAAATTGTATTGAACAACGCACACCAAATTTTTAAGAGAATAATGCCAACATCTAATTGCGAGCGAACTGGACGTGAAGTCCGGTAAATTAGGATTGCTAATGAAAAACCCCGATTTTACATATAAGAATATGTTTAAAGCACGTAGATCTACAGATTTCAGGTCCTGCTTTTCAGATTGCATATGTGTTTAAATGTGTCTGCATTCTATTTATAATATAGGAGCATTTTATTTTATCCGTGACTTGAAGAAAAATGTCCCATTTGTAATAGAAGATAAATACCACTAAGATTACTCCTATATTTTGCTTTTGAATATAAAACAAGCTTTGTCTGGTGCATTTTCCTTTTGTTTGATTTATTAAAACAAAAAAGTGAGTACATTAATAAAAGTGCAAAGTATTCAATGAATGCATATATTTTATGCATTTCCTGCATTAAAATGGTTTAAAGTTGCCCTATTTCATTTTTAAAGTATCGTGACACGCTGCCTTTGAGGAAACAGTTAAGTACATACTCAATTCCCCTATATTATTTAATTTTACTTAATTAAATATATCAATGTTGTATTATGAACCATTTTATGTAAAGGCCAGGTAGAAGAGTGCTCCACTGCCAGTGTCGTTTTGTGAATAGCTTGATTGATTTCATCGCGTAATTGTTTGATTTTAAGATTCACGCTTTCTTATGGAAGTATACTTCTCAAAACGAGAAAACCTCATTTTAGTGTCAGCATTCATCATCGAAATATAATGTACAACTTAATCATCATTTGAGCAAATGCTGTATAAGTATTCAAATGAAAAATGAAATGAAAGCAATCGTGTCATGATTTTTGAGTTTTAATTCATTTCATTTTTTCTGCCAAACTTTGATGTGCCTTGAACTTATTCAAGTAAGAATGCATAAAGATTACAGTATCATTAATCAGTTGACGTATTTGGCACATTTAAAGTGATCGGTAATTTATACCAATGAGATTGAAGTATTCTATTCACTGCCTCGTCTAAAGTAGGGACAATCAGAACTAAAACAGATGTCGGACTTAGGATCTAATTTACATTCATTCGCTAAATTTACAATTACATAATCTTTTGCAAGAGAATATTTGAAATTTTGAACAGTATGTCAATATTATACCCTTACTGAAACAAAAGTAACCATAGATGAAATTATGTTTTTTTCAAATTGTATTGTACATGAACTGATTTATTTGCATTGGTTTTTGCTTTTTGCTTTAATGAAGACGCAAATTTCCTTTTCTTATGCTAGTTTATCCGGGGAATCGTTTCTAAGTGTACTTAATTATGTTCAGTGTTTTTTAATATAAATATTTCTTTTTTAATACCATATAAAAAGCAAAAGTCACCATTTAAGACGTGTAAATACATGGCAATCAACGGCTCAAGTTAAATTATTTGTTAGGTAATAGTAGACATTTTAATTAAAATCATTAAATCTCGGTGAATCAAATGTCAATTAGGCTATACACATATTTTTAAAGAATTATGAGTCACCTTTAATAAAGACATTTATTATGTCATATTATATTATTTAACTTTGGCACATAGCAAAAGGGGATATTCGGTCTGAAATAAAGTTCAGAGCATGTACGAAGACAATATCGTCCTGGTAACCTTACAACACCATTCTTTTGCATGACATCGTGATTCAGTTATCAGAGGTAATATAGTTTTCTCTTATCCGTTGTAGTTAGATACATTTTTGCCTTTTTGATAATAATAAAAATAATAATAATAATAATAATAATAATAATAATAATAATAATAATAATGATGATGATGATGATGATGATGATGATGATGATGATGATGATGATGATGATGATGATGATGATGATAATGATGATGATGGCAATAATAATAATAATAATAATAATAATAATAATAATAATAATAATAATAATAATAATAATAATAATAATAATAATAATAATAATGAAAATAATAATAATAATAATAAACATTTGATAAAAAATTACAGTCAAACTCTCTGGGCTGGTAATTTTTATTTGTATGTTAAAGGTAACACACTAGAGACATCTTTCGTAATTAATATTCATTAACCAGCAAGTATTTCGTTATAATTTCGTTATACAATTTAACAATTTAATTTTCCTGTAAAAAGACTAACTAAAAATCTGTTTTTGATAAAAAAAGCTTTCGTTTTATGTAAAGATATAATTTTAGAAGTGCGTTGACTTCATTGAGCAAAATAATGACCCAATTTTAAGCCACTTTTAGCCTAAAACTAGATTATTTATCTATCCTTTAGATCTGTGATAAATACATAAACAGCCTCACAGAGACAGCGCCTTGCTATAAGGCAAGGGGCATCCACATCGTCTATACCCATGTGGTAGCAGCTGTATATAATACCGCCAGAATCGCGATAATATAGATACGTGCCGACATGTGTACCAAGCAGACGTTATCTCGATAAAATAGGTACGTGCCGACATGTGTACCAAGCAGACGTTATCTCGATAATATAGGTACGTGCCGACATGTGTACCAAGCAAACAGTATCGTGATAATATAGGTACGTGCCGACATGTGTACCAAGCAAACAGTATCGTGATAATATAGGTACGTGCCGACATGTGTACCAAGCAGACAGTATCGTGATAATATAGGTATGTGCCGACATGTGTACCAAGCAGACAGTATCGTGATAATATAGGTACGTGCCGACATGTGTACCAAGCAAACGGTATCGTGATAATATAGGTACGTGCCGACATGTGTACCAAGCAGACAGTATCGTGATAATATAGGTACGTGCCGACATGTGTACCAAGCAAACAGTATCGTGATAATATAGGTACGTGCCGACATGTGTACCAAGCAGACAGTATCGTGATAATATAGGTACGTGCCGACATGTGTACCAAGCAGACGGTATCGTGATAATATAGGTAGGTGCCGACATGTGTACCAAGCAGACAGTGTCGCGATAATATAGGTTCGTGCCGACATGTGTACCAAGCAAACAGTATCGTGATAATATAGGTACGTGCCGACATGTGTACCAAGCAGACGTTATCTCGATAATATAGGTACGTGCCGACATGTGTACCAAGCAGACAGTATCTCGATAATATAGGTAAGTGCCGACATGTGTACCAAGCAAACAGTATCGTGATAATATAGGTACGTGCCGACATGTGTACCAAGCAAACAGTATCGTTATAATATAGGTACGTGCCGATATGTGTACCAAGCAAACAGTATCGTCATAATATAGGTACGTGCCGACATGTGTACCAAGCAGACGTTATCTCGATAATATAGGTACGTGCCGACATGTGTACCAAGCAGACGTTATCTCGATAATATAGGTACGTGCCGACATGTGTACCAAGCAGACGTTATCTCGATAATATAGGTACGTGCCGACATGTGTACCAAGCAGACGTTATCTCGATAATATAGGTACGTGCCGACATGTGTACCAAGCAGACGTTATCTCGATAATATAGGTACGTGCCGACAAGTGTACCAAGCAGACAGTATCGTGATAATATAGGTACGTGCCGACATGTGTACCAAGCAAACGATATCGTGATAAAATAGGTACGTGCCGACATGTGTACCAAGCAGACAGTAGCGTGATAATATAGGTACGTGCCGACATGTGTACCAAGCAAACAGTATCGTGATAATATAGGTACGTGCCGACATGTGTACCAAGCAGACAGTATCGTGATAATATAGGTACGTGCCGACATGTGTACCAAGCAGACAGTATCGTGATTATATAGGTAAGTGCCAACATGTGTACCAAGCAAACAGTATCGCGATAATGTTGGTACGTGCCGACATGTGTACCAAGCAGACAGTATCGCGATAATATAGGTACGTGCCGACATGTGTACCAAGCAGACAGTATCGCGATAATATAGGTACGTGCCGACAGGTGTACCAAGCAGACAGTATCGCGATAATGTAGGTACGTGCCGACATGTGTACCAAGCAGACGTTATCTCGATAATATAGGTAAGTGCCGACATGTGTACCAAGCAAACAGTGTCGCGATAATATAGGTACGTGCCGACATGTGTACCAAGCAGACGGTATCGCGATAATATAGGTACGTGCCGACGTGTGTACCAAGCAAACAGTGTCGTGATAATATAGGTACGTGCCGACATGTGTACCAAGCAAACAGTGTCGCGATAATATAGGTACGTGCCGACATGTGCACCAAGCAGACAGTATCGCGATAATATAGGTACGTGCCAACATGTGTACCAAGCAGACAGTGTCGCGATAAAATAGGTACGTGCCGACATGAGTACCAAGCAGACAGTGTCGCGATAAAATAGGAATGTGCCGACATGTGTACCAAGCAGACAGTGTCGCGATAAAATAGGTACGTGCCGACATGTGTACCAAGCAGACATTGTCGCGATAAAATATGTACGTGCCGACATGTGTACCAAGCAGACAGTGTCGCGATAATATAGGTACGTGCCGACATGGGTACCAAGCAGACAGTGTCGCGATAATATAGGTACGTGCCGACATGGGTACATGCCGACATGAGTAAGTAGCAGACACTTAAGCAGCCTGTTTAAACGAAGACAAATAATGGTAAAATTACGGTAAAATAAGACCATATCTGTTTACATAATCTCGAAATGCCCTTCCAAGGAGCATGGACTCTGTGGATTTAACATCGTTACTGAATAACTGCAGCGCAGAAGCACGTTTGCCTTTCTCATGGCCTTGTCATCGTTACCTAAACTACGCAAATAGAACACGCGTGCATTGCGATAACAAACAAGCTAACGTAATGTGTTTTTCGGTAGAATTTTCACCTGTATATTGAGGTTAGAGACCTTTAAATGGGCCCGTCAGACAGATTGTTTTCTTATTTGTTCTGTGCACAATATTCACATAATGGCAAATATTTACAACCAAATTGCACGACAATGGATCCAGAGTAAGCTTTCTGCAAATAAATGAAGAATGGAGAGGGAAAAAAAGAATAAGAAGACCAAAATTATGAAAATAATTTTGTGTTGAATAAATTTAGAAAAATTATATGCAATTAATCACTTATGACAAAGTCAACATATCATCAACATATAAAAATGTAACCAATGGCGTTCACAACGTTCCCAACCCGCCAGAATCAAACTTAATAACTACTAGGAAATGGTAGTCGATGTTTGAGATGCTTGTTGTTTATAAGAATTGTTAGTTTATTGATCGGAATAATTCAGTTATGTCTGTTAAAAAGAAATGTAAATGTCAAGATAATGGAGTTACTTTTCTACATAATGAGGCTACTACCCATGTAGATTTCAAAAATACACGAAGACCGGTATTTCTGTCAAATGAACTTCATTCGATGATTATTTAGTTAGATTTATCACAGTGACAAAAAAGATTGCTGTCTTTATCTATTAGCTACTGGAATCAGTCACTGCATGTCACTGAACTTGGAGCATATAATACTTCTGTTTGTTTTTTACGCGCCGAGAGGTTAGAGATTCTGACTTGTAACTCCACAGTCCCTGACTACGTGGGTTCGAGTCCCGTTTGTGGCTAGTACTTTTGTGAGGGGCGAGGTTTACCAGCAGGTGCACAGACATAGGCCTTGTGTCCGCCACCAATAATAAGCTGAACGTTGCCAATATGACCATAATTGTGTCTGTGTGATGTAACAAAATACAAATGTTCTTTTAATTTTGGCATTCGGGTATTAGAGACCACGTGTCCAATACCACCTGTTTTTTATTGTCTCAAGGCCCTGTTAGGACTAACCTTTCTAGTAAAAGTACGCAACAAGTCGGTTGTTGTTTTCAACCATTTTTATTCAATATAGACAGGCTTTCTTTCATGATCTTCTTTCTCCTTGCACTGATGTAAACATGTGTCAACATTGTGTAGTTCAAAAACCCACACAAACCCCCTTGCTGCTCAATGCATTCTTAGTCGGTAAATATTGACACCTGTAGTACAAATTGACATAACAATACGAGGCATTGGCGCAGGCTCCTGCTTAAGGTCATAAAAAGGACTTTTAACGATGGGATATTATTTTGTCCTGAATCTGTGTGTAAACAGTGAGAACTCTTGTCAACAAAACAATTGTAAATTAACCTCTTTTGTGCATCTATTGTAAAGAAACCATGTCAGATTAATTCAATTACTCGATATTTATCCTATATGGTATTTGCCTTCAAGTGAGTATAAAGAAAACTTATCATGATCGGCGATCTGTCTATTTGATTGAGACAAACTGTAGGAGACCATCTTTACCTGCTAAAATGCAGCGTTTGAGCAAAGGTACGTAGCTCTTGATGGGTGATGACGCCTTTGAATTAATTTTCTATGATGTTATGTTTTGTTCAAAATAAATAATAACGTTTCTAACCTTAGAAAGAACTTATTGCGTGCACATTAAACGTAATAATGCTTGAAGACAATAAGAAAATGACGACATAATAAGTGAACTATATATTTTGATGAAATATTCTACCAGTAAAAACAAATTCATTGATGCATTATTGCCTAACTTTAAATTTAGGATGGAAAACAATCTCGCGTATTTTTCTGTTTAAACATTTTATTGCCAACTGCACATGTAATATACAGAGGAGTATTTAGCAATTTACTAATACGATCACAAGGTTGTGCCGCAAGTTCTAAACCTTAGTTTCGTCTCACCTCATTAGATATTCAAAACAAAACAATACATGTTGGAGTACGTAAAATCGGGGAAACAAACAAATGACGACTTTGCAATATTCTTAGAACAAATGTCACCTATTAAAACAAAATAACAATTTAACTTCCTGTCAGCCAGATATTACAATATTTCAAAAAGTTTTGATGAAAGTTTTAATTTTATGAAATGACGTCAAATAATATTAGCAAAACCCTTTTACAAAAGGCTAGCAGCATGAGAGGTGCGAACCGGAAGCATCGAGTATGAGAGTCTAGCAAGTTACCAACAAACATTTTTAATGTTCTCCAATGATCGAGAAAAATATATCCCACATAATATTTGAGACGGTAAAAGTGCATCTAGTCATAGAGTTTTACTGGATCGACATGAAGACAGAAAAAAGGAGATCTATGTCAGATATTTGAAATAAAGTTATGATTTCACCTCTAAAGTACAATGCCTAACACGCAAAAGTACATAGCTTTAGAAAAGCTGATGACGTCAAATATTGGCTGCACTTTGCTTTGACAATAAGTATTGTTTGAAAATTACAGATACATTGAGCTGCCACGTACTATGAAACGACCTACTCCAGGCTAGTTTCGAACACACACACACACACACACAAAAACTGTATAAAGCAAATAACACGATGTTCGTTGGTTGGACCTTATGTTTATTCGAATGAATACATGAATTAACAACCAACAAGCTTTAACAAGGAAGTGAGGAATAGAGGCAGATCAAGTATTTTTATTTTAAGGAGGGCTGGAAAAATTTTGTTTGATGTTTTTAATGTTAGATATTCGGAGTAAGATTGTTGTACCAACCTTAAAATTTAAAAATACCATTTTAACCACGCGCAAAAAATAACAATACGAATTATTATATAAAATACAAGACCTAAGAATATACCTTTATAAAACGGATAATAAGAAGCTTTTTTACACTTGTACACACATACTATGAACGATTATTGCTATAATGGTGGAATTATATCAGTTGCGTTTTGACGTCACTCTGACGTCAATATATTATAAAAATAGTATAGCACGTATTGCCAACCCTTATTTTGGTTGTGGCAATCTCGGCAAAACGACCAGCTGTAATTTAGCTGTAGTTTTCGATCGCAAACGATAATATTCTCATTGTAGATGATTCTAATCTATAAATAATTTGAATCAACTTAAACTTAATTGAGGTTATATTTTGAGGTTTGTGAAACTAATATTGTGACCTTTGTGCAATTAACCATGTGACCTTTGTGGAACTAACATTGAAAACGATTACCGGTCGTCTGCTCAAAATGGTCAGTGTCCTTTTACCACATTTAAGGAATATGGCTTCACTTATAGTTCAGAAACGAAGAGTTCTTTCCATCACCTGCCCGACCGACCGATATCTGCAAAACATTTACCGCCTCCACGAAAAGAGGAGAGGGTATTCATAAAACACAAACATTATGTCAGTTGTTAAAACAAGTGTACGCGTCAAAATGACGTAAATGTGCATATTTTAATAAGTGTTAATTGACATATACTAAATGAAGTAGGCACATGCAGTTACTTCCCTTGATCTTATTAAAGGAGTGTAGCTCAATGAGACAATGTCGAATCGGACACTACAGATAACGTCGGCTTGCGGATAGGGAGGTCGCGGGTTAAAACCCTGACCGGGTCAAACCAAAGACTTTAAAGTTGGTAGTAGAAGCTTCCCTCCTGTCGCTGCACAGTATCAGCAAAAATGCCGGCAAATCCCACCCCATCCCACTGCAGATAAATCTCAAATGACGGGCGTATGGACATTTAACTTGGGAATAATAAATGTTTAGTTGTAAAAATATGAATGTATGTGTGGTCCGAAAACTTTAGAGGGGGTTGGGTGCACCGACGCGCCCCTCTACATCCTCCACTTTTGCTGCCAAAGCCCCGCCATGTAGCAAAATCTTACGATCGTATTTGATAGATATTCTAAAGCAAGTAGGAAATAGCCTCGGTGCATAGCAGGTAGAAATACAAGGAATTTACTTTAAAAGGTTTGCTTTTGTTGTATTATTTTGTTTCTTGAGCAAATATATTATATGATTTTTCTGATAAGCTGGTCGATGTATTTTGGTTATTTAATACACTTATAACGTAAACGGCTTTGTAAACATGAGCTGCTTAGTTTATATGTACCAATAGAGGTCGCTTGTTTTATTGACGTACCTAACAAGACTAGACATACGTAGTTGTTCAACTTCGGAAAATATAGTTTTGCGAAATAAACGTATATTGACATATTGATTTTGGTGTCAGTATGCTCGAAAATAATTAGCTTTTTTAACAATGTTGATTTAATGATTCACAAGAATTAATATATTTTTTACTTATAAATGGCAAGTTAACGTCATGAAGCAGTTATTAAGATATAACTGATTTTCCATACACGCGGACAGTTCTGAAGTCTTTAAAACCGTCCAGAATGTATTTTCACCATTTTCTCGTAAAATGCCATTATAAAAATATACTGATGCATAATAGCACGTCCTACATAAAGCCGCTGATACCTTTTAGAGAAATAAATGAATAATGAATGAAAGTTGCAATAAAAAGATATGATATGGAGACGAAGGGAAGTTCTGCATGGAAAACAGTTTTAAACAATATTATTTTAAACCTCTGTTCATGCAATTGTGTACCAAATAAAAAAAACACAACAGAATACACATTTGTTATTACTTGCATTCATTTAAAAAGTCCTGCAATTATAAGCTTCGTTGTAAACGCCACATTTAAGTACTGATCTTTAAGAAGATGGCCGATAAAAATCGTCCGTTATTTCATTTCTCCATGTGTTGGAGATGTCGGGTGTAAACAATGAACCGTGTGCAAAAGTTTCGCCTTCTCTTATTGGTTGGATCCTGGAAATGACTTTTTGTGGATGTGGTCGGCGTTGGCAAATTGACATTGTATATATTTTATAAATTGTAACTATCTTGACTGTGCTCTCCATAGCTTGGTTCAAATATTTTACATATCAATTACACATTTTATAACAGTTTATACATTTTGCAATTATAAGTTTTAAATCTAACAAATTGTGCACTCTATTTACAGGTCCGATAGAGAAAAACAGGTGTAAAGACCTATAGAGTGATATCACCGAACTGCGCTGAACGTTTAAATGGCGTACACATGAACATTAAGTTTCAGAAAATAAAGAACACATAATACTGTAACTATGTGACCGACGGATTATGTGGGGAAATGACTGAATCGTAAAACAAGGAATTAAAAGGATACAGAAGCAGAAATACTTAGTTGTGAAGTGAAATTCGAAATAAAATGGCCACAGGGAAACGAATAAAAGGAACATCGTTGTTTTTCTGGGTAGTTCTATCATTGCTGGGAAGACTTCAAGCAGCTGTAAGTATTGTTATCGTTGTTATTATTGTTATAATTGTTTTTATTATTATTATTATTAGTAGTAGTAGTAGTATTGTTGTTGTTGTTGTTGGTTATTATTGTTATTATTATTATTATTATTATTATTATTATTATTATTATTATTATTATTATTATTATTATTATTATTATTATTATTATTATTATCATCATTATAAGTATAATTATTATTATCATTATCATTATCATTATTATTATTATTATGACGATGATGGTGATGATGATAATAACAATTTACGGACTATGTACATTTGAAGCATAGGAAAACTGTATACGTGTGATCCACAGGCAAAATCAACAATCAAAAAGCTTGTTTTTATACATGTAAGATCAGTTATATAATGTTACATTTTGCTTTAAATCTACAACATAATTTGCTACGGGGTTTTGCGGAAAGACTTTAGGCGTGGTTTTGAGTTGACCAGATTTAAACAGCTTCAAATCCAACATTTTTTCTTTATTTTGGGACTTTGTCTTAACACGAATCTGGCTGCTAAAAAGTGCGAATTTTTACACAAAAACAAAGAATTATCTAAATATTTAATCTGTTCACGTATTACGCAACGGCATAGTGGTAAGAAAGCTCTGCCGGGTTTACGTCAATAATACATACATAACACTTTATTTGTCTATTTTACTATTCTTGTATACATGATATTGTCATATACTTATGTATTCGCGGCCTTATTCGTCGAATTCTAAACAAAATGTAGCTACTTTGAATGCATGTGTGTGGTAATAAATTAGATACTCAAACAAAATATTTCAGGTGTCCGGATCAAACATCAACAGGCTTTGTTACCACCTTGCCGTAGCCACGTTGTTGACTACATGTTTACTGTTTGTAATTTCATGTGCAAACAAAGTAATTTAAAGAACTCAAGTCAGTTTTTTTGTAAGTAATCATTTCACAATGCCAAGAGTTTGCGCAATCTGTGATTGTACTTTTATTACGTTTCCTGTATATTACATCCAGACAACCTTAACACAGACACAATGGTCACAATGCACTGCAAGAGTGAAAGGTTGAAGGGTTATGTAGATATCGTTTGGTGTATCAAAATATTTGTATAGACTATATATATGTCCATAAGTGAAATATCTTCAGATGTAAGTATAAAATGGCCGTCAAGGCAGAATTTGTGACGTCCAACTTGTGAAAAGAATGGAAAAGCAGTGTATACATTGTTCTTTGCACTATTAAAACGTCCATTAACAAATCACGTGAATAGCCGCTCTTTTGTACATGTGGCGGCTATTATAACCGAGTAAAAGATAGCTAGTAGACATGACTTGGTTGTTTGTTTGTTTTTTGTAAACGTTTACTTTGACCGCCTTTTTTATATTAAAGGTGGTATCCGACAGTTAGCATCTATATAAAACATGTCACAAAATTCAACCATGTACTGGGGAATTAGTGTATAACTGCTGCATAGACTCATACATTAGTTTGCATATAGGCTGATTGTAACATTACCTTAATTGCAGACAGTACAAATTGCTAAATATATCGATTTAAATGTCCATGTTTATTTATAAAAACATATAATATATAAATATTTCCAAATATATAAATAAGCATGACGGGAATTTAAGCTAAAATAGAAATCGACTTCAGAGCTTATTATCCGGATGACCATGTCAAGTGATGTCGAAAGTAAGTGGTCACACAGTTTTCTTCGTTTAAAAATAACTAACTGCAGTAGATGTACAGCATGGCTCGGATAGGAACACATTTTTGTAATGTCAAATGGGGTGTTATGTCACTTTTCGTATATAGCGACAATTAACAGCATCTCGAGAGATTTTTTCAGGTAACAACAATTTCTTTGATTGCATGAGAGAAGAAAATTGGTCCAAACTGTCGAATGCCACCTTTAATAACGTCCATTCAAAAAAGTACACTGTCGAAACAGTTTCTGTCGCATTTTGGTCTTATTTAAAGGAGACCTGGTAAACGTTTAGCTTTATGTCACACAAAACATGTTTCCTATTTATTAAATAAAAGTCCTATTGTTCTGAGAGCTATAAAACAAAAAAAACACGTCCCCATAGTTGGAATGTTATCTTTGTCTATGCATCATATCATTTTCTTATGCAGTTAAATTTAATAAAGAAACAGATTATTTGTTATACTTCGTATGAATGTATTCATGGGATAGCATTTGAATCATTGCTAATGTAATATGAAACAGTGATGCATAAGAAACAACAGAACAGCAAGGAACATTTTTACAACAACAAAAAAAACGTGTACAATAAGGAAACAAGACCACAATATTCATACGGAAACAATGTTGTATAGATAGGTAAAACAAAGGTCCTATCAAGACATTTAAATTGAATCTACTTCTAGACAAAGGCAAACAGGGTAAATGTAAATGTGACAAAACACAGAGACGAGACATAACACACAAAAAGAAAAAAAACAACATCAGTTACCGCCTTGGAACGGTCAGTCGGCAAAATAATGGACTGGGGGTGCTTAAACCTGGTTAGTGGAGCGCTCCAACCCCGCACTTCCTGAAGATTTTTCTATCAAACAAACAGAGAAAATAAAAATATCCCGACAAAATGAGACAACTAACAATAAGCACCTGCATCGGGAGTTAAAACAGATACAATGAACTTATATACATACAAAATATCTAGTATCCCTGGGCACCTCATAAGTGCCTCTGTGCTATAATGATAGAAATGTCGCTGCGCAGTATCGGCAAAAATGCCGGCTAATCCCATCCCATCCCTCTAATTTGAAACGATTTTCCTCCTGGTCAGATTACACAACTTGTCAAATTTCCTATTTCTTTGACACTTGCTTAATTAGTATTATTGTCTTAGGTTTTCTTTTTTTTAATTTTTAAGACATATTTAATTTATCTTTAATTATCCCTATTATATTTAACCATAATACAATAAACAGATTCTGTTATTTCTTTGTGTTTTATGATGTCGTCCTACATCTATTGCTTATTTGTTTGTTGAACATCTGAAGCGTGTCAACGCCTTCCCTAATTGGAATAACATTAACTATATTTCTGGTTCTAATAGATGTTTAAAATGTCAATACGTATCACTGCGACTGGATTCATTTACGCAAGCTGACCAATTCTATTGCATTCAATAACTTATTCTTTCTTTAATCTGTTTAATAAACATATTGATATTCCCTGTTTTGAGACACCCATATCAAACTCATAACGATAAAATATTGTAATGGAAACATGTTGACATACTAATTTTTTGACTGACACAACTTACAAGCTCTATTTTACGTTATTGTTTTAACATCAATTGACAACTGTCTGGATATCTAGAGATACCCAAGACCAAAAAGTTGGCACCAACATTAATCACAAAGATAATATAGGTTCATATCATCCGCATACAATACTGTTATTTGCAGTCGTAGTTTTTGAGTGTTTAAAAACCTAACTTGAACATGTTCAATGTTTCTATGTCGCTTCCAGGCCCCATTTGAATCGTATATAAATATAGGTTTAAACATTGAGTCAAACAATTTAAACGAGTATTCAAAGTCAAATATCTGAACTTCTTAATGCATGTTTAATTAATTGAATTTGCGCCTGTGCTGTGGGTTGTTCTCTGGCTTTGTCATATATTATTGGTGAATTATGAATCCCATATACTTGTTATGAAGTGTGACAATTATTTCTTTTCCACATTTCAGACATACGTAACGGTCCACCAATTCTAAATACACTTATTTTCTTATTTTGATCTATTGCCATACCATATGTCTGACAGAATTCGGTCATACTATAAAATTGACGTAGTTAAACTGACGTATAAACGCATCATCATCTGCGTATAATATACATATAATAATGTCACTTGCTCTGTAAAAACCTTCCTGTATGACTTTTATCGACTGAAAACTTTATTTATGTACAGACTAAAGATTATCGTACGACAGAAGTCCCCTTGCCTTTAGCTTATTTTACATTTGACTGCATCCGATGTTTTTCACTCTAACTCGAGAACTCATTTTGCATGGTCGAGTACACCGATACTCAAACATTGTAGAGTTTTCCATAGATAAAGCATAAGGACGAATTGGTGAAGGACACAAAAAGGAGTAAAAAAATAGTTTACGTCATATTTGCTATCTATTTATGGCGAAAATCAAGTCAAGTTTTCTTTTAGGTAAACTGTCGGATACCATCTTTAATATAGTTATTGTGTCACGTGACAAAGTACTTAATACTGTCACGTGACAAAGAACTTAACACTTAATCATATGAAACAGTGCAAAACTATCACTGAAACTACATGTCATTATCCAATTGGTGTCATTGTTTCTATTTGAATACTTCTGTTCAAATTTCAAGTTCATAACAGTTTCGAAAGTTAAATAAAGTTCTCCTGATGGAAAACAATGCGACAAAGAAAGGAAGTCAGTCTGATTTGCTGAAGTAAAACATGCATAAACCATAATTCGACCAATCCTTTCATTGAGATTATCCATTAAAGTGTTCATATTTAACCAGATCAAAGAAGTTCATTTTATGATTTTTATTTTACGAAAAACAGACTGAAAGACAATTAAAGTGAAATCATCACTCATTTATTATTTCTTGTTTGTTTCAAAGATGGTATCTGACAATTGCCTATATCTATTACATGTAACAACTGAAAGATATTGCTTTAAATCTACACTATTTCCTCGGCAATAAGTAGAATGGGGTATTCAGAGCAGATTACCCGGATGATCATGTAACGTGATCTGAAAACAAAGTGGTATCGTGGTTTTCAACGTTTAAAAATAGCTAACTGTGCAGCGTTGCTCGGATAAGAAATACATTATTGTAAAAATAAGTTGGGTGTAAATGCTTTACTTTTCACATGATTGTAGCGCACGAATAAACAGCATTTTGCTGGATCCTTTCAGGAAACAAATACTTATCTGGCAGTTTGAGAGGAATACATAGATCTAAACTATCGGAAACCACCTTCAAATATTTAAAACAGTATGGATGTTTTCTGCAATTATTTTATTTTTTAAAGTAAAACCATAATTTTTTGTCTAAACCATTGTCTCATCTTAATTGATTGTGTTTGAAATGTTTTCTCTTTTCTAATTCTAACGGCTGTTGTTTTCACTGGTGTCTACTTATTATGATATTTTTATCATTTAAGTCAACGTGGTCGTTTTATATTAAATTGTTAAATAACTTAATTCTATGTCTCTCTACCAGGCCCCGGTTGTCAGTGGATTGCCAACCACTGTTTATGTCGGTGAGAATGAGACGGGACAACGTTTGCTGTATACATACACCATCGCCGACCCCAATGGTAACTCCTACACGTGCTCCAAAGCCATCACCGGTACCCCTGGAACTCCAGTGGGAGACGAGTTTAACATCATTCTCAACACCGGAACCGGAAGTAAGCTGTCAAATTAGGCACGTGAAAGCGTTATTTGTAACACTTCTTTCTTAGAAAACGGTTAAACACAAACAATACCAATTTGAAGAAATATACGTCGCGTTCATTGAATCTTCACATCTACTGACATCATCACCACCACCACCACCACCACCACCATCATCATCATCATCATCATCATCATCATCATCATCATCATCATCATCATCATCATCATCAACAACAGCAACATCATCATCATCATCATCACCATCATCATCATCATCATCATCATCATGATCATAGCGCCAAAATAATAATGTAATAATTATAAAAAACACAATTGACGATTTTAGTTGTGGTTCCTAAAAAGAAATTATCATGTTGTATTATGAGGCACCTGTCTTTAGAGATCACTTTAGTCCTGGTGTTTTAATAAAGGTTTGACTATATATTAAATTCCTTACTTACAAGGGAGTTGACTCAACCGTACAAGTTAATGTTATGTCCCATGAATATGGAAATTTTAAAATTAGCAAAATAAATCGGAAATAAAATTTAAAATGGGGTCATCCGACTCACTAGCTATTAGTTGGAATACTTTCTGAAAAAGGGGCATTTTAAGAAGGAGGTCAATAAATGTGCACAGTGGTTTACCAAACCTGGACGGGCACCGTGGATTGTCATTTAATAATGCATGGAATTTGAGTAAGTCCAATTTACTTTTTTCCCTTCCTTGTTAAACAGAACACATTCTAAAAATACCAGTGCAAATGATAGTCATACATAAATTTAAAGCACACATCATTGACTGGGTCATATATATATATATATATATTGGGGGGGGGGGGGGTCGTGGGGGGCAGAATACTACAGTCATCGGTCAAACAGACATGAATACCAGACAGCTATATATCGTTGAACAGAACTAAAGTAAAGTTAAAATGTATTTTTAAGAATACGAACTCTGGACTACAGCAGCCGGGAGTACAAGTTTTGACCCGACCACTATCTCCGATTATTACGTAGCGATCACTTGCACGGACAGCAACGGAGAAGTCAGCGCGCCATTAAATGTTCAGGTGGTGGTGAAAGCGAATTCTGTGGTTACCATCAACAATGTAGAAGGATCTGCAAGTAGGTGTTGTTTTGTGTGCAATGTTTGGTTTGATTTTTGTGCAATAGGGGTCTTCTACATGTACATTCAGTGCTCCATAGGAATCATGTTGACGGCGTCTATGTTTCCCATTCAAAAATATTACCAAATGTCGGAAGAAAGCAAGAAAAAATGACATACAGAAAGAAGATTTAGCATAATTATGTGTTTTTTAAATTAAAAAGATGCACACTTTCACTCAGTTACTTAATACCATATTGGTAGCAGTTTTGCATAAAGCATTACCAAATTGTTTTTCAACTATGCTTTTCCAGTCGATTGGAAACAAATTCTTTCCACTTTTATGTTTTCCTATCTGAACCACGTTACACAGTTAGCAATTTTTAAACTAAGCAAAACCAAGCGATATTTACTTTTTAGAAAATGTTATATTATCATCCGAGTTATTCGCTCTGACGTCGATATCTTTAGTTGGACTAAAGTGTGGTTTTTTTTATGGTTCTAAAATGTCCTAAAAGAGGGTAAATATATTCCAACATGTATTTGATATATGTTAACTGTCGGATGTACGTTTAATATTTGCAAATTATTTAATTTTACATAAACGTTTTGCCAGATGACGTCACACTTGCAGCGTTATCGACGGGAGCGGCAATAACGGTAAAGACGGTAGACGCGACGTCAAACCTGGGTCACACATTGTCTTACTCCTTGACTAGCAGCCCCTCGTACTCGCCGGAGTTTTTCACCATCGACTCAAGTAAGTGAAACTGTAAAGTGGTTCTCCTCCGCAGCTGTACATGCAGAAGCTAGTTTTTTTTTCTATTGCAAAAGTTGCTAAAATTTAAGGATAAAATAAAGCAATTAACAATATCATTAGTAAACATTTTTTGGTTTTGGGAACTCGTCTGACGAGTAAACCTTTAAAAAAAATTAAAAAGAAGTTCTAAAGCCCCTTTTGTTTAAACCAAAAATTTTAAGCTAACAAAAATGAATAAAATAATTCAATAAAATTGGACTCGTTAATGACATTAAAATAAGTTTAAAAAACACGCATTCGCAAAAATACGGTGTTTTATGTTTTTATTTGATATAATGTTAATTGATTTACACATCCTTGGGTTCAACAATGGTTTTTAAGTCGTTGCTTTGTGGCTTGTGCTACATCATACCAGTACAATTATGGTCATGCTGGTGATATCCAGCTAATCATTGGTGGATGAAAACCACGGACTTGGTAAAACCACTGGCGCACCGCAATTCTGATAGAAAATCTCCTTACATGAAAATTCAGGTCCAGGACTCGGACCCTCGCGAAGCGGGGCCAGAAAATTATACGTGTAAATCGGCGATATTAAACCACTCAGCCACGGGCGCCCCAGAATGTGTGCATGTTTGTCATGGTTTGTGGATTGCAACCTTGCCAAACGACACTACAGTCTATTTAATTTGTTCTTGTGCGATTTCTTTTTGCTGCCGCCACAATTCTTCTGTCGCACATATCACTTATTACCTTTACCAAACTTTTTTTCCAGGTACTGGAGCCATCAAGACTAATCGAGAGCTCAAGTACATTGACTCTAGCGTCTCGACAATATATCTGACAGTAGCAGCGCGGGATGTCACAGACCAGATTAAAGTTTACGCCACCCAGACCATCCATCTTACAAGTAAGTTGGTTGGTTGTTCTTACTGCTATTGGTGGTGGTGGCCATAGTGAAGGTGATAGTGGTGGTGGGATGGTGGGGGTGCTGGATGTGGTTGGGGGCGGGAATGTTGGTACAAACAAGAACCAATTATATCGATTCAATGAAAGCATAAGTTATCCCCTTTCTACTACTAATAGTTTGAATGAATGCAAGGTAAGTACTGTTTAAATGTTAAACTGGCCATGGCGATGGGTTGTGCTGTGCGTCGGCAAAAGTCAAGGTCTCGGGTTCAAATATAGACCAACATCGTCGGTTATCCCCCGTTATGGAGAGTAACGTAAGAAAATACTGTGGTTGCCGACGATGATAGACCAATAGATATACAATTTATAACAAATCTGCTAATGATTTTTATGCTGATGAATATTATGACGACAAAGAAACTTCTGCTGTTGCTGATGATGCCTACGAAAACAACAACAACATGACGACTGCCAAAATGATGCTACTGAAGCTGATGATCTGTAATATTTTTTCTACTTCCAGATCAGAACACTATTCCAACCACGACAAACATGCCGCTGACTGCATCGAAGCTGGAATCCCTGGCTGCCGGAACCACCCTCTTCAAGGTGTCGGTGTCAGACCCTGACAGCTCTCAGACTCATACCTACCGCTACACGTGTTCCCCGGCAACCGGCGAAGACACCTTCACACTAGACGCAAGTGGGTATTGTATTGTTATGATATATGTCAATGTCATATGTCGCATCATTACGGGCCTTTCTGTCCTTATTTTGAAAATAAAGTAAAATGACCAGCTTGTTCCAAATGATATGTAAGTAACAATGATAATGTGTCTTTCACCAGACACAAAGAATAATGTTCGGAGAACTTTTAAAAAATTGCTGACAATAAAACGTTACACAATGACGGTGATGCCTGTGTGTACAGTACTGTACTGTACATGCTATTTATAAATGTTAATGTGTGAGTAATAAACATATAGTTTTGCCAGTTTTATTGACGGAACTATTTTACAACGCGGAAGAACAAATACCCCAAATCGACTACATATGCAGTACTATAGTGTAGTGGTTACTAAAATCGAGTGACGTCACCATCTACGATACGTGACAGATAGAATAAGATTTACACCTCATATAAAAATCTTTTACGTAAACATGTATTTACGCATGCGCAGTTTGTCTATATACTATATTGCTGAGCCAAACAATCGCATAAACTAAGTCGAAAATCGCCGCGACGCTTTTGATTCTCCCAAAATCGAGACAAAACAGTCATTTACAGACTAGATTGTTCACATAATCTGGTAATCAAAGACAATATTTCAATTCATTATTTATTGTGGCTCATCTTTTTACTGCTTTGTTGAACAAATGTTTAAAAATGCAAATTTTACCAACTAAGACCATGCCTTATATCGAAGCACCAAATCAGGTGTGTACTTTTTTTCTAGATTCTTAACAACAAAGAAGTAAAGAAACCATCCATTATTTCGTCTTTTTGCAGGTGGTAACTTTAAAATCGCTACGGGCATGTCAATGGACTATGAAAGCATCACCTTCTACAACTGCTCCTTCTACGTCAGCGACGGTATACACGAGGGTGGTCCCTTCCTGTACGAACTGACCGTTCTAAATGACAACGACGCTCCCAAGTTCTCAGAGACCATGCACTATGCAACTGTCAGCGAAGGGGCTGTAAGTATTTTTCTTCTGCTTTATGAGAATCAACATTTTATTTTCCTCGATTGAACGGTGTATATATTTCTACGAAAACAACAGACTATTCCGAGCTTTAAAGTATGTCTTAATCAACTTGCAATTACAAAGAGGGTGTAGCAGACAAGACAGAAAGCAAAGTAGCAGATGATGTAGTTCCCAGCATATTTATTTTCTTACTTTTAGCGCACGCTCTCTACGAGGTTTCTTTTCTTTGAAAGAAACAATTATGCACCGTTTCTCTAATAAAAAACAACATTTTTTTTCTTTTCAGCAAAGTTCTGTATCTTTTACCCCTGGATTCACGTGCACTGACGCCGACGCTGGTGACGTCACAACGTTCGATCTTCAGAACGTCAACAACAGCGATCGTTTCTCCATAGACTCTTCCGGCGTGATGACGTTTAATACGAACTATGACGTCGATAACAACATGCCGACGTCAGTTGTACTGACGGTCTACTGTATAGACTCCGGTGGAACAGATGGGAATAAGAAAACTGGGTCAACTCAAGTTACCATCACTATTACAGTAAGAAATGTTCTTGTTGTTGCTGTTGATGATGATAATGCTGTGGTCTTTGTTGTCGCTGTTGCTGCTGTTGTTATTGTTGTTATTTTGATAATCAACCATCAAATACGACAAAAATGATGCGCGATTATCGTACATATATGTTCGTATTGTAAAAAATACATAAGCAAATACGTATTTGAACAAATAGATATAAAAGTAATTTATATTAACTAATACGCAAATGATCGAGCTAGCTTAGTTAATCTGTATTTATGGAGAATAATTACAAGTGAAATCCATTTACGCCTTTTTTCTAGGATGTGAATGACAACACGCCGAATTTTCCGGCAGCGACGTACTCTTTCTCCGTCAATCAATATACGTCACCGGGTGCCGTCATAGGTACGTAATTATGTCATAACTTTCATCTTTCATGCTTCTTTTTTGTTTAAAGACTGTATTTTAAAGAACATAACTTTTTAAAATATATGTGCTTTGAAATATATCTTTTGTTTTATAAATTTGATCACTTACTTTTTATATCGATATTTAAGTTAAATTTAGGCTATCATGATTGCACGCTAAGATGTATACATACATCTAAATCTAATGAAAATCTTGTTGCTTCGACGCCGTGATCATGTCATCATGTGATCATGGCGTTGAAGTCGCTTATCGTACCTGAACGTACCAATATACATACACTATTGAATGTTGTCTCGCTGTTCCGTTAGGAACGTTAACGCCGACTGACGCCGACAGTGGATCCAACGCCGATCTAACGTGTTCCGGCGTATCAACGTCAGCATACGGTTCCTATTACACGGTGGGCAGCAACTGCAACGTCTACCTTACGAAGACTATAGACTTCGACTATGGTACACACACAGGGTAACGGTTTATATCAAATTCATAAACCATGCACATAAAAAGAACATTCTTGACAGCTTTTAAGCCAAATAAACAATCAACCTAGTATTTTGTAGAATAACACGAAATGTATACGAATAAATGTATACCGGTATGCCACATGTAGATCTCAGTCATAAACAATACACTGATTGGCTTTAAATGGTGACCTAATTATTCGAGCAAGTATGAAGTGTTTTTAACATATGTCCATCTGTAACAACGTCACTTTAAACTTAAAATCAAAACTACGATCAAAACGATATGGTTTTTCTCTATAAGAGATTTTAACCCCGTGACAACATGCCCCTGGCGCCTCAATTTTGATCAGGCGTCGTCTTGTGTCTGGTTTTTAATTTGTGGCTGTTGTTGTTATTATTGTTTTGACCTGCAACGGTCGCTCATGCTTCATTTTTTGTTGATACATAATAAAGTATTTTGAATACATGTTAGTATTAAATGTTAACGAAGCCACAGAATGAGCTCAAAGACAATCTTCTCATGTATCCTAAATGCATCCTCCCCAACAGTTATACAGCCTACGCCAAAGATAACGGTAGTCCGCAGCTTACCGGCACTACGGCCATCGACATCGTTTACTCGGAGGCCACTACGACGACAGTGTCGACGACAACAACGGCGAGTTACAACTTCTGGGATCACGGAGAAAATATCGCCATGTTTGTGATGACACTCCTAGCAGGGCTTGCTCTTTTAGGTAAATCAAAGAATAAGTTAAACATTTACAAATTTTACACGAAGTGAAGCAGACTGTTTTCACTATTTATTATATCATTTGAATGTATTCAATTAGTAACAGTCAATGCTTGTTTAGTTATTTTCAATATTTTCGATGTTTATTGACGTGACGTCATTTGTCGCTATGACATTGCACTGTACCGAACTGTTCGTAGCTTTTATGTCAATTCAAAGATATATGTTCCAAAAACAGCTGATTTATTGTTTATGTGATAAATACAATCCAAAATTTATGTTTATTCTTTACTGAAATTTATTAAACGAGTTTGATGATGCAACGAATAGAGCCTCATTTCGTATCGTCTCTTACAATTACTTAAATATTTTCAGTATTGAATGAACACTCGTGTAAGATCCTTTGTTGCCCTTGCCCCTAACATTCATTCTTAACCTTTTAAACGTAACAAAAGCGTTACAAAGAAAGAAAGGAACATCCGATAATGACTTAATGTGTGTTTTTCATTGCTACAAGATTATAAAAACACACAAATGTAACGATTTCTATAAATAAATGCCATCAGTGCATGTATTTATTACAAGTTTAAACATGTTGCACTTTTAATATATATATATATCTTTATAAATGATATTTCTTCTTTCGGATGTTCTACCGGCAGCAATAGCTCAGGTGGTAGAACGTCGGCTTGCGGATCGGGAGGTCGTGGGTTCGAATCCCGGCCGGGTCAAACAAAAGACTTTAAAGTTGGTAGTAGTGGCTTCCCTCCTAACGCTCGGGGCTAAGGGGACAGCATTACGCCTGACTAGTCGGTGTCAGTATAATGGACCGGCCGGGTTCAGTCCCTGGGCACCTCATAAGTGTCCCTGTGCTATAATGATAGAAATGTCGCTGCGCAGTATCGGCAAAAATGCCGGCTAATCCCAATCCCAATCCCTCTACTATCACGTCAAGTATATGTCAGTTTTTTTCTACTTTTCCAGGACTATTGTCGTACTGTTTGTCCAGAATGTGTTGCGGTGGCGGTTGCGGAGGTGGTCAAGGATGTTTTCAACAAAACCACGTTAGGAGGAGGTAAGCGGTGAATGGGAGTCGGTATGAACTTGGTCAGGGTTGTATGTGACAGAACCACGTTTTGAGGATGCAAGTGGTGTATGGGAGGCGGCGTGGGGTAGTCAGGGTAGTATGGAGCAGAGCCAAATTGGGAGGAGGCAAGTGGTGTATGGGAGGCGGCGCGGAAGTGGTTAGGACTTTATGGAACAGAACCAGGTTAGGAGGATGTAGTGGTGTAAGGTGGCGATGCGGAGGTGGTTGGGTTGTATTGGACAGTACCGGGTGATAAGGCGGAAAGTGAGTTAAGGGAGATGGCTACACTTATCTTCATTTGTGGATGGGGCAGAGTCAGTGATGCAATCCGCCGAATTACATGGATGTTTCTGCCATAGAAGAGTTATGAGGCAGTAAGGGGTGTAAGAGAAATGGTTGCGGTATTCTTCAGGGGTGTATAGGGAACAGCCGAGTTTGAGGCGGTAAGTGAAGTAAGGGAGATTGTTACGTTGATCTTCATGGGTTTTTGGAACACAACCGAGTCTTGTGGCCGTAAATGATGTTAGTGAGATGGTTGTGGTGTTCTTCAAGATGTGTTTAGGCGAAGCTGAGTTATGAGGCGGTAAGTGATGTAAGGGAGATTGTTACGATGTTCTTCAGGGGTGTATGGGGCACAGCCGAATTATGAGGCTAAAAGTGATGTAAGGGAGATTGTTACGATGTTCTTCAGGGGTGTATGGGGCACAGCCGAATTATGAGGCTAAAAGTGATGTAAGGAAGATTGTTACGATGGTCATCAGGGGTGTATGGGGCACAGCCGAATTATGAGGCTAAAAGTGATGTAAGGGAGATTGTTACGATGGTCATCAGGGGTGTATGGGGCACAACCGAGTTATGAGGCTAAAAGTGATGTAAGGGAGATTGTTACGATGGTCATCAGGGGTGTATGGGGCACAGCCGAATTATGAGGCTAAAAGTGATGTAAGGAAGATTGTTACGATGGTCATCAGGGGTGTATGTGGCACAGCCGAATTATGAGGCTAAAAGTGATGTAAGGGAGATTGTTACGATGGTCATCAGGGGTGTATGGGGCACAGCCGAATTATGAGGCTAAAAGTGATGTAAGGAAGATTGTTACGATGGTCATCAGGGGTGTATGGGGCACAACCGAGTTATGAGGCTATATGTGACGTAAGGGAGATTGTTACGGTTGTCTTCAGCAGTGTATGTGGCACAGCCGAGTTATGAGGCGGTAGTGGTGTAAGAGAGATGGTTGTTGTGGTCATCAGGGGGTGTTTGTGGCACGGCCGAGTAATGAGGCTTTAAGTGATGTAAGGGAGATTGTTACGGTGGTCTTCAGCGGTGTATGGGGCACAGCCGAGTTATGAGGCGGTACGTGGTGTAAGAGAGATGGTTGTTGTGGTCTTCAGGGGTGTTTCTTGCACGGCCGAGTTATGAGGCTTTAAGTGATGTAAGGGAGATAGTGGTGGTGGTCTTCAGGGGGGTTTGGGGCACAGCCAAGTTATGAGGCTATAAGTGATGTAAGGGAGATCGTAACGGTGGTCTTCATGGGTGTATGGGGCACAGCCGAGTTATGAGGCTATAAGTGAAGTTAGGGAGATGCCTGTGGTGACCTTCACGTTTTTTTTTTGTAGAACTGAGTTATGAGGCGGTACCTGGTGTAAAAGAGATGATTGTGATGATCTTCAGGGGTGTTTGTGGCACAGCCGAGTTATGAGGCTATAAGTGATGTGAGGGGGGTGGTTGTGGTGGTCTTCACGGGTTTGGGGGGTAGAACTGAGATATGAGGCGGTACGTGGTGTAAGAGAGATGATTGTGATGATCTTCAGGGGTGTATGGGGCACAGCCGAGTTATGAGTCTATAAGTGATGTAAGGGGGATGGTTGTGGGGGTCTTCAGGGGTGTATGGGGCACAGCCGAGTTATGAGGCTATAAGTGATGTAAGGGAAATTGTAACGATGGTCTTCACGGTTGTAAGGGGCACATCCGAGTTATGAGGCGATTAAAAGAAATAATTGTGGTTGTGTAATTTGTGGAAGTGGAAGTAATTTGGCATCATTAGTGAAAGCTTATATCTTTCAAAAATAAATTTTGGTGATAATAATAATAATAACAACAACAACATCAATAATAATAATAATAATAATAATAATAATAAAGAAGGTAAAGATGAAGAAGATGATGATGATGACGATGCTAATAATGATGCTGATATTGATGAAGATGATGAAAATGATAATGATAATGAATTATTTTTCCAGGTATCCTCCTAGACAAATAACACCAGAAAGGTAATTTTCAATAGGTCCCTTTTCTTCAATATAATCTAATAGATGTTCCTATTTTAAGATGCTTGATCATAATATGTTAAATCATAAATAATTTTAAGACTTATGTCCATAGAGTTTTGACATAATGAGATTATAATTTGATTCATTAATCATTTTATTAACCAATAATCAAGAAAAGATGTAAATTACAAGTTCAATTTATCTCTGCGCTTTCGTTTGATTATGGCATTAATAATGGCTGTTCATTTATTAATAGTTATGTTAACTTTTAAAACGTCCACAAATTTGAACCATCTCAACAAAATATCATTAATTATTAATAATTTAATGTGGTTATCGTGTTTAAACGTTGTTGAATACACAGTCTGTGGAATGAAGGATAGCTCGTCAAAATGGCACTTTTATGTGTTTGTTTACAACTTGTACGAAATTTCAAAGCGAGCTTCAAAACGGTTTATTAACGTATCCTATTTACATTATCCCTGACACATTTTTCTTTCAAAAATCATTTTTCTCGTTTCAGTCCACCACGTCGTAAGTACTGATATTTTCTCACATCAACTTGGGTTACTTTTTTAAACAAACAAATCCATTTTTATAACGGTTCACAAAACCGAGACGGTTCTAGTTGCATGAAAAATATGTATATTACCGTTATTTTTTGGTGATTATTGGCTTATTTGAATCGTAATATTATGTAAGCGGCATTTAACAAAAATATAAAAAAGCATAACATACATGAAAAAAAAAACAAATAAAAAAAATGAGAAGTTTAGGTTACTTGCTTAATGTGTAAATACAAGTAAAATAAGTAAAATTAGTTTGTTTCTGTTCTCCTAAACAATGTTTAAGAAGACACAATAACTTGAACCAAATTAAAATATCTTTAGTAGAACAATTTTGACGAATTTTTAGTGATTTCTAATTGCTCTTGCAATATATGATAATATACTATACCATAAAAAATTACTTATTTTTTTAAAACGTCAAATAGATTTTCACGGACTCCAATCAGAAGCTCCATCGGTTTTCCTAAAACGCATCATTTGCCTTTAATTTCTAGGTAAACGGAGGCCCAGGACTCCGAGCCCTATATATCGAGAGGCGACACCTCCCCCGCCTAAACCCACTAGAGTCATACAGACCATTGCTCGACCAGCGCCACCACCATATATGTACGTCTTGTTGGATGTCTCACTTTGCAATCTTTCGAATTTCTGCGTTACATTTTGTCCACTAGCTAAATTCTGAGAGGTTGGCGAGATAAAGTGGGGTAGCTGTGCAGATAGCAGGGGAATGTTTTCTTTAAATTGATAGGCTTTGTACATGAACAGTTTGTTGAAAGTAATTTATTTTATGCTAAATTTCAATGAAAGAAAATGATGATGAATGTCAAATTTAAAATTTTAATCTTCAAGGAAACTAGCGCAATATAATTTGAATAGATAGCCTTACGTCCCATTATAAATGAACCGCGTAAGATGGTGTTATGTTGTTTAGGGACATTGTTGTGAGAAGTCTTTGGTGGTTAGCGGGGCACAGCCCTGTTATGAGGAAGTAAATGACGTAAGGAAGATGGTTGCGTAGGTCTTCAGGGGTGTATGTGGCAGAATTGTAAAAATGAAAAGAAAACATGTTTCGTACATACTGTCGTCATTATAACGAATCAGAAACTGGAAAGTTATTAAATGTGACTGACGCAGCAAAAGTAACTTAAAAAGCTGAATAGTAGTTCAGAACATCCAATTTCAACCAAGCATGTTTTTCAGCAACATGTATTGGAGTATCAAGAGTTATCTAACATTATACATTGTATTTTCAGTGACGGTATTCCAGGATATTACAGGTAAATAGTATTTTATACTTGTTAAACAATATATTTTTATGATAATGATGAAGAGGAAATGGATAAGGAAAAAGATGGCGATGGCGATTATGATGAGGAGGAGAATAAAGAGGAGGATGCTGCTGCTGCTGCTTATGATGATGATGCTGATGATAACGATGACTTATAGGCGTATTATTGTTATGATTTCAAGGATTTTAATAACAATTTTCTCGTCATTTTGTGTTTATAGATTAAAATCCATCTATAGTGTTTCTTTCGAGCATATTTATATAACGAGTGTAGTAAAGAAAACACGTTTTCCGTAATTAGAGAAGTCATTAAATTTATTTCTAGGGACTGAAAATAAACAATTATTTTCAAGAAAAACCCAAAATCTTTTCAGGAATCCTTATCCGCTCCCGCGGCCTGTCGGTGGAGGGCTAATACGAACCGCCCCCGCGCTTCCTGGACTATACAGATAACCAAGTCAATACAAAATCCATTTGTTTGGTTAAATTTGCCATTGTATAATGCACCTATTTATTTTAATAAAACGTATTTGACTTTACGCAATAGGGTCACAATATACGGACAAACTTACACAGAAGAGGCAGTACAAATATGGACTTTATTGTATGTTTTCTTTAGGAACATTGTGTATCTATGTATGTATGGAAAACGCCCACTTAGCGATCATGTTTTCTGGAAGAATTAACAATATAATATATTAAGGTGATCTTTTTTGTTTCACTTATGCCGTTTTAGTAAAAACATAAATTTGTTTGGTGATGACTGTGTGATCTATTATGATAGATGAGACCATTACCGCACATTAGACGCTCAATTTTTATGCCAATCATTGTTTTAGTCGTTAATATTGACGTTTTTTATACAAAATACATGTACTTTATGTTTTGTAATAAATTTTAAGAGTTTTTCTCAAACTGCAGGAATCTTCTCTGACAAATAAGGAAAAAAATATTCAGATTTCTGATGAAAAAACAACCTCTGTGATTGTAATTCATGTTGTATGAATAAATTAAGCTTTTAAATTACTGAAACAAAAATATAGATTTATAACTTAGCGGAAGCTTTCATCCACGTTCGGTTAGCAGCGGAAAGATGAGTTTATTTGCTTCTGATAAGATTGTTCTTAGAATACGAATTGCTCCATTGGCTCCGGGGATAGTAAGAGATTGTAGAGCAATGTCAAACTCAAATTTTATGTTATTTTGTCAAATAAAGTTAAAAGTATTCTACTTCTTTATTTGAAAGGGACCTTAATTTTCTATTACATTTAATGTGTTGTACATTTTCATTTTACTATTCACTTACATAACCGCTCCCTAGATACATGTGTTCAGCAAGCAGTCAGAGAATAAAACACACACAATCAGTACAATTTAAGTTAGTATGACTTGATAAACCAACTTTGCACGGACATAACTGTTCCTTAAAAGTTCTTTGAATTTAATCTATTCGTACTCATGTGTTTCTAATTTATACATCCTAGTATACTAACCAAACGTGAGCAAGATACGTGTACATATCTTGAAGAAACCAAGACGTATAATTCAAAGACTACGGTGACAGACACAGAACGTGAAGCATAAAATACCGATAGACATTTAATGTCCTGCTTTGTTTTTCTATATGTGGTTGAGTTGGTTGTTGTTTTTTGGCATTACACAAATATATTTTAATTATTTTTCTATTAAAGAAAGGCTGGCCTTAGACCATTTTATTTGTTTCACGGTTTACAAACATTTTCATTTCATGTTGTCTTTGTTATCAAATATGTATATTTTTTTTTATATTTTAATAATGTTTTTGTGGTTGGTTGTAAAAGTCTCTAACCTATTCATTTTGTCAGACTTTAATAAAAGGACTTTTGTACAACTACGGACATACATGTATAGTAGTGTATAACTACGAACATACATGTATAGTGGTGTACAACTACGGGCATACATGTATAGCTGTGTACAACTACGGACATACATGTATAGCTGTGTACAACTACGGACATACATGTAAAGTAGTGTATAACTACGAACATACATGTATAGTGGTGTACAACTACGGGCATACATGTATAGCTGTGTACAACTACGGGCATACATGTATAGCTGTGTACAACTACGGGCATACATGTATAGCTGTGTACAACTACGGGCATACATGTATAGTGGTGTACAACTACGGGCATACATGTGTAGTGGTGAATAACTACGGGCATACATGTATAGTAGTGTATAACTACGGGCATACATGTGTAGTGGTGTATAACTACGGACATACATGTATAGTGGTGTACAACTACGGACATACATGTGTAGTGGTGAATAACTACGGGCATACATGTATAGCTGTGTACAACTACGGGCATACATGTGTAGTGGTGAATAACTACGGGCATACATGTATAGTAGTGTATAACTACGGGCATACATGTGTAGCTGTGTACAACTACGGGCATACATGTGTAGTGGTGAATAACTACGGGCATACATGTATAGTAGTGTATAACTACGGGCATACATGTATAGCTGTGTACAACTACGGGCATACATGTGTAGTGGTGAATAACTACGGGCATACATGTATAGTGGTGTACAACTACGGGCATACATGTGTAGTGGTGTATAACTACGGACATACATGTATAGTGGTGTACAACTACGGACATACATGTGTAGTGGTGAATAACTACGGGCATACATGTATAGCTGTGTACAACTACGGGCATACATGTGTAGTGGTGTATAACTCCGGGCATACATGTATAGCTGTGTACAACTACGGGCATACATGTGTAGTGGTGAATAACTACGGGCATACATGTATAGTAGTGTATAACTACGAACATACATGTGTAGTGGTGTATAACTACGGACATACATGTATAGTGGTGTACAACTACGGGCATACATGTGTAGTGGTGAATAACTACGGGCATACATGTATAGTAGTGTATAACTACGAACATACATGTGTAGTGGTGTATAACTACGGACATACATGTATAGTGGTGTACAACTAAGGACATACATGTATAGCTGTGTACAACTACGGACATACATGTATAGTGGTGTATAACTTACGGACATACATGTATAGTGGTGTATAACTACGAACATACATGTATAGTGGTGTATAACTACGAACATACATGTATAGTGGTGTATAACTACGAACATACATGTATAGCGGTGTACAACTACGGGCATACATGTGTAGTGGTGAATAACTACGGACATACATGTATAGTGGTGTACAACTACGAACATACATGTATAGTGGTGTATAACTACGAACATACATGTATAGTGGTGTATAACTACGAACATACATGTATAGCGGTGTACAACTACGGGCATACATGTGTAGTGGTGAATAACTACGGACATACATGTATAGTGGTGTACAACTACGAACATACATGTATAGTGGTGTACAACTACGGGCATACATGTGTAGCTGTGTACAACTACGGACATACATGTATAGTGGTGTATAACTTACGGACATACATGTATAGTGGTGTATAACTACGAACATACATGTATAGTGGTGTATAACTACGAACATACATGTATAGCTGTGTACAACTACGGACATACATGTATAGTGGTGTATAACTTACGGACATACATGTATAGTGGTGTATAACTACGAACATACATGTATAGTGGTGTACAACTACGAACATACATGTATAGCGGTGTACAACTACGAACATACATGTATAGCGGTGTACAACTACGGGCATACATGTGTAGTGGTGTACAACTACGAACATACATGTGTAGTGGTGTACAACTACGAACATACATGTGTAGTGGTGTATAACTACGGACATACATGTATAGCGGTGTACAACTACGGGCATACATGTGTAGTGGTGAATAACTACGGACATACATGTATAGTGGTGTACAACTACGGACATACATGTATAGTGGTGTATAACTACGAACATACATGTATAGCTGTGTACAACTACGGACATACATGTATAGTGGTGTATAACTTACGGACATACATGTATAGTGGTGTATAACTACGAACATACATGTATAGTGGTGTACAACTACGAACATACATGTATAGCTGTGTACAACTACGGACATACATGTATAGCGGTGTCACTTCTCGGAGGCCATTTTTCTCAAAGACTAAAAATGAACAATTCCTTCCCTGTAGACATACGTCCCAAAACCTAGACACTGCAGTAACAACCTTGCCAAAACACATCTCCGAACCCCTGAGTAAGCTGTGCTCACAATTTATTCTCACAATTTATTTTCAAAAAAGCTCCGCGCCGGGAATTCATGTATCCCAATTTTTCACCTTGGGCAAAACCTTAACCTTTGATATTACGTTCGTAGACAAAAACGAGCCTGTTTCTGTTTTAAATTGAGGTCTGTCACAGTTCGAACAATATATATTTTAGTCTTATATGTGATTTATTGCTGCTTTTAAATCATGTATTTTTATTGTGTTATCTGTTTGGGTCGTGTTCGTGTTTTCGAAATAAATGAATAACTTGTATGGCTGCTTTGGTTGTATAAATTGTAACTGATGTTTGTGGTGTTTGTAATTTTGTGATGATTATTTTTACATTCAGCTTTGGCGCCTGTATGACTGTTTGAAGTAGTTCATGCTTTAAACAAGTCAAATAGTGTCAACGTACAGTGTATATCTAACGGATATTATGTTTGACAGGTGATAACATCTGTGATATTTCATTTTTTCGATACAATTGCATATTTATCTTATATGTGCACGTTCTTCCGTCCAATATTTGTTGAAATAAAACAGTTGTTGATTATACGTGTGTTGTTGCTTTTTTTAGTTCAACGTTCACGACCTCAACTAATGTTTCCGCTAAAGTCTGTCCGGGTTTACGACGTTCAGCCTCTGTAAAAGTTTGCCCTTACTGGCGCATAGAACCACGTGATCCGTATTGCACGTGTATTTAAAGCTTTGTTTTACTATCCAGCGTACCAGTTTATGACTGACGTATACATGCATGTTAACATAACGTATATATCAGCATTCGTAGTTTGGCGATATTAAATGTTGATCGACTGAAAATTGAGTTGAAATATGTCGCGACGTTTTGATTCTCCCAAAAAGAGACAGCACAATCTATTAAAAAAACGCATGTTTACATATAAGCTAGTGATGAGAGGTAGCGTTTCATTTCAGACTTCATTGTAGTTAAACACCGAATTGCTTTTGTGAAGAAAATAGTTTAACAATGCAAATTTGACCAACAAAGACCAATTTGCTTTAATGTGAAAGGATAGTTGATCTGCAATAGGTATTACTTTATTTTGTCTCTACTTTTTATATTCTATCTTAATGGCGTATGACTTTTAATTTTTGGACCACAAATTATGAAAATACAAGCAAATTAAATTTACGCTTCTATATAATTTATATGAAAATCTTTTCAAGTTGCCGCAAATATTAGGGATCTTAACTAAGGTGGAAACTATCTATCATACTGGATTTAATATCCAAATGGAGATTTGATATATTTGTTTACATCAAAATGTATACATGCAGAACATGTTTAAAGTTAAATAACTAGATACTGTGGACTTAACGCTTCATCAAGCTTTCCCCTGATATTTAAGATTTTTATGTACCTGTAACTTTGACACGAACATGGCAGAAAAATGAGGGATTTTCTAAACCTTGAACGTAATTGTACATGGATTCTCGGTACGCATGGATTCTCGGTACGCCCTTACGTAAGTCATACTTAAATACGTATCTAGGAATGCTTCTCGGTACGCCCTGACGTAAGTCATACTTAAATACGTAACTAGGAATGCTTCTCGGTACGTCTTTCGATGTTTGGATTGCATGTTAACAGGTGAGATTGTCTTTTAGCAACGAAACAATCCCTTGCCAAAAATAGCTTGTAATATAATATAAGTATTATTGGGAAAGAGGTTACGGTTGTGGAATTGGGATTGGAGGGTTCAAAATTCAAAACCTAGACCGTTAAGTTTTCCAACAGATCTTATTTTATTTGGATCATGAATTAACGCCCAACACACGAAGAAATCAATCACAGCATGTTTGACGTTATTGGTAAAACGACTCGGGATCTGTGTTCAAACAAGGACCCGACATGAGATTTTATAAATTGTCCATTTTGTTTTCACCAACATAATGCAAAAACAGTTCTGTTCAGACTAATTATTACTCAAGTGAACACTTTCTTACACCCAGGTGTACTAAATAGCAATATCTGTCATGAATAATGTTAAAACCTTGCTTTTCATAATAAGTCAATTGCTATTTTTAGTATTTCAGTCTTATATTGAATGTCATGCTACCTTTCACTTGACAGCAACTTTTGATAAGTTATATGTTGAACATCAGTTCAATGTGCAATTATTAACCACATTAGCACATATGTAATAAGAAATAACTTTGCTTTGCAACAACATTATTTCCATCGAAATCAATGACATGTCAAATCGCTCTGTTTACTGTCTCCCTCAGTTTTTGTTTTCATATATTCCACTTCAAAATGCGCGAAGTATTAGGAAACACTAAAGTTCGTTTTTCATGTACATGACCTAGATACAAAAATGCTTCCATGCAAAACATCTTTAATAATAAACAATATGATACTGAAAAGACAAACAAACTATGTTCCTGAAAAATACTCCCTGAACAGTAATAATTTCAGTAATGTAAGGCTGCTGCACACGTGCATTTTCTGCTTGTACAGTTTAGTTTCATAGTTAATTTGAATAAATGTGTCATTTTTTTCTTCTTCTGCATATTAACATCTTGAAAACCCAATTAAATGGGGTCGGGTTTTTCTTTATATTTTGTTTTTATTTTAAATCAGTCTATGCTCTCAGGATCATACAAATTAATATCTTTTCGATTTATAGTTACTGAAAACTATATAAAAACATAACTTTTCAAATATGTCTTCTTCCTTGCTCCCATAAATACTTTAAACTTTTTACATGTTCCAGCTTTTGCGTCGCCTTTGATGCTTCGTATCAATGTTTTGTTTCTTGTATTACACTTAATGTGTTATAATAAGGGAGGTAATCCAAACGAGTTGTTGTGGATATTTACATTTATGCCCTTTAGATTAAGCTCCCATCCTTGTCATTTAATAGTATTGTGAATAGTATATCAATTAATTGATATTCCTTTACAAGGATTAGTCATTATTGTTTTAATATAATTTATAATGTAGATTAGAGCGAAAAGGCGTATTTGTTGCAATGTATACTATTTTTTTATTTAAATATTAAGCTTGTGGGAACAGAAGTTCTTCTTTAGTTGTTCGATTATATCAAAATAGTCTTGCTATGTACATACATTTTTAAGCTACTGGTTGTCGTAAGTTGTGTTTCTTTTCTCCTTTTGATTATGTGTACATTGTATATTGTATATATTGTATATGTATGTCACATCTTTGACCTTCTGGATTTGAAATCAAACTTGAAACATGATAAATGGTCATTTGCTTATTGTATCATGATGGTTGATGGGTGATGATCATGATTGGTGATGACGATTAATGTTGATATTGCTGATGCTGCCGCTGATGATAACAGATGGTGTATGGTGATGGATAATGATGATGATAATGATGGTGATGATGATGATGATGATTAATGCCCCTGCTGGCGTATCTGGTGGTGGTGGTAGTGGTGGTGGTGGTGGTGGTGCTGCCGCCGCCGCCGCTGCAAAAGATTACCAGTTTGAGGAAAGAGGACACTGATAACGTACATACAAAATTATAATGATTTTTATGACGACTATTATGTAACTGACCCTCATCCTAATCTCATATTTTAGTTTGATTTTGAATTAAGAAAAAAATCTTGCTTATTAAATTCATAGAAGGATGGTAAGAGGTAGGTCTGGCTTTTAAATTTCGTTATCGGGTTTCTTTTCCTGACCTACATTAATTTCCCATAAAGCATGGATTTATATTCTTTCCCAAACATACACTGAACACAAATGATTGTACAAATGATTTTGAGAAGAACATTGCAAAATGAATGCAGTATGACTGTTGCTTGCTAGTTCGCTATCATTTTTGCAGGCAACCGGAAATAAACTGGAAAGTGAGAAAACATCCATTTTATATTAATCACGACGGCAGCTTTTTCAAACGATGTTTTCCGAGAATTGCTTTTCGATAATGTAAAGAAATTATTACTGTTGTAAATACTCATGAAGTTTATTGTTGTTGCAAATAAATGGTGTTGCTTATGATGACGATTGCTGATTTCAGATATGTTACTGTTTTTCGATGTTGTTGTTGTTGTTGTTGATGATGTTTATGTTGATGATGATGGTCGTGATGGTGGTGGTGAAAGTGATGATGATTTACTTATTTTAGTTTGGCTTTAAAAATAACGAGACGGACATGCCAATGAAAAGCACTCGTCTGAATGCCATGACTTGACCGTGATGACATACTGACTGATCGTATTGATTGAATGGAATTACAGAACTGACAGATAGACGGACGGACTGACAGGACAAACTGGACGGACGGACGGACTGGACGGATGGACGAATGGACTGAATGACTGACTTACAGACTGACTGACTGACTGACTGACTAGACAGAATGACTGGACTCGCTAAATGGACGGACTGACCGACGGGACGGACAGAGTGACTGGACTGACTTGACAACTGACTGAACAACTGACTGGATGAACGGACGGTGGGACTGGACGGAGTGACTGGACGGCCTGATTGACTGACTTGACGACTGACTGGACGACTGACTGACGGAATTTTTGGCTGAACGGACGGTCGGACTGACTGGACGGACGGGTGGATGGATGGATAGACGGACGAATTGGACGGACTGATGGACTGGACAGACGGGCTGCCTGACTCGACGAGTGATACACGAACTTACTGACTGAATGGACGGGCGGACGGACTGACTGACTGAACAAACTGCCTGGACGGACTGACTGGCTGACTGACGGACAGGCTGGCTGACTGTCTTGACTTGACTTGACTTGACTAACTGACAAACTGGAATGATGAACTGACTGGACGGACAAACTGACTGGACGGACTGACTGCCTGGATGGACGGACTGACGGGACGAAATAACTGAACGGACTGACTGACTGAACGGACGGACTGGACAGATTGACTGCCTGGCATGACTGACTGGCTAGATTGATTGACTGGACTGACTGACTAGAAAGACCGACAGGATTGATCGAGAGGATGGACAGACTGGATGGACTGACTGAAAGGTGTGACTGGATGAACTTACAGGATATACTGACTGGATGGACTGACAGGATGAACTGATTGGATGGACTGACTGGATGGACTGACAGGATGGACTGACAAGATGAACTGACTGGATTGTGTGACTGGATAGACTGACTGGATGGTGTGACTAGATGGACTGGCTGGATGGTGTGACTGGATGAACTGACAGGATGAACTAACTGGATGAACTGACAGGGTGAACTAACTGGATGGACTGACAGGATGAACTGACTGGATTGTGTGACTGGATGGACTGACTGGATGGTGTGACTGGATGGACTGACTGGATGGTGTGACTGGATGGACTGACTGGATGGTGTGACTGGACGAACTGACTGGATGGTGCGACTAGATGAACTGACAGGAAGAACTAACTGGATTGACTGGCAGGATGAACAGACTGGATGGACTGACTGGATGGTGTGACTGGATGGACTGACTGAATGATGCGACTGGATGGACTGACTGAATGATGCGACTGGATGGACTGACTGAATGATGCGACTGGATGGACTGACTGAATGATGTGACTGGATGGACTGACTGAATGATGCGACTGGATGGACTGACTGAATGATACGACTAGATGGACTGACTGAATGATGCGACTGGATGGACTGACTGAATGATGTGATCTGATGGACTGACTGAATGATGCGACTGGATGGACTGACAAGATGGACTGATTGGATGGACTGACAGGATGGTGTGACTGGATGGACTGACTGAATGATGCGACTGGATGGACTGACAAGATGGACTGATTGGATGGACTGACAGGATGGTGTGACTGGATGGACTGACTGAATGATGTGACTGGATGGACTGACTGAATGATGTGACTGGATGGACTGACTGAATGATGCGACTGGATGGACTGACTGAATGATGTGACTGGATGGACTGACAAGATGGACTGATTGGATGGACTGACAGGATGGTGTGGCCGGATGGTGTGACTGGTTGGACTGACTGGATGGTGTGACAGATTGTGTTTTGAATAGATCAACGAGAAGGGCAATGGGTAAGTTTAACGGAGGTGGTATGTGCGTGTGTATAATTAACGTCTGTGTTCAGTACCTCGCTCACTACAAAACTTATTAGTATCTTTAATTAAAAGCTCATCTCTTCATTTTAAATTATTTTGATTTATTTTCTTGAAATATGCTTAAAATGCCGTTTTATGTGAATTTTTCTTTCCAAGGTTCTTCTTTTGTTATTTGTTATGAAAGTAAATTCCATTTTGGCTGCTTTTAATACATGCAAAATACGCAATCGTTGTTGATCAGCATCATTAATATCTACGCCTATGCACCTAACACAACGTCGTTTTCGATCATTTATTGAAAATGATGTCAAAATATAAACGTTTGGGTACGCAAACATCTGATGTCACCTCAGTGTATTGCTGCATTTCCATTTATGGCAATTTTTCACACAAAAACTGTCATCGAGTACTCAACAATAGAATACTTTTGATTAGTTTATGCACCCCTTGATGTTCACAACACCGTAGTGTGGAAACATACTAGGTCTGTTTTGATTAATTATTTGTTTCAATGTGTTGCTATGGAGTTATATAACTGTAAGTCATTATTTTAACATTGTTTTTAATATCGTCACTAAGTAAAATAAATTCATCAATGTTTACAGGGTTGATGTGGAGTTTATATTAAAAATCGTCGTCAAATGGTGGCCATGAACTCTTTATTCGTTCAAAAAAGCACAAACAGACATTGGGAACATTTGTGCAAAGTTGTGTTGCTGTGAAACCAGAGATCAATATGTACGACATTTATTCAGCATGCGTTATAGCTTATTAGTTGTTGTTTTCGTAGCGAGGGTATGCAATATTATACATGAGTATTATTATCTAATAGCCTTCGAAAAGGTTAATTAAAATTTATTTGGTCTTCCTAATCATAATGTGTTACATGTTTGTATGTTGTTGTTTATCAATAATTCAAATAGATGGTCGACGTATGTATGTTGTTTTGCAGAAACTCTGGTTCAGTCATTCTAAGGTTGTTCTGTTTCCATATAAAGTTGAATCTCAACTCAGAAAAATCAAGTGGGACCTGGCAACATCTTAATTTGATTATTGCTTGCTGCCTTGATAAGTTAATGATTGCCACTGTCTTATTTCGGAATTACAAAATAATTTCACTAAAACAAACGGCAGCACAGTTTCAAATTTATGTAATAGCAGCCCGAACACGTTTTGTCTTACTTTTCAATTATTTTCGTACTTCAAATAAAGAGCAATTTAAATGCACCCCAAATGTCAACAAAATTTTAACTTAAGAGATTATTGCAAAGTGATCTTATACCCCAAAGATAAAAACATATACACATAAAACATATGTGATTGAATCGTCAATGTCGACATTCCATTTCGACGATTTCTTTCATTGCATGAAAATCAACGGGCACTCTTGTGCTAGCAAAAATACACGTTTATTGTCATGATAATACATCATCAACTTCAGTCCACTGCATTTTTTACGGTTTCCAAAAAGCGTATGCTAGACACTTTTCATCACGATTTGATCTCCCGGATAAATTGATCTCTCACCAGATTTCATAACTCGACATGAAATTCCCATTTGTTGCGCCACTAGATAACCACGTGACATATATCAGACCACGTGACTTATTATTTCGTGCAGATATTAGGAACGACTTTAAGTGGAATCGTTGCAGAACCGCCAGTACTATAAAATATTCAAATACGTTGATTGTGTCATCATTTGTTGACAGATACGGATTTGCGAACTATTATATAAGTTCTTAATTGGATTTTAATTGCATTGGATTATAATTGCTGTTGACATACTGACAGGTACTGTTTGAGGGTTTATTTAGATATTTTAATTTGCGTAATATATATCCCGAAGAAACTACGTTACTAGTAACACTAGACAAACTAATACAATGCACTAATATGCAAATAAAGATGACTAGAATAAACAGATTTTCGCAACTTGACGTTGATGAATTTGATCGACGATTTCAAGATTTATGAAAATGTAAAAACATGAATAATCTGTTTCCACATAAATTCCGCAATATTTCATATATTTATTTTCATCATGTCCAAAATTTATATTGGTGCGTTTAGAAATATTGAAAATGACTATAAATTATACACAGCCACTTATAACCGAAAATAATAAATAGAGGTTATTTTTGTTTCATTACAGATTATAGGTCTTCCCCGTCCATATACGGACCTGCAAGATGAATCACACAATCTTGCACAACGCGTCAAATGACGGCGCCTTCTTACGTGATCTTCTTCTAATCCTTTACAATGGATCATCATCTGCCATCCCTATTCTCAACCTCTCGGAAATTCTGCAAGAAAATGAAAGGGAAGTCTCTCCGATTGTATGCTTTGCCAACGCATTCTATGCGTACGTCACTCCGGTGATTATTTTCTGCGGTCTTGTAGGGAACGCGATATCACTCCGCGTCTTGGTTTGTCCTCCCCTCCGCCATCTTTCGGCAAATCGCTATCTCTCGGCTTTGTGTATAGCGGACATAGCGACGCTAATTTTCTATGTGCTGACAGAATGGTTACGACGGGGTTTGTCGTATTTTACTACGCCAGATGCACCCATACCCGTGCTTGAAGTGCAAGGCTTGTGTCAAATATGGCTGTTCTTAAGCTATGCTTCAAGGTTTGTATCCGCTTGGCTTATAGTCTGCTTTACTGCCGAACGTTTTGCAGCAGTTTACCGACCTTTGAAGAAACGGGGTTATGGTTTTGTAAACCTTACCATGAGAACTATTTATATATTAATTATCATTGCGTGTGTGATTTCTGCATATAAGCCATTTGTAAGCGAAGTAAGGACCATACGACAAAAAACTATCTGTGCCAGCATTAAAGAATTATCAAACACGGTGTTTGTATTGGATGCTATCTTTGGCTTCTCCATTACTGTTGTTCCTTTTTTAATCATAATGACGTTCAACATACTTATAATATATCAACTGTTCCTGAAAAATAAGGAAAGGAAAACGATATCCATTTCGCCGAAATTTTCTATCAAGGCTGAAGTAACAACAATCGTTCTAGCGGTATCGTTGTGCTTCGTAACGTTTAGTCTGCCATTTCTGGTGTCATGGTTACTGCACTATTTCCATCATAACCCCATCCACGAAAGTGAAAGTCTTTATAACATATATAATGCCAATAAGGACACATGGGACGCCATTTTGCGCATCAGCCGGACGGTATATTACATGAACTTCAGTGTTAACTTTTTTCTCTATAGCGTTACAGGAAGTAGTTTTCGCCGCCATCTTGTGGAACTATTTACTGGGCGGAAGAAGAAAGTCAGTAATCAGTCAACCTTTTTGCTGTTATCTTCGCCAGTGGTTAAACGTGCAGCTCACAGCGGTTCAAGACAAAGTGCAGCCAACAGCGGAACAGGACATAGTGAAACACACACTGGGACAGGGCATAGTGCAGCACACAGTGCATGCTGAAATGTTTAACCAGAAGTGCAGAAAGGTCAAAGTGTGAAACAAATTGGGATAAACATGATGATAAGTGTGCAATTTTATTTACTTACATTAGAACGTACGTGCATTGATGCATGTACATAAATAAACCATTTTATAAATACACAATTTGTTTTAGCTGTAGTTGCGTTTATTATTTGTTTATCCCAACTTGCAAAATTTACGAAGATAAGATGCAAGCATTTTTGTTACCAAATCTGTAAATACTGATATTGTCTGGAACCTCCGAACTGTTGTTTGTCACTCTAATGTATATTAATGTAGCGAATTAATCTTACTTCATTGTCTGTTTTAGAAAGCTATTTTGTCTTTCCATGGGTTGTTGTTGCTGCTGCTGATCTAATCTTTAAATTGGCTTAGAGAAAAGGCATCGCCGAGGACTGGTCTGACACAATTAAAGACAGGCATAGCTTTTGGCAGGGAACTCGAAATGTCCCCGTGAATTAAGTAATTTATAGGTGAAGCAGGTTATCAAACATTACCTTAAGACACGTTAAGATGAAGACCAAGTTAATGCTATGTGCAGTTGATTGTAATGATGGTAGATTAACATTAATTTTTGTGTTTGTACCTTTGAGCCAATAGACACAAGTTTATCAGTTTATCAAACATACAATTCTGTAGTTATCCCGAGAGATTTTATATTTTAGTTGAAATTGCGATGATTGCGAAAATAAAAATAAACATTTCAAGCATTTAATTGTCCAGTCGATATTGAGTGCGTTCATGGCCCTGGTAGTCCAGTATATGTTTGTGTGACAGCGTTTATTTTTGCTAGAGATGCGAACTCCCATAATGATCAGGAGTAGGACGACCATAGTTACTGACTTTATTTGTTTTCTGTATTTTTTGACAAAATAAAAGTCTTTTACTCCACATTACCCATTATCTGGTTCCCTGTCGTACTCTAACATAGTTAACTGGGAAGGAATTCAGGACTTGCGTAGAACACTTTGAAAAAGTGTATTTGTGACATTATTTCATAAACGTGCGACGATTAATTTTGAAAAAAAATTCGATATAAAGTAGTTTTTTTTGCTTTTGTTATGTACCGAAAGTATGCATTATTATCGAAATATTATTGGACACAAATATGACTTAGGAAAATGCCACAAATTCAACTTAACGACACATGAGCGTGTACATTGCTTCCGGCTTATATTCCCCTTTATATCGAGTCATAAGTTCAAATGAGAATTGTTGCATCGCCTTTAGGGTGCTATACGACAGTTTGGACCAAGAATATTTCCATTAATCATCTTAACAAAGTGTTGTTACCTGAACAGATCTCGCAAAATACTGTTTATTGATGTCCTACACCTGTCTAAAAAGTGACTCACAACTCCACAATCGTCATTACAAACATGTATTTACTATCTGAGATATAAAGAATACCAGGTTAGTGTTGATATAGATAAAAGTTATCATGCGAGGCTAAGAATATCAGAAAGCACGAGGCTCTGTCGAGTGTTTCTGATTTTCGGGCCGAGCATGATAACATTTCTCTATATCAACACTAACCTGGTATTCTTTCTATCCCACCATCAACAGTCTCTTTTTAAATGGATTAAAAAAGGGAAACATTTAAATTTAGCGCTACTGCTCCTCCCCTACATGATCTGCATTCCAATGCAATACACGAAATTCATTCGCGTGCATAGAGTAATTTGGCTATATAAAATACTTCTATTTTACCATTAAAAATAAGACAATAAACATGTCATTTCTTTTATTTTATTTGCACTATACGTAAGATTATAATTTTATTGATTTCGATAATTAAAAATAATGATTTGAAAATAACAACAACAAAAATCACACCCTCGTGTAAAGTTATACATGAAGTGTGTAATGTCAAGGACGTGTAACATTAAAGTTGCTACGCACATGGCATTAAGAAACGCGAATTACATTCGAGGTTTGTGTGTGTTTGTGGATGTAACAAACAAATTGCTCATGGATTTTAATTGTTAATAACATTAAAATTCTCAACATTGAATATAGCGCCATTAAATTGCGAAGATAGTTGTATTTTTGACAGGGTAACTTGCGACTTTTGAAGAAATGTTGGGGTTGGAGGTGGTGTGCTGGTGTTCATGTTTAAGTCTAGATCTAAAGATTGAGTTTTTCTAAACCATTTGAATGTTCATCATGTAACGACATTTGATCATCAGGTTCTGTCTCAGATTACGCAGCTGATTGTTGCTTTCTGAGACAGTCAAAGATTCAAGATCAATTTCCTTCTCAAAAATGTTAGGATTAAAGCCAATTTTTTGCCTCAAAATCCTCGTAGCTCATCTCTACAACACTGCGTAGGTTTTCACACGATTTTTCATCACATTCTTTCAATTCACACCAAATAACATCAAAACAACAGGGACTCACATAATCTGACATTTTGACAGTTGTTTTTATGTTTGCAGACTACAAATTTGTACTTTTTTTTATTTTATTACTATTCCTTAATAGTTTTAATCATGTGCCTGTATTACATTTTGTTTCAGATTTTTGCAAGTTGTTGAATTATAAATGTGTACATTTTGATTAAAAAAGCTTTTTTATGTATACATTGTTTACAAATTTTCTATATCATTGTTAAATAGAACTTCGGAAGATTGCGATGAACTGTCCGGTTAGCTCAGTCGTTTAAGATGTCGCTACTTAAATTTTCAATCCTGCAGAACAGAGATCGAAACCTCGCGCATCCTATTTTTTAATGGCCTTGTTTGTTCTATTAACCAATCTTTATATTATGCATATTTTGGAGGTTTTTACAAGGATAATTAGGCGATAAGTGAGTTTCGTTCACGTAAACATTCCTGAACGTTGCGCGAATATCGGTTGATAAAGCTAATCTTTATCACACGGGTTATATCAACCGATATTTACAGAGATGGTGGGATAAATAACACATTCAGCTATTTTTAAACTAAGAACACCCCGTGACCACTTATGTTTTAGTTCATCCACGTCATCCGCTGTGACGTCGATGTCTATATTTAGCAGGAATCTCAATCGTTCTTATTTATAGATTTGCAAAGAAATAACATTTTAAGTGTTGATTAACAAGATTTACTGCCCTTAAATTGAGATACGTTTGAAAATCGTCAAAGCTTAGACTAAAGTATGATTGCTTCGGCAGAAATTATGCACAAATACCCCAAACAGAAGTCCGATAATGTCACATATATTTTGTATAGACAAACTGTCGGATACCACCTTTAAGGGTTAACTTAAACCAATCAAATACATGCAGCTGCGTCCAAAAATATTGAATATTTAGATTTAGATTTCATGTGTCCTTCAGCTCTGGGTTCGAGTCCCTTCCGTTGTGAAAGCTAGGGAGGTATTCCACTGTATGCAGTGCGTATGTGTGAAATACTCTGCAGGGTCTTACTTGGAAAATGATAGCTATGCGTTGCCATGGATATCATAACGGTTTCGTTGCTTTGTGTAATAGCCAAATTAATAAACAGCGTAGATGTACATATTTGTAAATACGTGAGATTTTTTTAATAAGAAAGAGGTAATTATTTATTGCCCCTTGAATAATTCACAATAATTGTGACAAAAATGATGCTGAAGGCTGAAGTTGTTTTGGTGATTAAGGGAAAGCAATCGACCAAACACCAGCTAAGATATTACGAATTACAGATATTATTTTTATTTTTAAAACGTAAATGTCGAAGGTTTATATGGCAACGTTATATGATGATGATCGATATGAGGATGACAATGATCATTTATAATGGCGATGCTGACGATTATCGTTATGATGATGATGATGATGATGATGATGATGATGATGATGATGATGATGATGATGATGATCAAATAAACAAACTGAAAATGAAGTTAGGAATATTTGTATTTTGAGATATAAAACAAATTTATTTTATGTAGAAGTGGGTAAGAGTTAATGTAGTTCATAGGGGACATAACTGTGACAATTTTGAGCGTTGCAGTGTACTGGTTGTGTCCCTTAGTAGAATTGGAAAAACCTAAACAAAACAAACAAAAAACATTCTCTAACTTGATTTTTTCGCCTCTTTTAAAGTTTCTCAAATATAATAAATTATTATTATCATTGCTTACTTGATTACTTGATCTTTTGTATGCTCTAATGAAAAATAACACAAATAACAACCAATGCGGTAAAAATTCAAGTATTTAATTGAATATGTGTTTTTTTTACAATCCATGTAAAACAACGATACTAAGAAAGATGGCTAAACGGACGGAGTAGCAAGTCCTTAAACTAAGGTAAAACTTAAGTGTCCTTTCTGTGCCACTGCAGCTGATGCTATTGTTTTTGTTGAGACATTGGTGTGCCTTGTTGCCGCAGGGTGGTGGTTACGATAACGTCTACCTCATTTAAACACAAAATGGCCAAAATGACAAGTACATTTTGATATCCAAAGATTTGATAAATACATACTGATAAAAAGTATTCTGCTTGCATTACGTCAACTTTCATTAAGACAAAGGGAAGAAATATAAGTAAAGATTTTAATATACTGAACGAGTGGGCGCTGTGGGTTTCTTCATAAGGGTCGTTCATTGAATCTCTAAAGATGTACATTTCATAAAATGTCGAAGTTTATCGTGTATACTATTTTCATTATACTTCTGTAAACATAACCCATTTAGATAACTTATGAATTTCATAATCTTTGATCTACAAAAAACCAAATGTGCATATGAAACTCCCTTCATGGGCCTCCTTTTACCGCCAATATCCAACGATCACTTTGCGCATGACGGACTTGTTACCCCTTTCGGGTAGCCCCTCGTTTCTCTTAAAGAATGTCGTAAAAATCATTGCGCTTCTGATATAGTAGCTTTACAAGGGATGATTGTGTATAAACGACTTTAAATATAAAAGAATGTCCCCATTATACCGCAGTAATTGCATACATGGCAATTTTTAAGCGGTGTTCAGTAACCTGAGATTTCTTTTGGCTATATGAGCTCGCGTAAGCTCGTGGTTTTGTTGTTTCAGTTGAGCATCCCACCAACAACTTTACTTTGGTGGAGACAACTGGTGTAGGCGTCCATCATATAGTGAAGCATATACAGAGCTGCTTTCACTGTAACAGCTTGCCATGAACGCGTGATTACTCTCGCAATCATTTTATCCAAACAAATGACCAACAGTCAACTGAGGTAATGATAGTTTCAAGGTGGTATTCGATAGTTTGGACTAAAGTTTTGTTGCTTAAGCAACGAAATTAGTATTGTTACTTAAAGATCCCGCATTGCTGTTTATTGGTGCTTATATCTATGGGAAAAGTGAATCATGACACCATTTCCGTCATTACAATGATCACAGTACTCGTATATCATCATTCGGATTTTCCACTCAGACGTCGATGTCTATTTTCTCAATCATGGTGGTTTATAGATTTGGAAAGAATGAATATTTAGATCGATTTATTTTACCATTTATACTGTCTATCAATTGACCTAGTGATCAAATAGTTTTTACTTAGATTAAAGTATAAATTTATAAAGAAATTATGCCCAGATTTCCCAAAGCAATGGGATATGGTTACATGTATTTATATGTAAACTGCCGAATACCACCTTTAATGTCGAGTCAGACAGCGTTATCTAACGTCTGATTGGTCAGACTTAAACCTCTAACAGCGTTTGACTAGTATGTTCGAGGCTGCACAATCTAGCGCACATTGTGGCATAGAACATTTGTTTGTTTCTTTAATTTTTGTCAGCGCGCATAGCGTCTATATATAATAGTTCCTGGAAAAGCCCTATGGGGTGCGCCATGTTGATCTACAAACAAGTGATGTGCGGCGCTTTTATGCATTGAAGATCTGTTATTATTTATACTCGTGAATCACAATTAAATAAGGATGTAGTTTAAAATGTTGCTACACCATTATCTGTCAGTTGAAATTGTTAATGTTCAATATGTGTATTTACAGATTTGTAAAACTGCATTTGTTACAACGACGTTCTATGTACAAGTAAAATGTTATGCTTTAATCTGTTTGTATTTGGGCCTTTTCCTGCATATAACTTTAAGACATTTAAATCTGATGACATTTTATTTTCTTAATAACAATGATTCGCTGATTCTTGGTTGGTGTGTTGTTAGGCAAATCATGGTTGAACGGGACCTCGAATGCGATCTTTGATGCTTTGCATAAAAACTACATAAAATAATGTATTATTTTGCCCAGCAATTAACATCTCGTGGTCGGTCGATGGTTCTTTTACGGCACCTTCCGATCCGGAGTCCAATGTTTTAACTACAATACCAGTACAAATTGTTGTATATCATTTTAGTATCAGATTATGTTATTATTGCATCTACGGTTTATTTTATATTTATTTTTAGCGATGTCAATCTATTACTGTGGAGGAAGTCTACAAGACAAATGTCTGGACAGAGAAACCAGCACACAGCAGGTCAGCCGGATCACCAGGTCATCCAGGCAGACAGCAGGTCAGACGGATCACCAGGTCATCCAGGCACACAGCAGGTCAGACGGATCACATGGCCATCCAGGCACATAGCAGGTCAGCCGGATCACATGGCCATCCAGGCACATAGCAGGTCAGCCGGATCACATGGTCATCCAGGCACACAGCAGGTCAGCCGGATCACATGGTCATCCAGGCACATAGCAGGTCAGCCGTATCACATGGTCATCCAGGCACATAGCAGGTCAGCCCGGCACACAGCAGGTCAGCCGGATCACCAGGTCATCAGGCACATAGCAGGTCAGCCCAGCACACAGCAGGTCAGCCGGATCACCAGGTCATCAGGCACATAGCAGGTGAGCTGGAAGAGCTCTCCATATGACAGTTTTTGCCTCTAATGGGACTCGAACCAAAGATGCTTCCGCAAGTTGAGTTTTAACTATTTTGTACCGTATTATTGTACGAAAAAACTACATTCCATACAAATATGACACTTTTCAAAAAGTAGGGATTATGATGACCGGGCATATATTAAGATCTAAAACAAGATGCATAGGATTAAAAATATTATTACATAAAATACGCATGCAATTAAAACAAACGCGGCACCAAATAAAACCTGCAATAAAAGCGCGGGGCGCATAAAACTATACCCAGTTTCTTCTTTCAACTCCGTCCTTTCGATAGTCGTAGATATGGTAATTAGATATGTTTTATAGAAAAGAAAATAACGCTTGACATGTGAATGCAAATAATTTGTATGCACAATTTAAACAAGATCAACAAAGCGAGGAGAATTGAGAAGTGTAGTATGCTGTGCTCAATAGGGGCAATTTTGAAGCTTCGGAGGAATAAGTTTGACACTATCAAATCTCGACAAAGAGACAATTGTCAGAAGTTTGTGCAGAATAAACTTGTTGACATTTTAATTAGCAAGTACACGTATAACAAGGCTAAAGGGAAATATGAAATTGCAGACGAATAATATTAGTAAATTACATTGAAGTGTATTATCTGTTGCCTGTGTAAATCATAATAAACAATTAAAGCGTTACGTAGCAAGTAACCCAAAGGTTTCTCGGAGTTTTATCATATCAATAATATGGTAATACTTTTAATTAAAACAAATCTGTTTTAGTTCTTCTCTATTGTTCAATCTGCGAAGAGAACGGCGACGATATTTCAAATGAGTCCTGCCTTTCCGCAGCCTGGTGACATTCTTATATTTAAACCACGCCCCATTGTTGTCAGTGTCTGGGTTTGGGTGAGCGTTAGATTGGAATCTACAGATCGGTATGTCATACCAAATGTGAAGTCCAACCATTTCAAAAAGTTACAAATGTGTAGCTAGCTTGTTGTGTTTTAAGTAACTTTAACAAGGCTTTAACAATGTCTGTATCGTTCAAAGTCAGCAAATTAGAATGGAAGTCGTAGAACAAGAGCGTGATGGCCCTTAATCTCTCACCTGATGACACAGGCTTTTAGTAGGCTCAAATATGGCATCAAGTAATTAAGAGTTATTTACTTTTAAAATCTTTTGTGAAGACTGGACCATTAGTGTGGCCACTGAGTTGATAACACCTTCTAAAATTTTACCAAGTAACCTACTGAATCCGCATGACTCACTTTAAAACATATGTAAGATTTCATACTGGCGAACATACTGGCCAAGTTTGATGCATATTGGGCCATAAATGGGGCCTCTAGTGTGTTCAAAAACTTTTGCTAAGATTTGACATAGTGACCTACTTTTTGACCCCACGTGACCCAATAATACACTAATCCAAGATTTCATGCAGACAAACATTCTGACCAAGTTTGATGAATATTGGGCTATAAATGTGGTCTCTAGTGTGTTCACAAGCTAAAATGTTGACGACGGACGACGGACGAAACGGTATCACAAAAGCTCTCCTTGAGCACGTTGTGCTCAGGTGAGCTAAGAATCCTTACAGGTTGAGAGTAAACAATGGAGCGATGCACTTTCAATACGGTCAGTCGTAGAGGAATCCCTACAGCTTAAGAGTAAGCCATGGAGCGATGCCACTTCCAATACAGTCAGGCAGTCATATAATGACTCTTACAGGCTACGATGCCACTTCCAATACAGTCGGGCAGTCATAGAATGACTCTTACAGGCTACGATGCCACTTCCAATACAGTCAGGCAGTCATACAGTGACCCTTACATGCTACGATGCCACTTCCAATACAGTCAGGCAGTCATACAGTGACCCTTACAGGCTACGATGCTACTTCCAATACAGTCAGGCAGTCATACAGTGACCCTTACAGGCTACGATGCCACTTCCAATACAGTCAGGCAGTCATACAGTGACCCTTACAGGCTACGATGCCACTTCCAATACAGCCAGGCAGTCATACAGTGACCCTTACAGGCTACGATGCCACTTCCAATACAGTTAGGCAGTCATACAGTGACCCTTACAGGCTACGATGCCACTTCCAATACAGTCAGGCAGTCATACAGTGACCCTTACAGGCTACGATGCCACTTCCAATAGTCAGGCAGTCATACAGTGACCCTTACAGGCTACGATGCCACTTCCAATACAGTCAGGCAGTCATACAGTGACCCTTACAGGCTACGATGCCACTTCCAATACAGTCAGGCAGTCATACAGTGACCCTTACAGGCTACGATGCCACTTCCAATACAGTCAGGCAGTCATACAGTGACCCTTACAGGCTACGATGCCACTTCCAATACAGTCAGGCAGTCATACAGTGACCCTTACAGGCTGCGATGCCACTTCCAATACAGTCAGGCAATCATACAGTGACCCTTACAGGCTGCGATGCAACTTCCTCTACAGTAAAACAGTCAAAGAATGACCCTTACAGGCTGAGACTAAGCCATGGAGCGATGCTACTGCCAATACAGCCAGACAGTCGTAGAATGATCCTTTCAGGCTGAGAGTAAGCCACATAGCGACGCTACTTACAATACAGTCAGACAGTCATTAATGGCCGTAAGCCTGCTGCATAGGTATGAAAATAACGAACGATAACTGCGTTGGAGGATGAATTTCTGGCATTTATCTTAACGATTTAGGACCATCATTAGATCGTCAATCATCGCCTTATTACGCTACCTTTCGTAGAAGTTACGGAGCCACTTCGAGATTACTCGGCTATTTACGACATTAAATAGTCTCAAAAACTAAAATTATTGAAAGTATTCGTTTTTGAACACTTAACAGTATTTTGATTTAAATAAGGGTATATTTACGAATATTCCCACAGCGTTTTTTAGTTTTATTTCTCAATAAAACGCCTCAATGACAGGAAATGAAGAATGACTGAGAAACATTTTCGTAATGAAGAACTGTGAAGGTCAGCCGCGATTTGTAGTTCAAATGTGACACTATATATTGCTGCTGTAGCATGTTGAGAACTTAGAATATTAATTTATTTTTTATAAGGCATGTTTAATTGATTCATGCTGCTTTGTCTGTATGTTTATTTATCTGATTAATAAGAAAAATGGCCGACATAATCTTGTAGGGTGTTCTCTAAGGTGCAGTATATCATACAAACTACATGGTAAAAATTGCCAATTTTTTGCTAGATATTTCAGGTAGTATGGTAAATAATTTCTGTGTATTTTATTTGGATGGACTTTGTCACTAACTTTATAAAAAATCTTTTAATAAATGAAGTACATAATCAGAAATTCAAAAAATGGCTATTTTCGAGTACAAATGAAAAGTATTTTTACTTTTATATATTTTATTGTAAACAATATGAAACATTTGATATTTTTGGTTGATAATATGATACCTAATGGACAATTTTATACCATATTTGCCATATTTTAAAAGAATTTGTGAAAAATAAGACACTTTTTACAAGTCATAGGTTTGCAATTTTTTGGCAATTTTGAGTTGTGACCCCATAAAATGTAAAACTTGCCATAAATTACTTATTTTATAGTAAAAATCTTTTAAATTTTGCAAACATGTCTAGAATTAAGTATAGAATAAATATATTATAACATTTCATGTGTCCTGTTTTATGACAATAAAGGATCTAAAGCCTTAAGTCTGGCAGGGAGGCCTTTGCATCCTAAATTGTATTTACTTGACTAATATCACTGGCGTTAAAACACAACAATTCATTTTAGCACATAACATTTGTCACTGCGATTTCATAAATATCTTGTACATGCTCTCATACTCTTGCTATGTGAGCTTTCACGAAACACTTCAGTAATTCTCTGATAAAATGGAATTTAATATCATGCTACTGTAGTCATGAAAAACAAGACATGCTTTCATAATATTATATTGCATATATATATAAACTAACATTGACCATGATGTATGGCTGCATTGTTATTTTGCCTTTTCTCTTTGCTACGCAATGGAAATGACGTCAGTTGCTTCATAAATTCCATGTGACGTCATATTTTGTTTTCGTGCTCGCTTATTGTCTGTTTGCTTGTTCCATAAAATCACAAGAATAAAGTCCTATGTTGAACGTGTCCTGTAGGCTGCAAACGGCCACATCTTTCATTTGTTACATAGGGAAAGTCTAATGAAAAACACAGACTTCCACGTATGGTTCTTTAAATAAACTTATGTGACCAGGTTTCTTCAATCTTCTGTTCGTCAATCCGTCCATGTGAAGACCCTGCTAACCGGAAGTCGGTGAGATACAATTTTTATGCCAAGATATCTGGTAACACGGTCTCTGCTTTCGTGCTTTGTGTAATTGCGTCACACAGATCAGATTTTAAACTCGATCCTAATGACGTAGTGTTTCCTTCCAATTTTAAACATCCGAATGATCTATCACATATACATAACAAGTTTGGCTTCCGCCGTTAGTTGGATGTGAAACTAAATCCATCATGCCTCAAGAAACAATCATGTTACATGAGTACACACAATCCTTACCGCAGCCGCCGTTTTTTTTTTTTTTTTACATGTCATCATTATTTCTCCACAATAGTAACATCAGCAAGCGAGAACGACAACATCAGCGGCAGCAACAACACAATGGTATAGATTGTTACGAGAACAATTGAACAATTAAATTTCCCATTTAAACATTTGCCATTCATTGCATTGAAAGTCATTTATGTTATTTTATATCCGAATTTAATACAAAAATAATAAATCAAACAGGCCAATATTAAAGGTGTTAGTTGTAAACTTAAAACATCATTTTCGAATGCAGACAAATTCTCGATCCTTATAATCAATGTTTAAGTAAACCATTTATAACTCTTATATATCCAATTTAGACCAGTCAAAACAGATTGTCTGGCCCGTTGTCCACGTTTTCTCCGATACTGCCGTTGATATACATCGTCGTCTTTATTCGTTGTCTCCATATACTTGTTTGTTTCCATATTTAGTCTTCACATTTCCATTGTCCCGACCATCCATTTGGTTTCCATACTGCTTTTTTTTCTCCATATGTCCATTAACACGAGCTTTCCCGACGTCCACATCTTATGTTGCAAGCACGTGCACATGCGGATGAATGTTTACCCGGTGATGTTTAGATGAAGCACCAAACCGGGCGAGCATTCACTGCACGTGACAGTGACAAAGTCCACTAGAAAACAAATCTCTTCCCGAGGTAATAAAGACTGCTCTTTTTCTTGAAGGAGTTTTTAACTCTGAGAAAACTGTTCCTGTTCTGAAATCACTGTGGCAAATAGTCAGACATATACGAATATGACGTCATACTCAAAATCTGATGACGTCATAAATCCAACTCAACTGAAGTAACTCAACCGCTGAAATGTGCACGAATCTATCTGTGTGCATATCTAAAGACATGGTGTTTATCGAAAATGATGGAGAAAATATACTCAATTACTACTGATCACAAATATATCAGTTTACATAATAGGTATCAAAAACAGGCCTTTCTTAATTTATTTAACTATGGGTGTATTTGTACAAGTCGCCTAGCAAATAGCGTTTGCAAAGCACAAAGGCCTACGTCACTGATAAAAATGCAAATGGAAGGTAAAAGTTACGTTGAAACAAGACATTACTTAAAGAGAGAAACTCAACAGTTACCTCGTTGGTCCATCGTAAAAAAAGGCAGACTAGGATGCTCAAACCTAGTTTAAGATATCTAACCTTTCACTTCCTGATGGACGTTTTTGTTTTTATCTGAGACAAACAGAATTTTCATTATTTTTATTTTAAATCCAAAAGGCAAAAGGCCCGTTTGGCATACATATACAATATATACAATACGCAATAAACACATCAAAAGAAAACAACAGAAAAATATACACCATCAATTGATTGACAGACAATTTATATTACTATTAAAACACATTAAAAAACCATCAACGTAAGACAATTAACAGTTACCTGCATTAGGAGTATATGTTTAAACAAAGAATTGTGTTTTCAAACAATATACCCCATATATAGATTTAAGGAAAAAGTAAGTTTTCTTCGGCAGTCCACTGTCCTAAAATTATCTGCTAAATATCACCCTCAAGATACGGTTATCATGACCTTGTTGCTTTTTAATCAAAATGCTCATAAAAGGTTCCTCAAATTAGCAAGCGTATCAATCTTTGTTTGTAGCTTGCAATTACATGTGCTAACAAGATATTACATAATAAACAAGTTCTTATAATATCTCAATATATTTATTTTTTCAAGAACATAAGGATAAAGCGATCTAAGGCGGTCAGATTAACAAATGTTTAACTTGTTAAATCCTAGAGCTATGGAAACCGATGTGATTTTAATATGACCAGAGCCCAGTGGATTTAAATCAAGTATATTAATATGGTTCTTTCTGTTTATATAGCGAAGTCATGAATCGTTGGATCACGATTGTTATATGATATAGACGTGCCAATGACTTATAGTATGAATGGGTCTAAACTGCTAAAATGATAAAAACTGTATACAGTAGCTAGATATGTAATGTAAAACTAAAGATGTGTATTATCATATAATGATTTCTTTATTTTGCTTGTCAAAACATTCACTCATCTTTAATTGAATTTGTATTTTTTCAAATGATGAAGCAGGTAAACATCTCACTGCTTTTCTGACGCGTATGATTCTAATTTTAGATTAGGCAAAAGTTACAGAAAGGTCAAGACAAAATTAGAAACTGCAATTATGATGCGAACATGAATTGGCCTCAGTGTCACTGTGTTTATTACTTTTTATAACATGAAGTCATTAATAATAGACCCAAGATGACGCATTCACACACACAGCAACAGCAACAACAAAAAACTAAAACAGTTTGTGTTGTTCGTTCCCATTTCAGCTGCATGCAAAAAATTACAACAGTAACCCAGTCAGTACAATCAGTACTGGTACCATCTTGACGACTCTCTTGATATCAGTTCTAGGTGGAACTGACACTGTAACCTATTGACAAATATTCTTGTGTATATTCGTCGACCCCCTCCCTCCACCGTTAAAAATCTCTGCAAATTGAGTCGTTAAAATACACTTTTCGAGAAGATCATTACTAAAAAATCAACGCCAAACCTCCCCACCCCCTATCCCCACCCCAGAAAAATCCTAAATCAGACCCCTGAGTCAACTTCTGGTGTTTCCAGCCGTAACTGTCCGAGGTAAATCTATATCATTATTTCTCATTTGCTTTTCGGTTCTAGAAACCTAACGCTAAGTTATATAATCAACCATCCGTGAGTAAATGATTAGAAAAAAATACTCAACCAGGATCGCACTGGTGCAAACTGCATCCTTGTTGTGTTGTTTTGTGTGTGTGTGTTGTTGTTTTTGTTTTTTGGTGTTGTTCTTTTTTTGTTGTTGTTTTTGGTAATTAATTAATAAACCAATGCGGGTCATTCGTATTATTGCAAGTCATATCGAAACACAGTCAACACTCCAACAATCGTTATAATCGTTAAGATATTCAGTGTGATAAAAATAACTGTATGCATCATTTTTACAGCATTTAAAACAGGGGCAATCAAGTAGTCCTTTATCTGGGCCAGGGATGCACGGTTATCCTATGTTAGTACTGCAGTTGTAAACATACAAATTAGCTTGTCTTTTTTGTGCACCGACATAATTATGATCTAATAGGCGCGTCCATTTAATTATGGGTAATGTCTGGTTAGAACCACCGCGCACCGCAGATCGGCTGCTGAAATTCCGTCTTAAATGTAAGTTTCGCACGACATGAAATGAAATCAGTATCGGATTACAATTGATAACGTCTTATTGAAAATTCACGGATCGCAAATGGATGTCAGTAAAAACTACATAAATCGTCTTTATCGAGTACGAACAGCGTAACTTTTAATGGCCACGTCTTGTGTTTTTAAGTAGTGCATGGTTTGAAATAAAACTTAATACAACAGTGGCCAGCGTAGTGACACAACGAAGCTGTTGTTGAATATTAAATGAGACTACGAGTTTCGAAACTCATACAATCTTAAAAGTTGTGCTGTCTCTGTATGTACATGTATATTTGCAGACTTGAAAAATATATTTGCAACTAATGTTTATTCTGTTTCAACAAGAACGCACACATAATGGAACATCTATTTATTAAACAATACTTAAAATTCAGAAGCAAAATGTTTGAATCTCATCAACATTGGGGAAAACCAAGCAATTGAACTTCTTATTGTTTTGTCGATAGTATTTGTTAATCTGTTGAGAATTGAACAGGAATCCATAGTATCATGTTAACCTGCAGGCTAATTTATTCGTGTATGATGCCCCTATACAGGCTCACATACATATAACTTTGTTACTTAAACGTTCTAAATGGTCGTCAGTGATTCTCCACACACGAAGGAAACTAAATCCCTTGTTCAAGTTCATGTATACACGTACCTGCGGGAAAAGTTTCAATCTTCTAAACTACAGGTGGTGGCTTTTAATTTAAAACCATCATTTCAACGTTAAACCTTAACCTACTATGTTAGTTCAAACCCAATTCAACTTCCAATTATTTCCTGACATTAAAATAAAATTAACACAAAGCTGGCAAATTCTGCGACAAAACAAAAAGAGATGATCTTTATCGTAACGGATCTGGTCTGGATCTGCACGTTTTGCCTTGATATAATCAACATGTGCTTAAACGGGTTAAGCGTGATATTATCTGCCTAGGAAAGCATTTAAGCATGGTTTTCAGCCAGTCAGTGGTGTCGTATTTCCCAGTTTTAACAATTCGTATTCAATGTCTGCACGAGTATGTGGGGGATATATCGCCAGCAAATCTCACGAAAGAAGTCAAAAACACAAAAAAAACGCGTCTCCGCTCCGATGGCTTTAAATAGCCCAGTTGTCGATTGTGAATGGATGAATAATGTTTCTCAGAGCTCGGGTGCGGGTATTATGATTTTGATAATTATAAATAATGTGACATCGCTCCTGTTCCTCGCCTTTGCACGTAAATCTTCACTAGATATTATTTCATTTTCCTCGTCATTATAAACTAGTAGCCTACAATGATTTAGAACGAGTTTCCTTTTAACATTTCCTTATTTCTTCTGCCGCCATGACCGTCGTTTTCCTCAACATTATGGTAATATAAACTATAACATAGAAAGATGAATCCGAACGGTTTTGTTTTGTTTTTGAAATACATCGCAGCGACCAAATAGGATCTTTAAGGCGGCGTCCAGCGATTTTTGAGGAAGACGACCACAACAAATGTCTGAGTAGAACCATCGGCGCACCGCAGGTCCGATGGAAAACCCTCCCAATTAAGTTCTTCGCACAGACCGGGACTTGAACTTACGCGGTGGGAGTCTAAGCGGTCAGAGGAGTTACAATTCAGCGACTCTACCAGTACGCCATGGGCGCCCCCAAAATCCGAATTGGAAGGTGGCGTGAGCCCCATGAGAAAACGTGCCTTACGGACATCAACGACGTCATCCAGGAAAACGCGCTTGAAATGGCATTATAGTTGCTCGGATTTTAACGTCAGTTTGTCTTAGCATAGTGATCTGTGCTATCTTCTTGCATTATAAAATTGGCTTGAGTACAAACCCTAAATGATTGATCAGTTGTGACCGCGTTATTATCTATGTGTACATACATCTATACCTGTAGATTTAGTCGCCATATTGTGCCATTAGAGTTCATATTTATTCCAAACGTCTGTATTATCTTCCTCGTTATATTCATCGTTGCCAGCTGGTTACTACGAGTAATGAGCTATTTATTTCAATAGTATACAGTTGCATATTTTATTTCGAATGGTTTACTGCCTTTATAACACACAAAACAAACTTTATAATAAACGAATATTAAAAAGGAGTAAAGTGAAAGCGTAAGCTTATCAGATGTCTCCTTTGCCTTAGCATAAGCAAACACAACACCCTCATCATTGTCGTCGTCGTCATCTGCACCATCATCTTCCTCATCCTCGTAGTCGCCGTCATCATCATCTTCATCATCATCATCATCATCATCATCATCATCACCATCGTCGTCGTCGACTTCTACTTCGTCGTCGTCCCGTCACCATCATAGTCATCATCAGCAGCAGCAGCATCAACATCATTAGCATCATCTTTATTCATTTATTTAGCATCATCATCGACTTCTTTTTCATCTTCTTCATCATAATAACCATTATTAACACCTTCCCTATCAGCACCATCATTATTATTTTGACCACAATCCGTGTTATAAGCATCACCATTACATATCTGCTTGGCAGGACTAGGTCTGTACGGGCGTGTGCCATCGGGCTGTAGCAACATCTGTGTTAACCTGGTCATACTTACTCTTGCAGATAAGTCTTTAACTAAAACAGAAATATAGTCCCCAGACGAACGTGGATGTTAAATATGGTGTTAGTAAAAGTATTTTAATAATATGTCGAAAACGGCCTCTTCCCGTGCTGCCTTGTTACATGTATTTATTTATACATCTTAAGAAAGGGCCACTTAAGGAACATGTATAACTAATATCAAAGCTCAAGCTTTTTAAAGTTCTGTTTAACAAAGTTTTAATAGCCATATTTAGAGAATGTCCAAGCACCTGGCGGCCATTTTTGTCCTATCAGTACTTATTTAACGAACTTGAAAGAGGGGCCACCCAAGGAACTTGTATATTAAATATCAAGACTCTAAGTCTAAGTTTCAGACGAGGAGATTTTTTGAAGTCTACCGGCCATATATGTAGAATTATCATGCACCTGGTGACTATAATTAAAATAAATACCAACAACAGATAACATATATTGAATGTTGTTTTGTAAATGCAGCCCTGGGGCCAAAAATACAATTACAAACAAAAAGTCAACATAGTTTTCAGTTCACAATAATTAGCAGTATCAGCTTTGCGATTGCATGGTTGTAGCTTAATCTTACTGTGTCGAAACAAATGTCCCATGGCTTCTTCTTTAGTTTAAAACTTTGGGTGTAACTATTTCATTCATGTTAATATTTATTTGAATAGAGCAAACCGATTGACAAAAATCGTTGCGATTACTAAGAGATGGCCAATCTAATGCTTCGACGTTGTCTGCAAGAACACTGCATGCATAAATACATTGTACATCATGTAACATGACATTGGTAACTATAGTAACCGAGGTCAACATTTTGCATCTTCTTCCTTACTGACGGTTGTTTAGCATATTTTAATTTAAAGCCCTAATGCCGCTGGCAGTCAGGTAGTTTGACCTTATCCGTTACTGTTTTAGATATAACAGAAAAAAACTAATTCGTCGATTAAGTTTAGGAGCTGTAATTTTTTTTTAAAAAAGAAAGAAAATATAACAAAAATGATACAAAGCCAAAATCTTTAATCTTGTAGATTCGAGGCGACACCTCTTGTATGGCAGTCCAATGTTCTTCTGACTGAGGCACTATCAGTTTCTTCAAATAAAACTTTGACCCCAAAAGAGGACAATCGCTTTTGTATTGGTCTGTCTTCTGTGCTATATGTTTCTTGTTTTTTAATTGTTTTGTAGCAGCTACATTGTTTTAAAGAGATATTAAGGCTTTATTGATCACTTATCAACAATGGTTGATCAGAGCGTGTTAACTTAGTACTCCTGGTGTGTCGGCTTATGAAGTAACAAGGGTCACACAATATCAGCTGTTTGTACAGAGCTTACCCTATTTAACGTACTCAAATTTGGGTGACGACTGTTCCTCTTCAACTGTTTGGCTAGAGCATGCCTTTTTGATATGCATAACTACAGAGGACCTTGTGAAATGTACTCAGTATACAATACAATATTGTATTGGTATATATATATTTTCATTAACTCGTGCTAAATTTCAATGGCTGTTGTTTCACAATATATTCTGGCATTGACTTGTATTACGGCAATTGCATTTTAAACGATTTTTTCCCAATAATTTTTTACAGTATGATATCTAAAATCAGCTGTACAATTCTGTACCGGTTAGCCGTTTTATTTCATATTTCGTACACATAATGTATTCGTGGGCTTTTCCTTATAAGCGAGGAATCAACGTGTATTTTGCTGTGAGTTATGTGACTATTTAATGCGTATCTGAATGTATACGTGAAAACCACCCACAACACTCTTCCATTTACATAACTTAAATATCCAATCTGTCTGTTTGTCTTCAACATCTAGAGATGTGCAGTTGTCCCCTAGATAACCTCTTGGTTGTCAGGTAAAGTTTTTCATTCATCACCTGTTGCACTCGTTTCTGTGCCATTTGATATCAACCACATTCAAACGTGAGCAACTTGGCATCAAATAGTTCATTATTTTATCAGATGTGTTCATACATCTATACACATATTATAATGTTCTATGTCTATGTCTATTTAATCTGTATCTGCACTTTTTTAATATTTGTTTGTATATACTATATAGCAGCTAAGGAGTTAAGCCCAGATTAAAATAGAGTAGGTGGGCCCGACCGTTTACAAACACCCCCATGGGGTACCTCAACTTTAGCGTCGTAAAATAGTCTCTGAAATGAAGAGGTCGCTTTCCGGATGGCTGCTTCTCTTTTCTTTCAACCGATGAATAGATGTCCTCTAAAATATCTTCTATTCACAAAGCGTATAGCTGACTCATATAAAAGAGAAGAGATGCCTGAAAAGGTAAAACGAATGTTTCAATAATGTTTGCTCACATGGTTCCCGGTGATATTTAAAGGCATTGTGGGCAATGGACGAAAACGGGTACCAGACGGTTAAAAACTTAAGAGCGTATGCGCGAATTGAATGTGTGCGTCTTTGGTAATAAAATATCCTGGATTTCCTAATCTTGCCGAATGTAGTTTAGTTTATGACGGTCTTTAATTTAAAACTAAATTTACTTAAACATAGGTGGGGCTCCACTGCTTATATCTTTTTACATTTTGCCCGGGCGCTTTTTCCCCAAATATAATGACGCCATAGAGAGATATAAAATTGTGTTTTTAAGTAAATAATCAAGGTTTCAGAATTGTGCTCCATTTTTGGTATATTTTATTCCCATTCACCTAAATGCTTTAGAATTGAAGTATAGTTGACAGAAATTCATTCTAAGTTTCATTTTGGTTTTAGGTACGGTAATACAAATGGATCATTTATTTGAACACAGTGTCCTTATTTGTACTTGTTCAATAATAAAGGATTTATCGTTTAATCAATCCCCACGTGTTCAACGCTGGGTGATTTATAACAACAATCAGGAGTAAAAGATAGGACCGTTTGCACGATTTAAAATCTAAAAATATAATACAATCTTTATAATAATGGAACTTAATTATATACACCAACTAGCGAAATCATGTATTTTTCACGATGGTCAACAAAATGTTCATATTTTCGCAGCTTCCCAAACACGAGTTAAAATGTGCTATTAAATACACATTATAATGTGTGCATGATTATTTTCAAACATGCGTGACACATTTTTTTTATAAGATGATATTAGATCGTTAGCTTATTGTTTTCTGGAGAAGTGTTCTTCTGTAGTTACATTTACATGTTAGGGCGGGAATAAAATATATGCTAATTTGAAGGTTCATAATTGATGTATTTTATGTGTTTATACTTATAAGTAACTAATAAATAAGCTTTTCCTTAAAACAAAAATCAACTTTTGCGGCCAAAAATATGTTTTATGTAACCTCTTTAATCTTATTTTGTTTAAATGCCGTTGGAATGTCTACAATTTATCAAGCGATAATTCACGGAATGTCCCGATCGTGTCAATAATAACTCGGCAAATTCCGTTTTAATTCCTCGGCGTCCCGCGGTGGATTTTCTTTGTAATCGACATCTGAGATTTCTTCACCCAAACAATGGAGATAATAAATCGATAACATAATCGTCACTGTAATGACGCAATATGTTTGCTTATTTGTATAAAGGAAACCATGACAACCTTTCAGGCTATGGCATTTTCAATGACAAAAACATCCGCCTGGGGCCATACATAGGTATTATCAACGTGCCAATTAATTGGTTTTCATGTTTGTGCGAATTTTACATCGATCGATCTAATGCCAATACAAAGAGTTGTTGACACAAGTTTGGGCGTATAGGGGCCATTGACAGAATATAGCAATATGATCTCAGTATACAGATAGGTAAAAAAACTGGGAAAAGATGTATTTATTGATTTTTAACGTATCTATGATTGCAGGCATATCGAAATATGATGTCACTTTACATTTTGTGAAAGAACTAGAAGGAAAATTTAATTGACTTTAGATATAAACATCCGGACTACTCATTTTATCAGGTTTCTTTATTGTATTTTAAGTACTGCATTTATAATGATGGGTGCACAATAACTTCCTTTCAGTATATTATTAACTCGATCAATGTCTTCATCTTTGAAGGGAAAAAAAATGTCCACCTATGCAGGAAATATTATCTACATCGCTCGTGTCACAATCTGATCTTTGTATGAACAGGGTATACGGAAAACGACCACGATTAGTATTCTTACACATACATACTGGAATATATTATTATTATAAGAATTATTATTATTATTATCGGTTAATTTATCGGAATAGAAAGCGCTATCGGTTATTCTTATTTTTGTTAGATCTTTAAAACCGTAGAAATTCTCTGTAAATATGTACAAAATGTCATTTATTTGACAGTTTACTTAGTTCATGATTCATTTTACCTAATGATTTTAAACACATATTTATACATATTGTCGACAGACCTATAGCTATTCATTTCACTACTTTGCTCGTTATAATTGTAACTGAATTTTTATTGATCACAATAACATAGTCCTATTGAGAGCTGTTTAATTTTCTTTTTAAACTATAAAAAACGATTCATCCATCGTGATATGGTTATGCTGTTCTTCACTAATATAATAATGATGTACTCTGTACAAATCCGGTATAACGGATATTTCTGTTATAAGTCATTAATATGAAAAAACGATAAGAAAGCAAACTTTTAGAAAACAATCCAGTCTAGACCGAGTCACTCAAATATTTCACAATGAACTGAAAAGACCAGTACATTAGGGCACGCCCATTAAAGGTTTTAAATTTAAAAGTCGTTTGCGGTCAAAAGGTCAAACGTAAAATAGCCGTGATAAAATATCCAAGTCAATAAAGCCATATGTCGCGAAACTCGAATATCCGATTTTCAAACCCGCGGCCGCCATTTTTATTTTACAGCACTTGACAATTATGCGGAGCCGAACAAACTTATCACTGGCACCTCAGTATTTCGGAAAACACTCATGGTTTGCTTTATCAGCAACTTTTACTGGGGACAATATTTCAATTCTCGCTGGCAAACACGACTGTGTTCACATGGCGGTTTTATCATGATTCTGTCGCTAATTCTTACAATCTAAACAGTCATAGTTGAGAAGTGGTTGCGTTATCTTAAAACGTTAGACACGACACAGACAAGATGACCTGTGTAGGTATTTACCGGAAATACAGATATCTGATGTAAAATAAATCGTTTATCATTGAAGGGGTGGTTCTTAAAAGGGGTTTACATGCGACATGTGGGCAGATTCGAAAAGAATAATTAATGATCTGAACCAACGCGGTAGCTTAGAAACGTCACGGTTTTAGCTCAGCCGATTATATTCCTTTTGACGTGTTTATGCGCCTTGTCAAATTCACAGTCAACATCCGTTTGTTGGTGGTTAGCTACTTAATGATTATGCCCTTTGTCTTTATTATCACACACATGAGTTCGAAACACATAAGGACCTCGCATATGGAAGTAAGACAGATTTTCAAGTTGCATCACTTAATCAGTTATTTTAGATCTCAGGCAAGACATCCCATAGGCAGACTTTACGTGACTAAAACACCATAAGTTAAAAAATATTAATTATACATTAATCATTGCTGTTCTTCCCTAATAACGAACGAGATGGAAAAATACTTGCATACACATGCTAACTAATTAACTAAACGAAATGCCATACATGCAAATAGAGCTCAAGCGTGTGGAATTTTAGCTCTCGGATATAATCTAAAATATTAAGATCCTGATCACTGAGAAATAGCTGGCGCCGCATTGTTAACATAACAAAGGCAGCTGCCACTTGTTGCCGCAAGGTGTCGCGTCCCAATCACGTCCCCGAGGCGAGGCGATTTTGGTCACGAACATAAAACCTGATCAAATATTTGCTTACACATCGGATGTCCTGTGCCTCTCAATTACAGCTTCTCGAATGTACCTGCAAAAGTCCCCTTACCTTCTAAATTTGTTAAACAGACTTTACATGCTAGCAATAAATGTATCTAGACGCAATGTCAGACTTGGCAGCAAAGAGTGCATATCCTGTTTTGACAGCTTAGCTCGAAGCAGGAAGTGGCAGATCTGGACCTACGCCATCTACAGTCCAGTATTTTCATGCTTGGCGTGTTTAAAACTTGTATGCTCACGGGCCAAAAGTCGATCGATAAAGAAATGGTACAAACCGCGCAATTACTCATGGTAATTCTCTGCCTTTAAAGGTAGGGCATGAAGGTGGTGTGTAGAATAGTATTAACATATCATTATGGCTTGTCTATATGTAACAAAATAAATTCTTGATAAGGCTGTTGGCGAATAGTGTAGATCTAGACGGGCCAGCTCCCGATTTATCCATGCGTTCTTTTTCTGTGCATGATATTGTAAACAAACGTGAAAAATAGTTTGTCTCATGAAGAAAAGTTGCAAGACACAACCAAAGCACCCAAGTCAAGCAGTGCTGCCTTTACAACAATATCACATAGATGACAAGTGATATGATGGACCATGCAACAACACTTCTATGGCATTGGGCTTATCGGTCTCGAAAGTCATAACCGCTTTACCAAAGGTGCGCTCTGATGGCCCAGTCAGTTTTCCGGCAGTAAAACTTATGATGTTATTTTCATATATGAAGCCATAGTAAATAATAAATAAAATTCAACAATCACCATGTGTAGGGCTTCGAAAACAAAACACGTTCAGGTTTAAATACTTACATTTTTTAATCAACAGCCGAAAACGCATCCGTTAGCACTTTTGAATTTTTCAAACGTACATTACTGTTTTGACTAAACCATAAACTACAGAGAATGTTGCTGATTTGATTTTCAATTCAGCAACTACTGTAATAATTTGCATTCCTACCATGACTAGTGTTGACTAAAATAGTATAACTACAACTACTGCTACAACTTCAACCACTTGTACGCTTAGTTACAATCACAAACCGATTGTTAAGAACAGTCCAGTAAGTAAACTGTAAAAATACTTGGATATTTAAAACTAAAACTTTAACAGCAACTGATATTACATTAGTACAGTAACTGCTAGTACATATGGTACTGCTTCGCCACAACTGCTGTTTCTACAACTACTGCTACAACTGCCAAAAATTACTACTTCCAACACTGCCGCCATAAAAAAAGAAATTACCCAAATGTTTCCTCGGAACTTCGACATTTGCTGGAACGAAAGCGAAAGCGACAGATTGTAGCACGTTTGTGGTGGAAAAATACACTGACGATATACAGACGAATTATTGGATGAGTGTGGATCTAGTCATGTATTGAATCAGGCATGGACGAGACTCAAACCCATCCAATTTTCATCCAAAATGTGTTCCACCATTTACATGCATCCTTGTCGGTCGGGCCTCCGTCTACATTCTACAGTGCTGAATTATATTCATTTCAACCTGGTCGTACAACTGCCGTTTCAAAAACATTTTAATTTTTCTTCCTCCTCTGTTCAATTTTACTTCCCATTGTAGCGTCGTTAATCTCTTATCTACCCTCCATCTCGAACAAATACACATGTATACAAAAATGTACATGTGTTTAAACCACCAGGTAACCACGCAATTTCCCTTGTAGCGAACTGTTAAATTATTGTGTATATGGCCCACGCTGTCGTCGATGTCATTTCGTTGTCGACAAATCACGTGATACATTCTTTTAAAGAAAATGTCACCTGTACACCTTCTAAAAGAAGCGCAACACGTGATTTTCTCTAGAGTATCGAAAATCCCTCCGCCGAGATCCTTCGTCTAGTTGTTAGTGACGTACTCCTATCGACCGCACCCAAAAATATGCCCAATGAATTATAATTCCCGATCGATATGTCGCGATCCCAGCTCAATCAAACAGCCCCACCAAACAGCCCCACTGGAAGATGCAAACGGTCTTCTATCATGCATACCAACAGGAGAGAGACATTGGTCAAAATAACCGATACCAAAGTGAAACCGTACACAAAGCTCGAATAACATAACAATAAAACCAGAAATAGCCTGCAAGTCACTTTTGACCAACTGCAAATAACATGCCTGCACACACACCGTGTCTTTATATTCTCAAGGGGATTTGCTCTAAAAACCAAACTGTGACAAGAAACCTAACTGCGACAATGCCTGTATAAAAATCTCATTTTACACGTTGTACATATCTGTCCTTAGAATAATGACAAAAATCATTCCCCGTTGGGGCAAATAAAACACATACTGCATAAAAGTCTCGCATCTTTATCAGCGACCAGAAACAAAGCTGAATTCCCCGCAAGGCATCAGAGTTAAATAAACCAGGACCATACCGGCTGACACAGACCAGATCGTAAAGCGAATACACACCAGTGAATACACAATGTACGTTGTCAACACAACCTATTATGTAAGGAGAACACATATGATTTACCGGATTACTACACTATAAAGTCAAAATACATGCGACAATGCATTAACAAAGGCAGCCATGGTAAAGTCAGATACCTGTACCCAATTTAAATAGAAATATACATCTTCAACAAGAATGTATAAATACGCGGAAAATAACCACACAATATCATATAACCATGACATAAACAACAATGACCACTCCTACATTTCTATGTATAGGACTACAATTAACCGAAAATCTAATCAAATCTGACACACTGATGGCGAAATCCTTAATAATAACTTTCAGTCAATGTACCTGAATAATCATCACCATCGTTCTACTAAATACAACAAAACAAACTTGCCACAATCACCTGTAAAACATTCCAACCTTTTTATCCGCGGCATTCCGATGTCCACATGTACATCAGAGCTAGTTGTACACCTAAAGATTCCTACTCCTAACAAATCTGTCCCACTCGTGACAACCTCAAGATTGTGTTGGCCTGTCTCCAAACGACGACTCTTCACTTCCAAACCAACCTCAACCGTACCTTATCTGGACCGCCATTTAACCCCGCAATCTAATCATCACTCCTACGACACAGCACGTTAAGTTCTTACAACAGATATCACGCCGAGAGAAAACAACCCGAAGTTGTACAAGTTTTAAAGACGCACCCTCCCACCCTCAGCAAAATTTAAACCGTTTTTGAAACAGCCATATTCACTCGGAGACCATTACTGCCATTTCAGTCCATTTATGGCGGCAAGCTAAAATCCGAACATCACAAACAAGAAAATAACTGAAATCAAATATAAGTCACTTGACCTGTTAAGATAGTTAACGAAAGTTTAAAAGTTACACCCGAACATGTCTCAGCCGTTACCGCTTTGTTATAAAATTTTTAATACCTTCCCTCGAGATAAGAAGAAAATTAAACCCTTCAAAATATCACTGCGTTCCTTTCCGTCCGAAAACCATGCCTATCCTCTGATGGGTCCGTCCGCAAAAAGTACCCGTATGTGCTTCGCCGTCCCTCAAGCCAAGAGCGAAACTCGCTTCGAGGCGCTATAGAACACCTCCCAAAATAACTGTGTACATTTGCGCGTCTACTTTGGGTCTTGCACGGTGGTTGAGCAAGCACAATACCCTGAACAATCTCATCGAATCCGCGACCTTCTTTTGAATTAATTTTCTGTGCCTCAATGGACGCAACCTGTTGCGCATGCGCAGAGGTAATAAATTTTGTGGGGGAGCAAGATTATCGCCGCGGAAATAGCTCTGATCGATATAGTTCGAAATATTTAAACTACTACACGCGGGTTACCTTACACAGGTTTCGAAATAAAATCTGAGAGATTTGACAATGTTTGTTCAGTCGACAATCTTAACAGTGGTATCATAACCCATGTCTTAAACCTAGAGGCGAAAGGGGTGGCCATATTCAAAGATAGTATTCTATTCTTTTTAGTAAACATGTACGATATAGTTTAAATGTGTAAAGGAATTTGCGGAATTTTGGCTTTGTCGTCTAAATTTACGGATAATTAATGCGATAATATAGGGGGTATTATTGCTGGAAAAAAACTGTCGAAATATAAGTGCTCGCTATTCGATTTTGTTAGCACAATCTTCTTCTATATGAGTTAATATATTTTTGACAATATTTAATACAAATCACTTTCAAAGACAAAAACAAAACAAAAAAATGCACAAAACGGCACCTGCGGCAAAAGTGAATACACCAAAGAAATAGCGCCGAAAGAAATAGTGCCGATTTTCTTTCTACATACGGGTACTTTTCACAGAGGTAAAGCATGGGGATTAAGGTGCGTGAAGAGAGGATTGTAATCATGTATGCTTTAGGTATTTTTTTTCTATTCAAATCCTGGTCGGCGTTCCGTTTTACGATTGACCTATCACGAACAAAAGATCCACAGGTAGTCACTACGATGAAAACTGAGGGGAACCGAGTTTAATGACGAACTAGAATACCCCGTAAGCGGTAGTGTAGGGTGAAATATAAAGCTTGCCTTTCCAGGTGTAAAAGAAGGTTTTAATAGAGGGAGGGGGGTGGGGAATAGTTTAGAGGACCGGTTCGGCAAGTATTGGGGAGTGCGAGTCTACAAAAGGGGGGCTTGATGAACGCTTTGGGCATTTCTGAACAATGGTGACCCTATCCGAAATTCGTGCACAAAGGTAGACAGTAGCCCGTATTAAATACTGAAGGCGGAGTTAGCGTCGTTCCTGGCTGCGGATGTTCCGGGTTCAATCCCAGGTCGTAATAAACCAAATTCGAAAAATGTCATTAGTATAGCTGCGTAGCTTACAATCAACTTATTTGCAATCAACTAATTAGGTTCTCCGGTCGCCTCGATGTCAGGATAATTCGACTGGGTGTGGTATCGTGTCATGTCATGAGTTCTCAGTAGAGGCAACACTATGTATGCTTCAAGTGAACATCGTTTCCAGATGAATGACAATTTGCCAACCGAACACAATAATGTCGCACTAATTCAGCATAAATACCATGCAGTATTTCTCCACTTGCTGGAAACAATCGCAACTAGAATCAGAGATTAAGTATTGGGCGCTGGTTGATCTGGATATACACTTAAGAATTTCAGCTTTGTAAGATTAGGATTTAACAGCTGGTCGAGCAACTTTTTATTTTGCTTTGTTGTTGTTTTTAAATACATCACAGCGACCAATTACGATCATAATTGCGACGTCCAGCTATTTTTGGAGTAGGAAGACCCCACCAAATGTCTGGGTAGGACCACCGGCGCACCGCAAGTTAGCTGGAAGACCTTCCCACATTATGTCCTTCGCTCCGTGGCCGAGCGGTTAGAGTCCGGTTGTGACGAGAACTTTCTTGTGGGGAGGTTTTTCAGCTAGCCTGTGGTGAGCCGGCAGATCTACCCAGACATTAGTCTAGGATCTTCCTCTATAAATAATTAGCTGGACGTCGCAGTTATGACAATAATTCTGTCGGTGCGAAGTAACAAACAACAATAACAACAACAACAAACTGTGCGGGAGTCGAACTCACGCGGTGAGACGCTATGCAGTCAGAGGAGTTACAAGTTTTTAGCACTGGCACTTAATCAACAAATAGGCAAAGGTGACCTTTAAGTACTCTAGATCAATCCAAAATTCGTTACGGAAATACGAATGTATGTGCTGACCTTTAAACTAGTTATCAGTCAGTCAGTCAAAGTTCGTTGTCTCGCCGGCAGTTAGTTCAATGTGCATTTTGAAAAAAAAAATGTCCATATGTTTAAGGTGCAACTGAAGTTTCAAATTCAATTTCGATATGACAGTGGCTTTAAGGGTTTGTTGTTTTAAAGCCATGTTTTCTAATATTTTGAATATTTTGATAAGATAAAGAAAACTCCTTTTCAGATTCGTACGGGTAACAAAGGTAGTTTTCTCACGCAGAATTATTCATTGAAGATATTCTGTGGTTGGTTTATGGAGGCTAAATAAGTGCACAAGTTTGTGGCCGTCATGATTCACACTTAACCAGGTCAAATGTGAATGGATCATAGTTAATAAGAAATATGCAAATTTCTGTTCTCATCTTCAAACTTTATCAAACTTTATCACAAATGTAAACGCACAACTATGAAACAATTTAGCAGCGTCCATAAATGGGCTCAATCCTAGAGCTGATTAAGTTGACTACATTATATATACACACATACATATATACATACACATAACAAGCATTGCTTCATACGTTTAAATATATATTTTGTTGCATTAGGTACTGATAACCTGATGCATATTTTATCTTTCTTAACACCGGTTTAACGGACTAATTAATATATCTTTTCACGACTGACACCTATTAGGTAAGTAACTGAGTGTACGCCTAATGCATCCCTGGACATTTCCCCTACGGTGGTATCCGACAGTTTGGATATGGTTTCCTCAAACCACCAAATAAATTATTGATACCTGAAAAAGATCCCGCGAAATTATGTTTATTAGTGCCAAACATTCATGTTAAAAGTAAAGCATTTCACCCCCCATTATGTTTATAAAAAAAATTCCCATCTAAGCCACGCTGCATTGTTAGCTATTTTTAACTCAGTAAATCACGTGACTAGTTACTTTAGAATTACGTTAGACGATAATCCAGGTAATAAGCTCTGGCGTCGTTAGCTACTTTTAGCTGAAATCACACTCGTGCTTATATATACAGATTTGGAAATAATTGGCATTTTAATCTATATATTAACGATTAACGATTGGAGTAATGTTATAAACAGCCTATACTTAATCTGAATGCGATATAGAACAACTGTGGGATACTACCTTTAAACAAAATAATACACGAGACATTGAATTACTAATGCTGAAGGACCAATAATTATGATCAGCTAACATGTTGTATCTGCCACTTCAGACCAGTGGCTGCGTTAAAGAATACACACAAGGTCGATAATTCTCATTTGTTTCTGCTAGAAATTACGAACTGTTATTTACTTTTGATTATTTATCACATTTGTGTCACGCAAATAGACAATTTGTCACGTCGCAGATTTTTTTCTAGTTGCCGATGTTTGACGTCTTAACGGACGTGGCATACAATTTTGAGCATTTTTATTTGAGGTCTTAAAGTTGCCGTCCAGTCGATATACTGTCTTGTTTTTCTTGTTCTTTTCTCAAATTTTAAAAAAAACTAATAAGATTGTCACTTATGAAATAAATGAAACACAAACACTCCTAACAATCACAAAATACGAAGAACACAAAATGCAACACACTGGATTCGAGTCAGGTCAATCGCTTTAAAAATTGAGTGAACGGAAGTGCTTTTTTGTTTCTATCAGAAATCTTTGTTGAAAAGAAATGTCAACGGGGTTTGTCGCTCACTGTACCAAGTTACTGAACTTGGAATCATTAAACATTTATGCTATAAATTTCACTTAACTGTATGCGTCAATTACGACCTTCTTTACAAGTCCTTTTATCGACACTCTTTACTAGTCTTCTTTCAAAAATTAAGTGTTTGTGCAATTCGACCAACTGCCTTCCAGGAACTTAAATAGTGCGAGATTCTTATTTGAATTATCTTCTTTTTCACCCATAATGCACGGAAGTCAACACTCCCCTCCGCACACAATTATGAAATGAATAATATATGTTGTCAACTACACGTTGTTCATGAGTGCAACATTGGTTAATACTTTCGATTCGAGGTCAGTAAAGATTATTTTTCACTCTTTAAAAATTAACCAAAAGTTATGAATGAAGTCTCAATCGGGTAAAGACAGTACACGTTTGAATGCTTTTCACCGAAGCTTTCCTGAATACACCAATGCAAACTAGTTTACGGCAGTTCTGAAATAAGAAAAAGAGCTCTCTACGTGTCTTTTGCTATGATTTTTATTTATTTATTTATTTATTTTAGAATTTGGTACGAAATCGGCCTGATCATATATTTGCGTATGTTAATGACACTTAGAACCACGCGATTCGAGCTTCGTTATTTTAATGATAGCCCATCAGTTTACTGTTTACGACTGACGTATACAAATATTTCTGCTAGCGTATTTCGAAGTTACACAACCTAAGGGTACTGAACTTAAATGGCTACAGAGGTTAAACCCGTGGCAGTGCTTTTGGTTCTTTTAAAGGACGGCAAAACCATACACAAATTGGACGAACTATCCTTAAACGGCTCTAAAACAGCATAACGCAGGCATTTTGTGTGCGACATATCCTACAAAGGTCTTCTTTAATATATTTCCACTATGACAAACTTACTTGCAAGTTATAAATGTTTCTATTTTTTTAAACAGTTGTAGACATTGTAATTTAGACCAAAGGTAAACACGCAATCTAACCAGTTAAAACAAGACAATATGTGGTCCCCAGCATTCTAGCCGACGACTCTAGATTTCACAAAACTCTTTTGAAACACTGTCAAACATCACTTTACAGAACATGATACTAACATTATCTTATATGTTCTTAAAGATGTATTGCATAAGAAAGATTCGCATTCTTTACCGTCGGCCATTGTCATGAGTTGCACAAATACCTGTAAGGGATACATCTTTCCATCTGTGCAAAATTTAAGTTTGTTGAAATATAAGCAGGGTGTTCCGGATAAGTTAGTTTTACAACACACATAAAAGGCTTTTCAAAGTAGAGCACCCAAGTAAAACATTTATTTTGGACCTGGGGAGTTTTGGCAAAACACTTAACAAGGACTGCATTTCAAAGAACCCATTACGTACCGACGTTCGTTTACGCTTGGTTGATTGCAACATATGTGGGATTGCTATAGCTAGCTTACACTTATAAATACCCTTTTATTTTCATACAGACAGCCAGACATTTGTCAGATTATATGAAAATGCAAATTCTGAATTTTCACCTGCTGATGTTGCAAGCCTGGAGCAGAGTAAGTACTGCCCTTAATGTCATAGTAAGTCGAAATCAAGTATTATATTACAACAATCATTCACAATAGTATGCGTTGATTTCCTAAAGTAGGTAAATGAATAAACTAATATAAAAATAATTTAAAAAAGTTGCATTTTTTTTAAATAACTGCGATCACAGCCATGTTAGAAGCAGATTCCATCGCCTACCCGTTCTCCTAAAATCTACACGACCATGATTTCCGATCAAAACCTGCGACGACATTAAAATGGTCGGATCTAATTCTATATGCTAAGTGTCTACATGCTGTGAAAGGATTTATTTTGGCTCTTTTGTCACCGCCTGACAAAATCTAAAGCTCGTCGCTCTATCCTTACAATATTGAATCCCATTAACAGACATACACAAAAGAGCTCCATGCACTTATATTGCTTTTGAATAGGGTGTAAAGCCAGTTTTCAAAGCATATAGACGAAGATTTCAAAAGACGATGGTGACATATTCACCTTAACCCAATCGGTCATTGAATTAGGATTACTTGTATTTCACGTGTTTAGAATGCTTTAAAATCTCCCTATGAAGTGATAGAATTGGAAACGATTTAAACCGTTTTGAACAAGCCAAAACACATAAAGTTAATAATTGTCATGTATTGAATGCTTTATATTTGTGTAAACCAGTAATCCGATTAATGTTGCCACAAAAGACATGTAAAGTAAATGTACAGCCAAACTGAAAACCTGTATATACTTATTTTACATGTACTGACTTTTAACCTCTAAATCCATATCGAACCGATAAATGGAAAAAGTGTAAATACAGGCCATCCTGCTCGGGACAATCTTTGTATACATTTTGTTGATAAATTAAACAAATATAAAAGAAAAGTTCATGATACACACAGAAATACATCGTGGGTAACCTGGATATATTCCGTATTTTGGCGGAGGTTCCCCCTTTTGTTTCTACCCTTAATTCGATTTGTGCTATAAGACTGATAGAAAAAACAGCAACATTTGTATGATAAAATATCGCCATGTTTTTTTTTCGGAACTTATGGAATTGTTTTATGAGCTGCAATTCTTGTTTTTCTGTAAACCATGTCGCTCCATGTCGCTCCGTATCCATATTATTTGTAATGTTGCGTTTTAAACAAGTTGCCTAATGCAATAAATAATATTACATTGTATTGTATTTTGTAAAATTCTGTCAACCGCATGAAGTTTAATTAAACATTTTTATTTGCTTTCGTAATATGCAATTTCCATTTAAGGAAAACGTGTGATAAACTTCTAACAAACTTAGCTGGACCTAAAATGACAATATGGTAGTCTTCGATTATAAGTTTTAGTGAGTGTCATGATCCCAGAGAACATAGAGCTATCTTATTGCTAATGGGTTCCACTTAAGGGAAATCTTTTCTTGTTTCTTGATACAAAAGGTTCCCGGTTTGGACAAACATTACGAAGTGAAGCGAAAATGTTGGAAGACGTGTTGATATTAAAATTATCGCTTGCTTCCAAAACAGACCCAGTTATGGGATTAAACGGAAACTACATTTACTCTGGACACGGAGCTATATTTGCAGATTGTATGGCTAAGCCGTTTGGTGTACAATAGGGCAACCAGAAGGGTAAATGCGTTGTGTAAGAACCTTCATAAGTTCGCATCATCACATCCCCTTTCGTTAGAAAGCCTCAGCCTGATGGTATTACCAATATTTGCATTCACTCCTCAGCAAAGTTTTGAAATTAAGTATATTTACGGGATAGTTACTAGCACTACCGCTGCTACCGTCACTACAAATCTACACCAGCGAGTAAAACCACCACTAAATTCACTACTTCAAACTACTTTATCATTACAACGCACTATGCCTACCATTCTAGGGTTCACTTCAGCCACCATTTACAAACATTGTCAATACACATCAAAATACAAGCCTGTATTGATATAAGTGACGAAAATAGCAAATTCTCATCTTTATTAACAATCTCTGATGAAATTTTGAACTCAACACGTTTTCTTAATACCTGCGCACCTGAATGACTTGTCAGCTGAATAGCAATTAGCCACCCCTCCCTACCCCTGAAATTTTCCACAAAAGGAAAGATCCCCAAACCTAGCGTGGTGCGGGTCTGGATAGAAGTATGCAATGGTTCGCATGGGAACGAAGTGGTAATCTCGACTCTCAATCTTTTCACTTCAGCGAGCCAGGTACTATGACAGTCCAGGTAAGATCACAAAATTTTACCTGTCGTCGGAAATCTACGGAGGCGAATCCAGGCCATTGTTCAAAGATGGTATAAGGCCGCATTACTGTCGTAGTATATGAAGGCGTAGCCCGTTTCAAACTATACATTTGTTGAAAATCAGTTGTATTGTTTTAGTGACATTCAACCAATGGTGATCATTAAACAAGTCGCATCAATTTGTATATATCATCAAAGGCAATGACAGACTGCATCTACAAGTGTTTTGCATTGCATGCACATATTGAGCACATAACTTGGCAACAAACTTGATTTGACGTAATTTCTCGCTTTGTCATCGCCGTACAGTAAATTTAAATACAAATCTATAATTTTATCGTTTCGTTATGACTGATAGGCGCTTGTGAAATAAGCTACTCAAAGTCTTACTTGCAGGACGTGACGGTTTCCCAGCAGCAGCATCTAACGTACCAGCAGATTAAATGACAGACAGTTTTGATATTCGAAGGAAGACATCACGTTTCTGCGTCGAAATGCGGTGTTGCTCTCGTCTGAAAAAAAAATAAATGATAAGAATTATGACTGTACACTGATCTCCAGACTCAAGCTTAACAAGCTGATGTTTTGTTTGTTTGTTATTTCTAACATTCAACACAGTGTACCACCTTTAATAAAACACATTCTGCTGTATTGAAAACTTTATGGCGTCCCTTGTTTAAGTCTGCAGCCGTTTTGGCTTTTACTTTCACTTGTTCAGACAAATATTAGATGCGATTTGTACATGACAAAAGTCCTGCTTGGGTTGCTTCAGGTGTACAAACATTAGTACTGGAATCTATTACATTTGTAATTAGTACATGGGTAAATATTACACGAATACTTATCAAAATTGAAAATTCCCCTCGACATCTTTCGACTGTAAATATTTTAAATCGTCTGCATTGGGTCGCACCCGAACTTTCATTAAAAAAGTAATGTAGATCTAGAGGTATGCTTGTAATTAGATCTAGATGTGTGCTTGTAATTTAGATCTGTGTGCTTGTAATTAAGATCTAGATGTGTGCTTGTTATTTAGACCTGGATGTGTTTGTTATTTAGATCTAGATGTGTGCTTGTAATTTAGATCTGTGTGCTTGCAATTAAGATCTAGATGTGTGCTTGTCATTTAGACCTGGATGTGTTTGTAATTTAGATCTAGATGTGTGCTTGTAATTAGATCTAAATGTGTGCTTGTAATTTAGATCTGTGTGCTTGTAATTAAGATCTAGATGTGTGCTTGTTATTTAGACCTAGATGTGTGTTTGTTTTTAGATCTAGATGTGTACTTGTAATTTAGATCTAGATGTGTGTTTGTAATTTAAATCTAGATGTGTGTTTGTAATTTAGATCTAGATGTGTGTTTGTAATTTAGATCTAGATGTGTGCTTGTAATTAAGATCTGGATGTGTGTTTGTAATTTAGATCTAAATGTGTATTTGTAATTTATATCTAGATGTGTGCTTGTAATTTAAATCTAGATGTGTGCTTGTATGCTCCTTTAACTTTTGTGCATACACCGATTCAACGAAAAGTATTATAAATTTCCCAAATTAAAACAAATCGTCAATGAATATGTATTGGGACGTAATTTCTTTTTATATGCATTTAAATTACATGTCGTAAATCAACACTAGATTTCTTACCATCAAGTGTTTCCTAGATAATTAAACACTTCTTTGTTAAGCCAACAACACAATACTTATCGATACTATTTGAGTGGAAATTTTATTTTAAGCATGAGTACAAAACTTTATAACGACTAAGGAAAGTCACATCCTTGTATACATAAAAAGTTAAAAACATTTAATCTTCTCGCAACAGGCACGTCCATTGTAGAGGGCAGTAAGTAACCTTTGCTAAATCGAGCCAAAATACGGCCGAGTCTCTGTCGAACTAAAGTATCAGCTATTCAACAGGTAAAAATAGATATCGGAAACAAGTTGACAACAATGTAACACCGTATTTTTTTCACACATTTGAACTAGTCCCCGATGAATGTATATTACCCTCACAAACAAGAATGAAACGTGTCAGCATTTAATCTTATAAAGCATGTTCATAAATTCAAGCGAACCTCCTTTTAGCATTTTTGGCAAAATTTCAAAGGATCATCGTGTTTCATATGATAGCAATTATTAACATATTCTTATTATCACCCTTAGGTAGGGCTAATTCTGATTAAATTTGTTAAATGCAATTCAGGTGTTTATTATTTTTATTTTTTTGACCCATCTGCTTAGTCCAAAATATAAGCAAAGAAAGATAACATTTGGTCAATTGTGTTCTTTTTATATAAAGCTTACTAAAAGTTGTAAGCTTATGTAAGAAAACATATTAGCATTTATGTCTCACGGCTAAAGCTAGCGAGTTCTAGTAACTACGTAATTTATTATGCATATATATTAATTTATTAAGTCTCATAATAGTACTATATTGTTATTTGTTAATAGTTAAATTTAATAATTTATTCTGAACCTGACAGAGAGGTTACTGTGTTTTATTTAATGTGGCAAGGGAGGCAACTTCATTTCACCGTTGCTTAACCTCTTTAAGATTTATTTCCCTTTAAAAGCGAAAAGTGTGGCTAAAATTTGTTAGATGAATGTCATTAGCTAGCCACTGGCAACATAACCATGTTTAGTTTAACAATAAATCTTTTTAATGACTACTTGATGACATTCCCTTATCCTATGAAACAACGTATTTACTTCTGATATGATGGTTTCTTTTTTTTTCTCTTTGCAAGAGAACAAATCATATTAGTAGGTTAGACCTACATATGCAACACAGAAATCACAGGCTAACTGCAAGAAAACCTATGTTTGGTTATAATATCCCCATTTACACTTCACCTAATTGTACTGTATGTCGGAATGCGGTCTTCTTTTAATTAGAGTAACCATGCGTTCATATATATGAGTACCACTAAGATAAACTACTTTAAACGGTCCGGACATATCTTTTGTCATTTTATTTTATTTTGTTTTGTTTTGGAAACAAACCGCTGCGTAGTTTTCTGTAGAAAGTACTAGAAACACATCATACTTTAGACTAAGCTTTGACGAATTTTAACAGTATTCCCAATTTTGGGCAGTTACACTCCTTAATCAACTCTTAAAATGTTCATACTTTTCAAATATATAAGTAAGAACGATTGGGATTTCTACTAAAAATAGACATCGACGTCACATCGGATGACTTGGTTAAGCTAAAATAAGTGGTCACGCAGTTATCTTAGTTCAAAAATAGCTTACTGTGCAGTGTGGCTCAGATAGGAAATACATGTCTGGAATGATGATTGTAGCGTTATAGTACAATTTTCAGACAGATGTAGGGCCTCAATAAACATCATTTTACGAGATCTGTTCAGGTAATTATAGTTTATTAAGATGTTAAATGAAAATATTTTTGGTCCAAACTGTCTGATACCACTGATTGAGCGATGTCCAGCTATTTTGGTGAAGGACGACCCCCAGATCAATGTCTGGGTGGAACCAAAGGCGCACCGCAAGCCACTAATGTAAATATTGTATGATTATTTACAGCTTATAGATTTATACTGTGTGATTGTGTTACGTTTCACATCTGTCATGGAAATATGTAGAACTTTTTGGTCTGCAGTAACACTGCAGCTACCTGGGTAAAGCAGCAACAATGTATTTACTGCTACAAACATAATGAAATCGAGTACATGTGTGTACGAGACAAGTGAGATGATAAACGCCTTTTTAACAAAGTTGTACATAGTATGCAGAGAATTCTTTTTTCTTGTGTGGGTACAATTTTGAAAATCAGATTGCCACATAGACACAGGTTAAAAGAGTTAATCTGTTTGGCCTGTACCACCAACAAGAAATAGCCAGGTACATGTACACTTAATGCCGGTACATGTATATTTCACAAGTAGTCTTGTAAAATAGCCCTAGAGTAAAGTAGTCCGGTTGACTATCACTCCGCAACATTAACCCAATCCTGAGCCGCCATATACATACATGTATGACACCAGGGAATAATCAGTCAAACCCGTATATAAGATACAGCCACATTCCTTCTTTTTATTTCAGCGAACATTAGATACAAAGTGCAAACAATAATAATACATATATATATATGATATATCATAGACAATATATACTTGCATGGTCAGCAGTGGGATAATGCTGTGGCCTAATACATACGGTCTCGTATATAGATCTATAGGTCAACATGCCAGATATAATCAGGTTCGCATTGCTGAAATCAGAAACTATGGCCTCTACTCGGAAAAGCCCCACTCCATCCAATCACAGACAACCTGAGAAATAGAGGATATGTACAGCAAATACCAATACCACCCCCATTCTTTAAAGCCTTGATCCCGTCTATAGGACATAATTTTGTTCTGTAGACTGCCCATACACGGACAACGCAAAAAAATATGGGTTATAGATTCATACAAAATTAAGTCCACACCTTGTTTGGTACTAGCACCACGAACCAGTCGAAGCCTGATTCCATCTACAACACCTCCAAGCACCAGACCTTATTACCATCACGAGCCAGCTTGACCTTTGATCAATCATCATGTAGGCTATGTCGCAAGCCCTTTTGCCATCCTACGACTGGGTGGAATTCGGAATTCCAATGAAGTGACTACGAACATCCCTTCAGTCTTGGATGCAAGTTTTAAGTCAAAGTAACAAGATGGTTACATGTATATATTGTCAGTTAGTCTGCTAAATTTTATAGTAGTAGACCATCTTCTTACATTCAATTTCCGCAATTCAAAATAATTAAACTATTCACCACAGTTTTATCTGACATCATTTAGAAAAAGGGTCACGTTCTGATTTGAATGGAATAAACTCGTTTTTATCCGGCTAAAGGTGAGAGAATTTAATAAATGTCAGTCGTATACTTCGATACTGGGCGAGTGTTAATTCGTGACGGTAGAGATTTTGATTGCATGATAAAAGGATGTTTCTACGATGATGGTTTGTTGATGGTGGAAGTTGATTCGCATGAATGACAATCGTGTTTTACGATAAGAGCGGTAGAATCTGAATGAAGGATATCACATTAACAGATTATAGACAAGTCAAAAGCATTCGAATTTATGACAGTTGTACTACTACGAAGAGGGACGGAAAGATCCGAATTAATGGAAGTTGTACTATCTGGACGAGAGGTGTTAAGATTCGAATCGAATTGATGGCAGTTGTGCTATTACAACTTCCAGAAATATTACTATTCGAATAAATGGCAGTTGCACAAGTACGAGAAGAGACAGGAAGATTCGAATAAATGGCAGTCGCACAAGTACGACAAGAGACAGGGAGATTCGAATAAATGGCAGTCGCACAAGTACGACAATAGACAGGAAGATTCGAATAAATGGCAGTTGCACAAGTACAACAAGAGACAAGGAGATTCGAATAAATGGCAATCGCACAAGTACGACAAGAGACAGGAAGATTCGAATAAATGGCAGTCGCACAAGTACGACAAGAGACCAGGAGATTCGAATAAATGGCAGTTGTACAAGTACGACAAGAGACGGGAATATTCGAATAAATGGCAGTTGCACAAGTACGACATGACACAGGGAGATTCGAAAAAATGGCAGTTGCACAAGTACGACATGACACAGGGAGATTCGGATAAATGGCAGTTGCACAAGTACGACATGACACAGGGAGATTCGAATAAATGGCAGTTGCACAAGTACGACATGACACAGGGAGATTCGAATAAATGGCAGTTGCACAAGTACGACATGACACAGGGAGATTCGAATAAATGGCAGTTGAACAAGTTCGACATGAGACAGGGAGATTCAGATAAATGGCAGTTGCACAAGTACGACAAGAGACAGGGAGATTCGAATAAATGGCAGTTGCACAAGTACGACATGACACAGGGAGATTCGAATAAATGGCAGTTGCACAAGTACGACATGAGACAGGGAGATTCAGATAAATGGCAGTTGCACAAGTACGACAAGAGACAGGGAGATTCGAATAAATGGCAGTCGCACAAGTACGACAAGAGACAGGGAGATTCGAATAAATGGCAGTCGGACAAGTACGACAAGAGACAGGAAGACAGAAACGTTTTCTGGGTGAGCCTGCCAGACCCCCTAGCACGATTAGCACCTCTAGTGCTCACTTTATTCTGACCACGCCTTCCTCCCCGCCCGAAAAATCCTGGATCCGCCGCTGAACAGTATAATATTAATGTCATAACATTATAAACAATATAAACTTTATATAATGGTAACCATTCATGCTCAATAACCGTGTTAATTTCCGTAAAAACATTAAAAGGTTTTCTCGGTGTAACACCTTTGTCAAAATCTTGCAGTTTTTGTAAAAGTGATTTAATAAAACCCACGTCTTCCGTCATTTACTCTACATTTTATAGCCTTTACATCAGCATTGTATATCTCATTCGGATCTCCTCGGGTTATTAATCTTCTATACAACCATCGCTTTATATCTCGATCCCTCTGGTCTGGTGCAACGATATGTACAGCATCGCGTCTTTTCTTGTCTTCGCCGGAGGAAGTATACGCTAGCAAAAGGTCGTCAAAAGGCGATACGTGCAGTCTATAGGATCATTTCGTCCTATATTCCCTCCAACTAACCAACAGGTGAGCCACTTAAGAAATCATAGCAATATGTGCCACGCTAGCTTTATTTTGCGATTTTGGCGCGCCATCAAAATTTCCCAACTGTTACAATATTTGCTAGACTGGTGGACTGAATGTAAACTATGGTTCAGACAAATTGGGTATAGAAACCAACCTAGGTAATGACTTAAAAGTTTGGTTTGTGTTTTTCACATTCAGGTAGATTATATATCTTATAATAGACACTACATACACTTACATATTAAATGGTCACTTCCAGAGACAGGAAATCACACAGGGGCGCCCGTGGCCGAACGGCAAGAGCTGACGACTTGCTACTAAGCTCCCCGCAGAGTGGGTTCGAGTCCCGATCGGGCAAGATCTGTTATGTATGAAAGTCATATGACTTGTGAAGCGCCCCTTGTTCTACACAGACAATAATAATTAGCTCGGTCTCGCAAATATAACCATAATTGTGTCGGTGTGATAAACCAAAACACTCTTGGAAACAAACATAAAGTCATTCTCAATCACTTTACACATACCCATTCACCTGAAACACGTATACAAGTATCTTGCACATATGTATACGCCACACAAACACGCACGCACGCACGCGCACACTGACACGCACGCACACATTATATATATTACTTTCAAAATACTGTAGCAATACACCTAAGAAACACATAAACAGACACATACATATGTACAAGAAGCCTCACATTTTTAAGGGAAAATCGATTACATTCATATCCAGAATATGACACATACAACTAACAATATATTAACACAACGACACAGACATCGCATGCGCAAACTTAATGCATATACTTAAAGCTGACGAAATGAATGCATTTTATAGCATAATGTTACTTTGTGTATTATCATTTCATATGTTCAATGCATGTTATTCACAGTGAAGGCAACATAATATCTGTTTGAAGTGAACACCGTTACAGAATTTTGTTATGTTAAACACAACGAACAAACGCTACACAATTCCCATATTCATCAACTTCATTGCACTAACACCCCACCATACATTGCCACAACACTGACCATACATTTCAACTGACCCGATTGACCGATGGTCAACACATAGTTCTGCATGTAAATTGTTCCACTGACCACATGGTGACCTGGTGCGGACTATTTTTAGACGCATAACTCAAAAGACCTTGAAAACATGGCGAGCCACATGTCTAGAGCGTTATGACTCCGCGGGAAGGCGCGAAACGTCTGGGTGAGGTTTAGTGCCGTCTGTAACAGGTTTTTGTTACATAAGAATGAAGCGAAGTTGGAGGAACATGTGTGCGTTTAATTTAATATAAATATAACAAAAATTTAATTTCACTGACAACACGTCATTTAAAGCAGCAATTAAATTATTGGAAGGACTTGTCGCCTTAAAGACTCTCCAAATTATTTCCTCTTTGTACTTTTTTTCTTAGTAGATCTACGAAATAGTGTAAAGCACAATGCATATTAGATAAAACAATCATTGCTCATGATTCCAATATGTATGCTTTGTTTTTTGTTTTTTTTCAAATTGCTTTTGGTTTGTGGAACTTTAAAAAAAAATACTTTTTCGTTTGTAGAACCAAAAGCGCACTAAATATTTTTGTTCAATTAAACATATTCAAACCCTCATTAAAGGTGGTATCCGATAGTTTGGTCCAAAATTCTTTTCCAAACTAACCAAGTAAGTCATTGGTACCTGAATAGGTCTTGCAAAATGCTGTTCATGCTTTCGCGATAAGTACAGTCTAACAGTAAAGATAGTGTTCAAAATTGTCTTTCTAACGACCAAAACAGTGGTCAGATATTGGTACGTGTATTTAATATAGGCAAACTGTCCGATTCCACCTTAAAAATAAATAAAGAAGAAAAAAAAGCTCTTATTTTATTTAATAAACCGGTATTCTCCTTCTACAGCATATACATGCTTCGGTAGTGTACGTATATGTCCCGGTGGTCAGTTGTATATATATACATGTGTGTTATACTTTGTGTACTGACCGCGCTTACATATATACACCTGGTACGCTGGACACCGAATGCTTACTGATAAATTATGTCGGCCTCTCTTACCTTTGTATCAAATAGCATCTGTCGGTTCGCACCTGTCAATTGTTTATTTTTCAATCTTCGCCTGCCGATAACAAATTAATGATAAAATAGCGTAGACCCAGATCAACCGGTTCTCGCTGGGAGCAGTACTGTCACAGTATGCACTATCTGTTGCTCTGTTTTTTATAACATAATTTATTGATAATCCAGGTAACTATGGCAAGTGAATTTTGCAAATTACTGTGCTTTCCTGTTTTATGTGTTATTTTAGTTTATTTTATGTTTAAATTTCCATTATACAACAATCATTTGTAAAAGAGGAACAATTTAAGGATCACTAGTATAAGACTGTCTTCACTGTTGTAGTGTACTGTTTGTTACCTTGTATATCTGACGATAAGAGACCCACAAAAACCTTTCGATGCAACAGAACGAGGTTTCTGTGGAAGCAAACGTAGTTATACTGTAATGTAATAAAACATGATTTGACAACATGTCCATGCATGTAGGAATATTAGTGAGACGATTAATCAGAAACTGGTGAAGGCGATGATGTTTTTGTTGTTGATGTTGTTGTTGATGATGATGATGATAAATTGATGATGTTGATTGATGATGATGATCATCATAAAGATATGATGATGTTGATCGATAAAAATGATGATAATGATAATAATTAACCGATGATGCTGACTGCTGCTGCTGCTGATGATGATGATATTCGATGACTTATTAATAAATGTTTCAGTTCTTATGCTTATAACTGAAGTAGATCTATTAAAGAGTTTCTTAATTATGTACAAGCAATGAATAAATTGGCTACTTCGGGTTCACTGTGAGTGTGATGACAAGTTTATAAGTGCCAATGTCCGAAATGTGACGCAAACACCCGAAATAACAGGTTATTGACTGGTCAACAACATATGTCAGGGGCTGACCGGACTTCATATTAACATTAATGTTTTGTTGTTGTTTTTAATATATCGGGGCGACACCTTTATGGTCATTATCGCGACGACAATCTTTTTTTAGGTGAGCGAAAAACTCTAAACCAATGACTGTGTAGAACTTCCGGTCCGCCGTTGGAAGACCGGAAAAAGTTGCACTCATTGGGAAATAAAATAAAAAAAGTCCCAATAGTAAAATGACCGACAAAGCCTTTTTATCTAGCAGTTTTAAATGCCTTTTCTGACAATAAACCCCATACAAAACATAAGTAAAGCATACAGATGTTCTTCCGGCTTCCGGCGAACAAAACGATCGTGATTTCTTTAAGTAGCATTGCACCAGATGCATCCGAGGTATGATTTCCGAGGACGGAATTACCCGAGGAGTTCCGATTGTAGTTAAGAACTAAGCGGAACTGCCCGAGTAATTCGGTGTTTCGAATGATGGTGCAACGACCGGATGGGTTTAGATTGGTCCGAACCGGTAACTTGCCTTTTCTCCCACCCACGCGCAATGTTCACGTTGCAACCTCATACAACCGCACAATGAACGTCGAAAACTAGTTTACTAGCCTTGAGAAAAAACTAGTGCCCGCCCATTGTATTGCCTAGATGCTACAAGTTTTTGTCCGCAACTGGTCAGTTTTGTCAGAATTTGTTGTTTCAGAATGTTGTTTGTAGGCCTACTATACGAGGCATTTAGCATGGGTATTATTGTGATCCAAGGATGATATGCTGGATATTTTTATTGTTGCGTGTTATTAACTCGTAGTTTAATATGCGTACGTATGCGGTTAGGGCGCTTTCTGTCACGTGACCGTACTGCCATTTAAAAGATCATGTCCACTTATCATTCAGCCTTTCAGCATTTTACATAAAGTGTAGGATGCACTACCAGAAGTCAACCGATAAATTCTATATTGATACATATACAGTTTTAATTACTTTCTAACACCATAATAATAAGATCATAAAGGATAGTGTGTATAATTATTATTCAATTAGTGACATGTGTGTTCCTCATTCTGATTTTAGTTTAATCAAGGACTTGTATCGTTGCTACATTTATTTATGTTTATAACTTAATGTTGATTATACAGTGAATGGATGCCTTTATATGTGAGGACAGTTTGGAAAGTTTGGTTTCTTTCATGCAACCAATGAATAATAAAGCATAACAGATGAAAGCAAACATGGTCCATTTGGAAATGATATATATTTAAAGCGATATATTTTATGATTTGTACTGTCTATCAGTTGATGCAATGTTATATACAAACGTTACTTAAACTGCAGTATAAGTTTATACAGAAATTATGCAGTAATTCCCTAAAACAGGGGTAATATGTTGTGACATGTATGAGATAGGCAAACTGTCGGATGGGACCTTCAATAGCGCTACATGTAATGTCAGACATTCAGGTTTTTATTGTATAAAGAATGGGAGTCTATCCCCCCATTCCCCCCATTCCCGCCATCCAGCAACCCAGACCCATTATCGCTCCACCATCCCATCATTCACAATCAATTGGGACGGACTTTCGGCCTTGAACCCCCAACCGACCCCTTATTGACCCTTAGAAATGTGTCACGTGACCAAGAAGTGAGCCAGTTCTAAGACAAGGTTTACCGTATAGTTGTCTTCAAAAGAGCAAAAACGAAGAAGACTTAATTGTCTCCCAGTAATTCTGTCGTCTGGTCAAGGGCAGGTTACATCGAGAGCATCTCAACATCCCGTTTTTGTCACCTTTTTAAAAGCCAATTGGTCACAGTTGGTTTAAATTGGCATGTTTTATTTTTATATAAGAATCAAAACATTGTTAAACCACAACGAATAATGGAATAAAATACTTCCCCTGGTCACTAAATTCTATGTAAATGTGATGTCTTAAAAACTGTGTTGTCTTTAGGTTAGGAGAATCAAAAGCGTTAAGACGCGTTTCCAGTTTTCTACCCGTTTTATCTCACTCACTTAGTCCGTTTCCGAACTGCGTATGCGAAAAAATACTTCACGTGTACACGCCATTCATACATAACACAATTGACTGACTCAATAATGCCACAATAAGTAAAATACAATTGAAGTGCGGATCCCTGTGTCATGCACCAACCAAAACTGTAGCTACGTCGCTTTAAAGTAATTTCGATTCTAGATTTAGTAGCATTACTTTTAATTTAATTTACTGGTAAGCGCAATTTGTTCGGGCTTATTTGTGCAGAAATGTTGCCAATATTTGCTAAAGAAATCTAATAAATAATATAATTTGCCAACTCTGACTTTTTATTTAACAAATCATATGGAACTGTTATTAGTTACTAGTATATGTCCTTTTCAAATATCGACAGCATTCTTAAAATCTAAACCGACCCACCTTACCTGATTGTATCGTCATGCAACCAGTGGACAACTTTCAACACATATCTTGATTGGATTCTTGATTTCTACCAAAGATTGTTAATGATTTGTTTCTCTCTACAATAATTGTTCTATTATACCATTCCAGACTCACAAATGCTTGAAATCCTCTTCCAGACTAACCATTGCTTGCACTTCCCTTCCTGACCAGCCAATGCTTAAACTATCCTTCCAGAACAATCAATGCTTAAACCACCCTGCCAGAGTAACCTCTTGTTGCTTTATCGTTCCACTTTCAGAACAATCTATGCTCGAACTACCCTTCCGGACTAACCAATATTTAAACTTCCCTTCCAGACTAGCCAATGATTACTTTATTCTTGCCCTTTCAGTTCAAACAATGCTTGAGCTTTTCCGGACAAACCAAACCGAAACAACCGTTTCAGACCAATCAATGCTTAAACTACCCTTCCGGACTAACTACTGCTTAACTACTTTTGCCACATATCTACTACCCTGCGGGAGTTCTCTGTCCAGAATCTGTTACGTTTACCTCAACGTCACTCGAAAATTGTCTTGTCACCTTTGCACGCAGTTTGTTAGTACTATCGAATAAATTGTATCGCTTAATAATAAATATGCGATACATTGTATATAACTAAGTTGAAACATCTGATTTTTCCAGTACAATTGTTACAGAAATAGCAAGGTAATACAACAAACACATGTACACCTGGACAGTTTTTCGGCTAATGTGAAGAGTTGAAGATCCTAACTGTGAAATGGGCTTACTTTGTCGCGGTCCTGTTTATGTAAACTTTTGTTGAACTTTTAAATGTCGTGATTAAATTAGAAAATAACATTTCAATTCTACAAAGAACGAAATTGTTCACATTAGTCTGGCTGAAGTATGCTACGAAAAATTTTAATGTGTAGGTACACTTAATTTTTAATTTAAAATATTTAACGGCGACAAGTCTGATACCACCTTAAATATTAAGATTGATTTATAATAAATATGATTTTACAAAGAAACAACCAACATGTAGTTTTGACCAAAAAAAACCAACAACCGGAGGTCGCTTCTTTAAACATTATTATGTCGTCCATTACTTTAAAAACAATGAAAAAAATCTAAATTGTAAAGTGCTGTATAATTGATTGAATTTTGGATGCTTTCATAGAGTATAATGTCACTAATTTATATAATTCTACGTTTTTATAGAAGACGTTTGCAATCACTTAAAGCATTCGTAGCAGATCCAGACATGTCTTTGTCTCTACTGGATCTATTCACCTGCAATCCGATCAATAAAAAAAATGTGATACTTGCGCGGGAAAGTAAGTACGTGTTATGTCAATTAAAACTATTGACTTGTATTGTTATGTCGATTATCATAATGAAATATGAAAATTAAACTTACAACATGGCAATAAGATTGTAATAATCCATAGCAATTATATATTCCAAGACTACGCCCACAATTGTATCAATGTAATACATATAAGATTATCTTTCAATAATGCAAAACGCCTATTAAAAGCATTTTCATTGCCAAAGTAACGTTATTTTAAACTGCATTTCATTACCTGTATGTGTGCGTGTCTGTATGTCTGTCCCAGGATCTGTGTTAATATCTATTATACGTCATGCGTCAGTCATAAACAATATGCTGATTGGCTAAATAATGATGCAATTATTAAAGGTGATATCCGACAGTTTGCCCTATCTAACACATGTAACAGCTTCTTCTCCTCTGATCTGGGGGAAAATGAGCATAATTTCTACAAAATCTCATACTTGAGTTTAAGTAAAGGCTGGTAATAACATGGCATCAATTATTAACAAATCGTGAAATATATCGCTTTGAATGTTCATTATTATAATTACTAAAGGGATTTCAGCTGAAAATAGATATTGACGTCGGAGCTAATTACCTGGATGATCATTAACGTAATCTCAAAATTAAGTGGTCACGTGGTCTTCATAGTTGCTATGTGTGCAGCGTGGCTATGATAGGTAATACATTTTTGCAATGACAGGAGTGGTGTTATGTTTTATTTTTCACGAGGATGTAGGGCACCATTTTGCGGGATCTTTTCAGGCAATAATAATTAATGTGGTTGCATGAGAAAAAATATGGTCAACACTATCGGATACAACCTTTGTGTGTTAATGTGAAGTGCTGGATCGCGTGGTTCTGTGTGACATGTAAAGTGCGGGACCGTGTGGTTCTGTGTGTCATGTAAAGTGCGGGACCGTGTGGTTCTGTGTGTCATTTGAAGTGCGGGACCGAGTGGTTCTGTGTGTCATTTGAAGTGGGGGACCGTGTGGTTCTGTGTGTCATTTGAAGTGGGGGACCGTGTGGTTCTGTGTGTCATTTGAAGTGGGGGACCGTGTGGTTCTGTGTGTCATGTAAAGTGCGTGGCCGTATGGTTATGCATGTCTTGTGAAGTGCGTAACAGTGTGGTTCTGTGTGTCATGTGAAGTATGGGACCGTGTGGTTCTGTGTGCCATGCAAAGTGCTAGACAATATAGTTCTGTGTGCCGTGCAAAGTGCGAGGCCGTGTGGTTCTGTGTGCCATGTGAAGTACGGGATAGTGCGGTTCTTTGTGTCATGTGAAGTGCGAAACCGTTTGGTTCTGTTTGCCATGCGTATTGCGGAACTGTGTGGTTCTGTGCCATGTAAAGTGCGAGGCCGTGTGGTTCTGTGCCATGTAAAGTGCGAGGCCGTGTGGTTCTGTGTGTCGTGTAAAGTTCGGGACGGTGGGGTTCTGTGTGTCATGTGAAGTGCGAGGCCGTGTGGTTAAGCGTGTCGAGTAAGGTGCGGGACCGTGGGGTTCTGTGTGTCATGTGAAGTTCGAGACCGTGTGGTTCTGTGTGTCATGTAACGTGCCTGGCCGTATGGTCAGGTATGTCATGTGAAGTGCGTAACTGTGTGGTTCTATGTGTCATGTGAAATATGGGACCGTATGGTTCTGTGTGCCATGTAAAGTGCGAGGCCGTATGGTTCTGTATGCCATTTGAAGTGCGGGACCGTGTGGTTCTGTGTGTCATGTGAAGTGCGGAACCGTGTGGTTCTGTGTGTCATGCGAAGTGATGGACCGAGGGGTTCTGATGTCCATGTGAAGTGCGGAACCGTGTGGTTCTGTGTGCCATGTTAAGTGCGAGGCCGTGTGGTTCTGTATGTCACTTGAAGTGCGGGACCGAGTTGTTCTGTGTGCCATGTAAAGTGCGAGGCCGTGTGGTTCTGTGTGTCAAGTGAAGTGCGGAACCCTGTGGTTCTGTGTGCCATGCGAAGTGATGGACCGAGGGGTTCTGTTGTCCATGTGAAGTGCGGAACCGTGTGGTTCTGTGTGCCATGTAAAGTGAGAGGCCGTGTGGTTCTGTGTGTCATGTTAAGTGCGAGGCCGTTTGGTTCAGTGTGTCATGTAAAGTGCAGGACCGTGTGGTTCTGTGTGTCATGTAAAGCGAGGAACTATGTGGTTTTGTGCGTCATGTAACGTGCGGGACCGTGTGGTTCTGTGTCAAGTGAAGTGAGGGACAGTGTAGGTCTGTGCGTCATGTAAATTGCGGAACTGTGTGGTCCTGTGAAGTGCGGGCCGTGTTGTTCTGTTGGCGTGTAAAGTGCGAGGCCGTGTGGTTCTGTGTGTCGTGTAAAGTGGGAGGCCGTGTGGTTCTGTGTGTCATGTGAAGCGCGGGACCGTGCGATTCTGTGTGTCATGTAACCTGCGGGACCGCGTGGTTCTGTGTCATGTGAAATGCGGACCGTATGGTTTGGTATGGTCACGGTTTAGCGCGGGAGACATCTCCCCGCGCAAAACCGTGACCAAGACACTTTAAATCATACCGTAGCAAAGTCTTATTCTTCTGAAATTGACGGCCGTTTTAAAAGACAGCGCGCCATTGAAATCGCACAATGCTATTGGGTTTACAGCTTTGCCGGGAACAAAACATATTTAAAGATACGTGGAGGAAACAGTTCGATCAGGAAAGACAAATTACCACGACCTTTTCGATATTTAGATATGAAACCAGTTTGCATAATCGGTGTTATTGTTATATTACTTCAAGCAGATTTTATGATAATTAATTTTTATGACAATTGAAGTCAAAAATACAAAGAATAAAAATGTAGTTTCGTTTTAACTTGTAATTGTTATTGTTTACAAAATAGAGACATGTGAAATCTTGAAACATAAACGAGAAACATATTTGTAACATTGCAAAAAGCGGATGTTTTGCTACTTTTTAAAAATTCGCGTATAAAACATAATCAAATATATAGCTCCTAACAAGGCTCACTACCGAACGCAGCCTTGTGTTAATGCGAAACAAGTGGAAATGTTTACATCGTGACCTGAAACAAACGAGTTGATATGACACTGGCGTACTGTCAATATTTTTAAACAATAGAGTTATATAGAGACAAATCTACACATACCACATTGGCTGTGATGTATTTGAAATAGCCACTTCTGTCTGGCAGGACGCCGTCTGCAATGTTGTCTTGTGAGAATTCCTCCGCAATCGACACCTTGAAGACTTTCAGTCCTCGGGTAAAACGTAACTTGTCGGAATTCTTTTCACTGATTGTCCCAAAATTTTCAAAATCTCGATAGCCGTTAATGCCAGAAAAGCACCCAAAGAAAACAGAAAACATTGGTTTGCGGTTTGCATGACCGGCTGATTTAAACAGTGAACCAAGGCCGGTGATAACGCAGTCCACCACCGCTACATTTGTACAGCCACAGATCGAGTGCTGGCCCAACACACTGACCACTCGCTGCCACATTCTTTTCACCCAGTTGACCACTGGCTGACCCCAGCCGTGTCTGAGTATGCCTGTGGTTTTAAACTGACCCTTGATGGCTGGACATAACGAGGTAGAGAGGGGTGGGTGGGGTGTGAGGTGATTGCATGTGGAAAGGGAAGGAAGGAGTGAGAGATAGAGAGTGAAAGAAGAAAGAATTTGTAATCGAGAAAGAAAGGAACAGAGACAGAAAGAGGGTGATATACATTAAACACGAATAAGCGAAGAGAGACAGAAAGTGTGAGTGTGAGAGGGCGGGGGGGGGGGGGGGTCGGGGGGGGGGGGGAGTCGGAAATTATAGATAGAAAGTATGAGGGGTGGGGGAATGACCATAAAATAAAAGTTAAAAGAAATAATATATAAATATGGTGGGTTTTAAAAGAGAAAATACGAAAAACGAGCAGCTACTTGTAGATGGATGGGCTTAATAATACTGAGTCATTTGAAGGAAAAAAACAACAGCAATGGAATGTAGACTGTAACATTCCAAAATATGCTGTTGATGGTGTTCACCCTCTTAGTAATTTTTTTCCAAACGTATGTAGATTACAAGTGGACCATGTCGTTTGTACTGTCTAATGGCATTAATGTTGTTCGTGATATTGCTGGCATTGCTTTTGCTATGCTACTGCTACTGCTGATACTACTGTTGTTGTTGTTGTCTTATTGTCTTTGTTGTTTCCTACATCGTTGTTACTGGTGGTCTTACTGTTGTTTATTCATTGTCGCTGCTACTAACGCGGTTACTATCGATTCAAATTATTTGACTTCATAATCACTGAACTATTCCCTCTAGAATATAACTTGAGGCATAATAGCCTCGGAGCGGCAGGTCAAACTTAAACCACAAAATCAATTATCTCCTAACCTGCTAAGCACGAATTAACAATACCTTTGCAAAAGGTGTTGATCCTGGCCAGCCATCTAGTGAGATGTTTTATCAGTACCAGCAAGGTGAGATGTCCGTCGACAGAATGGCAGCGTGGCTGATTGCCGTTCTGTATTATACATGTACAGTTAGCGGTCATTTTTAGTATGTATTTGTTTTCAACAACTGTGGCATGTGAAGGGTTTTAAACTGGCCATGCTTTGGCCATAAGAACAGTTGACCAGTGGTCAAACAGCGCTGAATATTGGATAGAACGACGGGTAGTGGTGAGTGAGTGGTCAGAGGAAAATGTAACAGGGTCTGTGTACATGTAAGAACCTCGAGTGGAGAACGATACTCGAGAGTGCGGAGTGTGTACTTGTACATTTGTGTTTGCTTTAGAGGTTATTCTTCCTAGCGATATACGAATATGCAACGTGGAACTCTACATAAGTAAAATATGGCCGGTTAATGAATAAATAAAATAAACAAATGAATAAATAAAAATAATGTGTAGACACGAAAGGAAAATTTGGGTCTCGGGAAGGAAGCGTTAAAGGAGTTAAAAAAAATATATCAACTGTATTTTCTGCGCTTCGGATTGACGAAAAGATAAGAAAACACACACAGGCCCATTTTACATAAGTCCTACCGATGAAACGCAAGATTCTCTGTTATATTATAGATAATATCTGCGCGCAGATACCAGATATCAAGACATACATGTTAATGTTATTTGGCAACACAGACTGGCGCTGGTGAATAATTACTGGTTCTGTGAACGGCCAACGGTTGACGACCTGGTCAAAGACTCCCATGCGTGTGCTTATGCAGCTCCGAACAATCACCGAGGTTTGACGATCACACTGTTGAAAACTACGGAGTACCTGTTCAAAGTTTTTTTGCAACTTTAGAACAGAGACTAAAAGAAAATGCCTTTTTGCTATTGCATTTAACTGTTTTAGAAAAAAACACTTAATAACATTTTTCATTTTAAAGTGGAACATGATAACAGCAAACTTGCTCTTTTTGGAATGCATCACGGCGACAGAATGATGGTTATTATAACGAAGTCCAGCTATTGTGGTGGAGGAAAATCCAAAATAAGTATTTGGGTCCAACCACCGGGAAACCGAAGGTCAGCTGGAAGATCTTTCAACATTTAGTCCTTCGCCCTGACCGGGACTCGGAACAAGTATCTCGGTCCAACCACCGGGACACCGCAAGTCAGCTGGAAGATCTTTCAACATTTAGTCCTTCGCCCTTACCGGGACTCGGAACAAGTGTCTCGGTCCAACCACCGGGACACCGCAAGTCAGCTGGAAGAACCTTAGTTCTTCGGTCTCGAGTCCACGCGGTATGAGGCCATGGAGTCATTTAATTAGAAGTCTGGAACTCTACTCTCGACCATGGGCGCCCTCATTCTGTGATCTAACAATGTTGCCTTTGCAACAACTCATGTTGTGTAATTAATAGGACCATGGACAGGGACGTAGCTGGCTTCACAATGATATTTAGGCATTGAATAGCTATAAGTTTAGGCTTGTTGAAAGAAGGTGGGGTGACGCAGAGAGTCGTGTGCTTCCCCAAGGAAAACAAGTAACATGTAGATAAGTTTGTATATTCGCGTTCTGGTACAGTTTAATGCATATTTTCATAACCTTCAAGGGATTTACCTTTTTTTCGGGAGAAAATCTGTAGTAAGGAGCATTGCCTACAGTGCCACCCAATTATAACAATTATGAGACGATTTTTGTTGCTGTTGTTTTGTTTTTGTTGATTTTGTTTAACATTGAAACGGCACCAGAATTGTCACTTTTGAGACGTCCAGCTACTTCTGTCTCGGTAGAACCACCGGCGCACCGTAAGATGGACGAGCACTCCACATGGAAACTCCGAGCGGTTCACAAAAATATGCGATGAGGCGTTAAAAGTTGGTCACGCTAACCGCTCGGCCTTTGGCGCCTTTTTCTTCATTTTTTTAGATTTATTTTATTTATTAATTTTGTGAAACAAAATACCTATTCAAATTTTATCTGGTGATACATTAAATAAAAATGTTGAAAGATGTGTCATATAATTATTGACAATATTCAAAACATGCTGTCACAATGAAGATGACAACGACAACATTTAAAGTGCGTTTTCTTCTTCAGCTTCTGCTGTTGCTGCTGATGATGATCATAATCATGCCTGTGATCTAATATTTTTTCGTCACCTCTATTTTCAGAACAAAGCACTTTCTCAGCAGGCTGGACTTATCTAAAGGAAGCCGTTGCCGTGTACTTTTCATGCAAGACCCGCGAAAACCTCTAACTCCAGCCCTCTATCCCTCGACCAGAGGAAGTTGAAATTCTTTAGGGCGTGACCACCATGTTGACACGGGTATGCTGCATAAACACAATCGCAAACCATGTGAAAATTATAGAGAACCCGTCTGGCCAGTTGTTGGATCGACTTGATAAAAGGATATCCGGCCCTGACCCAAAATTTGATCCCCTTTGGAAAGGGAGGGGCTCTCACTTGGTTGTTAATGTGGGACCGAGCCCATTCACACGATCATTTCGATACAATTATTCGACGGGAAAATTTGACATTTTTTTACACAAAGTGTATGATTCATGAAATCATGGATAAATGCTTTCTGATAATGCATTTTTACAACCCAATGAAAAAATAAACAAGGAATGCCCACTCGAAATTTCAACCTATGTCGTTAACACGAGTGTTTGATAATTAAAAGTCGAAACCTAAAAAAGTCTCACGCGGACAGGAAAACGAAGTTTTAGCATTACGTTATTAAAACACCGTAGCGTCAAACTCAATTATCACAATTTCTGTTGTTTAATAACTAACCACCCCGTGTTTTCTATACATTATATTTAACTTATGTGGGTTCGATGCTTCCAAAATTAGAGTTAGGATTTTGGTTTTATTAATAAAACCCGTCCCTCCTTCTTACATAAGTATTGAACTCGCTGCTAAAACAATAAACCGTGCTTCGATATTTTTTTTTCTTCTAAATTTAAAAGAATTTGAAAGTTATGTCCTATGCATAATGTTATAATGTTATATCGATATATAGTGCGGACGATACAAGTACATAGTACTATGATGCTAATGTATTTCTGCGAATATGGGGGTATGAATAAAGATCAATTCAACTTTATCGCAGGAAATACTATATTTAGGTGAATATATATATATATATATACACACACACACACACATACACAGTAAGGGACCCTAATTTCGACCTAAGCAGTAAACAGACAAAATTTACTTCAAAAGTTTAGTATTTTTAAGCTATGTGTATGACGTCATGACAATTTTGCCAACGTTATGACAATATTGCCAACGTACGGAATTGAATACGTTGCTAACGTAATGTTGTCATGTTATGAGGATGTTGCCAATGGTATGGCGATGTTATTAATATGTTGCTAACATTATTTCAAATGTTGCCAAAGACAGTGCTTACGCTATAGCGATGATTACAACGTTTTCTTCAATTTTAACAACGCACTGACGATGTTGTAACATTATTCGCGATGTTTCCAAATTATAAAACGATATTGCTATCGCTATGATTGAGCTTGCTGACATTTTAACGGTGGTGCTAAAGAGACCTTATGACTATTTTGCTAATGTTATGGCCATGTTGCCAACGCTATGACAAATATTGCAAACATTATGACAATTACGCACAAGTTGAGTGAATTTAGCCAACGTTATGACAATGAAACATATTGATAACATTATGATGCAGGAGCACACGATAAGAGCATATTGACAACGTTATGACAATATTACCGGCATTATTAGATGATGCACACGTTGAGTGGATGTTGCCAACGTTATGACGATATAAAACTAACGTTTCGTCGGTGTTGCCAACGTTATGACGATAAAAAACCAACGTTTCGTCGATGTTGCCAACGTTATGACGATATAAAACCAACGTTTCGTCGATGTTGCCAACGTTATGACGATATAAAACCAACGTTTCGTCGATGTTGCCAACGTTATGATGATATAAAATCAACGTTTCGTCGGTGTTGCCATCGTTTTGACGACGTTGCAAACATTTTTACAATACATGTATTTTAAACATTATGAGATGTTACCATTGTTACCAACATAATGACGAGGTTGCAAACGTTATGACTATGCTGCTTACGTTATGATGATATCGCCAATCCATTGACTAAGTTGCTAACGTAGCAATGTTGCAAATGTTAGGACGATTTCGCCAATGGTATGGTGATGATGTAATTTGTTAACTAACGTTATTAAAATTTTGCCAACGACGGTGCTAAAGTTATATGATGTGCTTTACATCACTGCGAGTTTGAGAACGTTATGACAATGTTGTCAAAATTAAGACGATCTTGCCATGATGAGCTATGATGAGCTTGCTAACATTTTGAAAGTGTTGTTTAAATTATAATGATATTGCTAACCTTGTGATTATGGTAGCAAAGTTATGACGATGTTGTACAGGTTATGACGGCTTTGCCAATGCTGTGGTCATGTTGCCAACGTTATGACAAAGGCGCACACGTTGTGACGATGATGCTGTCAAGAAGTTGTTAACAACGTTTTGAAGGCGTTGCCAATGTTATTAATGCCGAGATGATGTTGTCAACGTGATGGGGATGTTATTAACGCCAAGATGATGTTGTCGACGTTATGAGGATGTTATTAACGCCGAGATGATGTTGTCGACGTTATGAGGATGTTATTAACGACAAGATGATGTCGTCAACGTTATGATGACGTTATTAACGCCAATATGATGTCGTCAACGTTATGATGATGTTATTAACGCGGAGATGATGTTGTCGACGTTATGAGAATTTTATTAACGCGGAGATGATGTTGTCGACGTTATGAGGATATTATTAATGCCGAGATGAACATCAACGTTATGCGGCTGTTATTAACGCCGTGATGATGATGTCGACGTTATGAAGATGTTATTAAAGCCGAGGTGATGTTGTCAACCTTATGAGGATGTTATTAACGTCATTATGATGTTTTCAACGTTATGCGGATGTTATTTACGCCATGATGATGTTGTCAATGTTATTAGAGTGTAACCAGCATTATAAAGATGTTATCAACGTTATGAGGATGTTATTAATGTCAGACTGATGTTGTCAATGTTTCACGTTTTAGCGACATTGTCAATGTTATGGCGATGCTGCACACGTTATGACAGTGTTTCTAATTTCATGGCGATGGTGCACACGTTATGAATACGTTGCTAACTTTATGACCATGTTACCAATACTATGACGAAGTTGCACACGCTATTACGATGTTGATAACCCTATTATGGCATTGCTAACATCAATATGATATTGTCGAGCTAATGCTGGGTTTGTCCAAGGTATTCAGATAAAGGGTAGAATTTTTGACGATGTCTCTTGTGTCACGTGGGTCCGGCTAACGTTTTGGCCTTATAATTCTGTTATAACGATAGTGCTTATGTAGTGACGATGGGTGTCAACGTTATATCGAATTTGCTAACGATCTTGCGGTGTTGCTGAAGGAAGGACCGTTTTCCTATGTTGCCGAACTAATGACCATGTTACCAACGTGATGGCGACAGCACAATTATGACAATTTTGCTTACCTTATGACGATTTTGTTAGCACTATGGCAATACTGTTAAAGTCATCGGATATTGTCAAGGTAGTGACGATTACCACATTGGTACCTTTATGACGAGGCTTCAAACGATATGACATTGTTACATTATGACGATGCTGTGGACGTCTTGGCGGTATGACAATGATGCCAACGTCATGACGATGTTGCCAACGTTATGACGATGTTGCCAACGTTATGACGATAGTGCCAACATATTGACTATGCTGCTAACGTTATAACAATTTTGCTAACGACATTGCTTAAGTTATAACCATATATTCAAAGTTTGTGCGAAGTTGAAAACTTTGTGACAATGTTGTCAAATTATAGGCGATCTATTAAGTCAAGTCGATATTTTCACCGCTGAGAAATGTTGATTGCTGACATTTTGAAGGTGTTGCTAACCTTTTGACAATGTTACCAACATCATGATGTTATAATACACATTATGGCGACGTTGCCAAAGTTTTGCCCATGGTGCCAAAACTATGATAATTTTGCACACGCTATGACGATGTTGATGTGGTGTTGATAACATCCATGTGATATTACCAAGCTAAAGACGATTTTGTTTGAGTTATTTAAATAAGGGCAACTTACTGGACTGACGATGTTGCAAACGCTATGACAACATTGTTAAATTTATGACGATGTTACTCATGCCATGACGGTCCAGCTAACGTTTTGGCCTAACTACTTCTGTTATAACGATAGTGCTAATGTTGTTACGATGGGTATCGACGTAATATCGCTTACGTTATTGTAGTGTTGCGAAAGTTCGTTTAGCTCATGTTTTTCTATGTTGCCAAACTAATGACTAGATAACTTACGTAATGGCGACGTTGCCAACGTTATGACAATGTTGCTTACGTCTTGACGATATTGTTAACGTTATTGCAATATTGTTAACGTCATTGTGATATTGTGATGGTAGTGACGATATTGCCAACGCATTGAAAATGTTGCCAAGGTTATGACGATTTTGCCAACGATATTGTGATGCTATAAATATGTTAACGTTATGTGAAAGTTGCCAACGAAGGTGCTAACGTTATAGCGATGTGATTTATGTTATTGTGATTTTGACGTTATGACGATGTTGTCAAACTTTTGGCGATGTTTCCAAAGGATAGATGACTTTGTCATCGCTATGATGACCTTGCTGAATTTTTTAAGGTTATGGGGGGATGTTGCACACGTGATTACAATCTTGCTTACCCTACGACGGTATTGCTGACGTCATCATATTGTTGAACTAATGACCATTTTGTCAGATTTTTTACGATATGGATAACTTAATGACGATATAAGTAATGCTATGACAATATTGTTAAACGTATGACGATAAAGACACCATAATATGTATGTTGTTAACATTAAAATGTTGAAAACTACGGTGCTTACCTTATAGGATTGAGATAATGATAATAATTCCGACATTGTTACGTGTTTTTTTTCTAACGTTATGACGATACTTTAAACGCTGTGATGACGTTTTAATGGCCATACTTACGTTCTGACGTTGTGATGGTACTGCCAGCGTCATGACGGCGTTGAGAACGTTATGACTGTTTTGCTGACGTTATGACAGTGTTGCTTGTCGTGACGGTGCGGCTAACATCACAGCCTTATTTTGCTTATGTTGCTTAATTTGATACGATAGGGGTAACGTAAGCATGATGTTTCTAAGGCTATGATGATATAGCTAACCGATGTTGCAAACAATATACATATTTTGCTAGCGATGTTGCGTAAGACTGCAAGGTTAATGAAATGGTATCAATGCTATAATGATTGCGACAATTGTGTGGTGAAATTGCTAATGTCGCTATTGTGGTGTTACCAACGTTATGAAGCCATTAACAACATCATGACGACGTTGTACATTTTACGACTATGTTGCTTATCTAATATCATTTTAATATTGTCAAGATAATGACGATGTTGCCACAGTTGTTTAGATATGATTAACGCAAGACAATGTTGCCAACGCGATGACGACATTCCTTACTTTATGACAATGTTGCAAACATTACAAATATGTTGACCACATTAGTACAATGCTTTCAATGATGGCGCCGCTATAGCGATTTGTCATTTTTATTAAATTATTATTAAAAATTATTGCAATGGTGACAATGCTATGACAATTGCGACAGTTTATTGTTATGTTTCCAACGTTTTGACTAAGGTTGCTAAGGTTTTGACGGCCCTGCTTGGGTTATGACATTATATAGGAGCTGCCAGCTTCGTGTCGGTGTTGTTAAGGTTTTGACGGCCCTGCTTGGGTTATGACATTATATAGGAGCTGCCAGCTTCGTGTCGGTGTTGCTAAGGTTTTGACGGCCCTGCTTGGGTTATGACATTATTTAGGAGCTGCCAGCTTCGTGTCGGTGTTGTTAAGGTTTTGACGGCCCTGCTTGGGTTATGACATTATATAGGAGCTGCCAGCTTCGTGTCGGTGTTGCTAAGGTTTTGACGGCCCTGCTTGGGTTATGACATTATTTAGGAGCTGCCAGCTTCGTGTCGGCGTTGTTAAGGTTTTGACGGCCCTGCTTGGGTTATGACATTATATAGGAGCTACCAGCTTCGTGTCGGTGTTGCTAAGGTTTTGACGGCCCTGCTTGGGTTATGACATTATATAGGAGCTACCAGCTTCGTTTCGGTGTTGCTAAGGTTTTGACGGCCCTGCTTGGGTTATGACATTATATAGGAGCTGCCAGCTTCGTGTCGGTGTTGCTAAGGTTTTGACGGCCCTGCTTGGGTTATGACATTATATAGGAGCTACCAGCTTCGTGTCGGTGTTGTTAAGGTTTTGACGGCCCTGCTTGGGTTATGACATTATTTAGGAGCTGCCAGCTTCTTGTCGGTGTTGTTAAGGTTTTGACGACCCTGCTTGGGTTATGACATTATTTAGGAGCTGCCAGCTTCGTGTCGGTGTTGTTAAGGTTTTGACGGCCCTGCTTGGGTTATGACATTATATAGGAGCTACAAGCTTCGTGTCGATGTTGTTAAGGTTTTGACGGCCCTGCTTGGGTTATGACATTATATGAGAGCTGCCAGCTTCGTGTCGGTGTTGCTAAGGTTTTGACGGCCCTACTTGGGTTATGACATTATATAGGAGCTGCCAACTTCGTGTCGGTGTTGCTAAGGTTTTGACGGCCCTGCTTGGGTTATGACATTATATTGGAGCTGCCAGCTTCGTGCCGGTGTTGCTAAGGTTTTGACGGCGTTTCCAAAGTGTAAAGGTAGTAAAGGTGAAATGTGTCAAAGTTATGACGACGTTTCTTACGTTATGACAATGTTGCCAACGTTATGACTAAGGAGTCTAAGGTTTTGACGGCCCTGCTTGGGTTATGACATTATATAGGAGCTGCCAGCTTCGTGCCGGTGTTGCTAAGGTTTTGACGGCGTTTCCAAAGTGTAACGGTAGTAAAGGTGAAATGTGTCAAAGTTATGACGACGTTTCTTACGTTATGACAATGTTGCTTACGTTATGACAATGTTGCTTACGTTATGACAATGTCGTCATCGTTATAATTATGTTTCCAACAAATTGACAACGTTACCAATGTTATAACGATGTTGTCAACGCGTTATGACTTTGTTGCCAACGTTAAAAGAATGTTTCTAATGTTATGACGATGTCGCAAATGTAATGACAATGTACCTGACAACCACGAGATTTTGCCACGTTATGGCATAATTGCTCAAGTCACTGTGGTATTGTCATGATGATGTTTCTAACATTATGGCAATATTGGTTGCGTTTGGACGACATTGCCAATGTCCTAAGGACATATTTCCTAAAGTTATGACGACGTTATCAACGTTAAGACAATTTAGTCAACTTGATGATGACGTTACGTTGTGACGCTGTTGCCAACGTTATGCCTACATTCTTTACGTCACTGTGATATTGTCAAGTTATTAACGATGTTTCTAATTTAACGACAATGTTTCTTGCGTTATGAGGTCGTTATCAACCTTGTGACCATGTTGCCAACGTACGAACAGCGTTGCTAATATCATGACGATGTTATCAACGTTATTGCAATATTGCTAACGTCATCGTTATATTGTTAAGGTAATGACGATGTTGTCAAAATCGGTATGATATGTACTATATATAGAAGTTGCAACTTTTTTGACGAGGTTGCCGAAGATATTGCAGTGTTATGACATTATAACGAGATACGGGAAAAAATGGCAATAATTGCTAACGTTATGATTACTCTAGGACGTTATAAAGAAAATTCTAACGCCATGACGATGCTGTTAACGTTATGGCATTTTACCATCGTCATAATGATGTTGTCAAGTTTATGTCAATACTGCCAACATTATAACAATGTTGCCTAAGATATGTCGATGTTAGCAATCTTGTAACGATAGTACTAAGGTTATGATAATTTTGCAACCGTCACGACTATGTAGCCAACGTTGTTTCGGTGTTGCCAACGTCATGTATTATTGTTCAACGTTATGACAATGATGCCAACATTATAGCAATTTTGCCAAGGTTATATGGTTACCACTTAATGGCGATGAAGAGGTTGCCAGCATTATGACAATCCAACATGTGACAAAGTTGTGCACATTATAACGGTCTTACCAAAGTTTTGACGATGTTGCCATGCAATTACTATGTTAAACACGTTATTTCCAATGTTATGGCGAGGTTTTACACGATATGATGATGTTGCTAATATTATGACGATCTTTCATTCGTTATTAAGATGTCGCTTTCCCTAATGTTATATTGCCAATGTGTTTGTGATATTGCCAAGCAATGTGTAATGATGATTTTGTCCAAGTTATTAAGATATGGATAACTAAATGACGATAAAACAAACCATATGACAGTTTTTGTTTACTTTAAGATGATTGCAAAGTATGTTTTTAACGATATAACAAATTTTAATCGACGGCGATAACGCTATAGCAACATGTTAAATTTCGATGTGATGGTGCTGATGTTGTAATGATTGCGACAATGGTACGATAAAATTTCTAACGTTATGACCATGCTTAAATGTTATTACAATTTCGACAATTGTATGGTGACTATTGTATGGTGACATTTCCAACGTTATGACCTTTTATAAACGCTATGACGAGCTTGCTGACGTATTGGTGTTATGAGGGTGCTGCCAGGTGTTTGCAAACGTTATGACCGTGTTGCTTATGTCATCACGGTCCGACTAGCGTTATGGCTTTACTACTTCCGTTTTGACGATACTTTTTATGTTATGACAATAGTGGTCAACAGTGGATATATAATTAGCTTACGTTGTGGTGCTTCTCTTAAAGCTAGGATTGCATCACCACTGTTTTTATCATGTACCAACCTCTTGACGGTGTTATCAAAGTTGTAAAGTTGTTGCCAAGATTCTGCCGATAATGTCATGACTATCTTGTTAGCATTATGACAATAATGCCAACTTTAAGACGACGTTACAAACAAGTTACTGTGTTAAAATGGGTTTCATTGTAACCACTTAACTATTCGATGTCTCATTTCGATCTCCGCGTCGGTGATATCCTTGAATATCTGTAATTGTGTCGTCACATATGTTGCTGATAATCATGTTAACCAGGTTTAAAGAACTGACTTCAGTTGTCTTTTGTCTTTTTGTAGCAGCTCAATTAAACGTTCGCTCAAAATCATTTTTATCATTTTCCAAAGAAGACGAAAAGCGGACAGTTGTAATTACAACACTGTGCTGTTTACGACGTTATTAAAAAGCAACATTTAAAAACTCACGCTAAGCACTGCTTCTGCGGAAAAAATATCGTATATCGTTTTATATTAAGCAGTGAAACATCAAGATTTATCACTGATATAAAATTATTTCTTCGTTGTTAAAGGAACACTTTGTAGTAACTTCTTACGTTTATTAATATTCTCACTAGACCTGGTGGCACTAGTAAATTTACATAGTCATGGGGCATAACTCCGCACATATCTTGTTATAACACTACCGGCATTTGCTTCCCCTGAATAACCAGAATGGCTATGGTTCAAGATAACGATATTATAATAAATTAAGCGTAAAACTACTTAAGTCGATAAAAACGGATTTAAAGCGAAGTCTGTCGATGATGGAAATTCTATTCAGAAGCAAGTGTCATGGTGGAAAAGGCCTTAAATCGTATAGAGTCGATGTTCTAAGCAACAATGATTTTTGAAGTTTATAGTTCGGATCAAATTTTAACCACTTTTGCAATAAAATGTTGCAAATGCTGCGAATATTGCAAAACGGTTGCTATGCCAACATCATTTGCAAGAACAGCTTTTGCATTTCAAATTTAAATTAGCTAATTATACAGAAGTTTATGTATAAGGTAAATTTTGATATAAATAAATAATTTTGATAAATTATCTATGACAAAACTGCTTTGAACGAAAACACAACTGATTTTAACTCGGCTGTAATAGTAGAAAGACTTGAGTCATACATGTTCGACAAAGGTATACCTCGGTAGCGTACATATTAGTAAAAGGTGTATAAAAAACAGACATTGTGCTATCTTAATAAAAAAAATGCCATTGTTTTCCTTCTTAAAGTTTTGACTATGCCAACAACCATGCAAAATATGCCATGCATAATTTAAAGGACACTAATATTATTGGCAATATAACGTCATTACTATTGGTCTTGAAAAGGTAAGTTTGGACAAAGTTACTTGTTGCATTTTGTACAGCACAGATGACGTTAAATACACAAAGCGACACAGAAAAAACAGGATGAGAAAGGGAGTAATAAAGAAAATGAAAGTTTAATGGATATTTAAAGAAGGATTCGTCAGAATAAAAAGGGGTATGGGGAGTGTGTGTGTGTGTGTGTGTGTGTGTGTGTGTGTGTGTGCGCGCGCGTGCGCGCGGTGTGTGTGTGTGTGTGTGTGTGTGTGTGTTGTGCGTGTGCGCGTGCGTATATGTGTGTGTATTATTAAATATATATGAATATGAAACTCAATGAGTCGCCGGGAATCGTTTAAATTATTACCCAATATACTTAATAAATTAAGCTTACCTCCAAATAAAAACCTTCTACCGTGACACTTATGTTACAAAGAATAACAAAAGAGATAACCAAAAGTGAAAGTAGTAAGAAATAAATTAATAAAACCCAGACGATTTTTTTAATTAATAAGCGACTCAATAGACCCGACTTTATTTCAAATGAATTTGTGAACACAAGTTGAAACCCATCAGTAGTAATGATGAAGGTCGAATATAAGCCTTGTTCCGATCGCAATGTATCATAAAACAACACTTAACAAGATTGTACCAAGACTCAGTCAGTAGAGCACTGGGTTGCCACTTACGAAGTCCCGGGTTCAATTCATATAATATCTAAACTTCTGATCCAAACTTGGAAAAATCACCTGAAAATGGCTAAAATGAACTATTCTATGTGACTTAAGTCATTCCCACCATTACAGTCACATTTGCATGAAACTTTCATCATCATACAAACTCGCTTAAAACCCTTTGTCGGACTGAAACATCCATTTTTCATGCTAAATTTATCATTTTTTGTTTTGTTTTATAATTAAAATTATTTATGAATGAACTCCGAATAAATTGTATTGCAGAAGCTTTTATTGCAAATGTTGATCGACATATCAACTCCTTATGCAATAATCCAAGCATTTTGGACGATATTTCAAGATTGTTGAAATTGCAAATCTAGTCTAAACTTCTTAACATCATTAGAAAGTTGCTTGGAGCACATTTTTCTATATGATTTAAGTAATTTTTACTCCTTGACAGTCAATTCTAAATAAAGTATTTGCCGTTAACCTATTTTCGCCATACTCCTTATCCGACTGGACACCTCATTTAACATGCTTAATATATCATTATTTCCTTGTTTTATTATTCAGTTACTTAATTAAATAAACCTTTGCAAATGAACACCTCATCCGATATAATCTTTTATTAAAAGCCGTTATTGCTAATGCCATTATTGAGTATTTCCGTGTTAACTGTTTTTAAACGACTAGTCTTTAAGTTTATCTATTATATGAACTAATAGTGTATATATATATATAGGATTTGCATTACTAAACTGCAGGATAGGAACATATTGCGTAATTTTCACTGGTGTTTTGTTGTGGTTTATATAGACACATTACTATTTACACATCGTACACCTTCCTTTGATTATTATAATAAGTCCGCACGAATAGCGGCTACAAAACATGTTGAAACACTCTTAAACATGTTGTCATCCAACGTGTGACTAAATTTCATTATTTTCGGCTTTCGTTTTATTGACAAAAATAGTAAAGGTCACAAAAGTAGCATATGCCTTATAGGCGAAAAAACTCATGAAGATCCTTTTATTGAAGGTATAACGTAACCCCATTTATAATAAATAAGAATATTCTAGAATGTACCATTTGCATCACCCATTAAAACATTTCATATTATCACGTGACGGGGACCATTCTAATAATTAGTGACGTTTGCAGTGACGTAACAGTGTCCTAACATGCACACAAGGTCAAATACTTACTTTTTAAAACGCACACGATGGAACACTTTTAGGTAACCAAATATGCTTGTGTTTGTATGCTTGGATTCAGGAACCTCTTGTAAGACAATATAATCATCTACTTACTACGCCATTGATTTGTTTATACATCCACATTTTGTGCTGTCATGTTAAACATTGCGATTGGGAGAATGCTGACCGCAACTTTCAAAATACCATTTGATTTTAGTTAAAATGACATCGGTCAGCGCTTATCAGTTTGGATTAATGTCGGGTCCATGAAAGGATTCAATCGCTAGAGTCTTGGTATGTCTTCTGTGCCATATACTTCTTGTTTTCCAATTGTTTTGTATTGATTTGGAGTTTCTTGGGAGTATGTAAGGCTTTATTGTTTAAACCAGCTCCAAACTTTGTCAGGATAAAAAGTTCAACATAGATCTGCCATTTACAAAAACTCAAAACCACAGTCGGCAATTGGCAAATATAAGACCAAAGTACGCGCCTAATTGGTTCCAATAAGACTGCGACATCTGTTTATACCAACAGCATTGTGGTCAGGGAACAAGTGTCGCCTCCTTACAGACGGAAATGACCAACTTGACATAGATCGCGGAATTGCTGCCAATGATGTGATTATGCGTAAAGTAATTGAGTTTAAATGACTCATATTATTGATAATGTTTTTGTCGTATGAAAGCTTTCATAGAGGGATATTTATGTGTTTCAACGCACGATGGAGTTCGCAATTGG